>CM054177.1:94447662-95047662 GCA_028829895.1 Sinotaia quadrata
GTTGACCGTTGTTTATGAGAGAACAAACCTTATATTTGTTTATTTTTGATTTTATTTACATTTCATCATTTGCCATTTCCCCCCTCCCTAAATAGAGTGTGTGTTCTTTTGAAAGCATCGTACGTCTGATTTAACCACTGTTTGAAAGAGAAACGCCCTTGGTTTAATAAGCCTAATCATTTCTTTTCTTCAAAACGTGTTCGATATCATTTTGAAAGGGCGAAAGTGGACTTTCGTTTTGTCTCGTTACGTTTGTTCGTCTTGTATTGTCTTGTATTGTCTTGTATTGTCTAGTATTGTCTTGTATTGTCTAGTATCGTCTTGTATTGTCTAGTATCGTCTTGTATTGTCTTGTATTGTCTAGTATCGTCTTGTATTGTCTAGTATTGTCTAGTATTGTCTTGTATTGTCTTGTATTGCCTTGTATTGTCTTATATTGTCTTGTATTGTCTTGTATTGTCTTGTATTGTCTTGTATTGTCTTGTATCGTCTTGTATTGTCTTGTATTGTCCACATAACATTCACCACCATCCCCACTCGCACACTCACGAGCACACACGTCAACAAAACGTCCCATTTCAATACAGAATAAAGTTTGATCCCCCAGCCAGTCATCAATGATGTCTCTGTATTGATGATTTTGTGTTACCAACTTCATAGTCCGACGTCATTGATGTCTCTGTATTGATGATTTTGTGTTACCAACTTCATAGTCCGACGTCATTGATGTCTCTGTATTGATGATTTTGTGTTACCAACTTCATAGTCCGACGTCATTGATGTCTCTGTATTGATGATTTTGTGTTACCAACTTCACAGTCCGACGTCATTGATGTCTCTGTATTGATGATTTTGTGTTACCAACTTCATAGTCCGACGTCATTGATGTCTCTGTATTGATGATTTTGTGTTACCAACTTCACAGTCCGACGTCATTGATGTCTCTGTATTGATGATTTTGTGTATCCAACTTCATAGTCCGACGTCGTTGCTGACCAATGTCAATGTCCACCTTCCTTCCCGTCACCAGTTGAGAGGGCGGATGTGACAGATAGCTAGATAGATAATGTGACACAACGCCACTGTAGTTATTGGTTATGATTATTATTATTATCATTAATCATCCATAACTAATTACAAGTGATGAGAATCTTAATTTATGTTATTAATAAGTTTCCAGAAAAAACACTAGTCTCTCACACTTGGCGGATATGTGGGCACTTTAAACGTTTTCTACTAGACTTGACGTGGATGCACCTTTTACTTTCATAAATACACATCTTGCATTGCTTGAATTTATATATTTTAACATGTATGTAATGCAACCAGGCTAAATTAATGCCCTTTTCTCGGGAGAAACTGATATTATGGAACATTTTAAAGTTAGATATTTATTGAATCATTATACCAATTAATTATATATTTATTTATTTTGTACACTATGTATTGTTTGACTCAGTTCTTTTTTTGAACTGAGTGAAACTAAGAACAAAATAGCATGCTATTTCAACTGTTTGATTTAGGAAATGTCATAGTGAAGTAAAATAGTAAAATGGAATTGAAAGCTAAGCATCCACTATCTAGTTAGTAAGATTAAATTTTCTCTGTTGATTTGTTTTGAAATATGTTAATCAACATTAAAAATATTGTTTGGACTTTCGCGTACCTGTATTTAAAGTTATGTTCAATGATATTTTTAATAAACGTGTTTATTCATAAATGTTATTTACTCATTCTGCAGAAATGTAATACCCCTTCTGGCCGAAATAACTCCACAGGTTTCTGGAAACGTTTCTTTGATAATATATTCCAGATATAAGAAAACCAAACAAACCAATAAACTCTTTCTAAGTTACTATTTATTTTAAATATATTATCAAAAAAAATAATAACGTACATATAAAGATATACCAGAAGGAAAGGCGATTAGGTATTCATTCGGATATACTTTTTCCCTTATATTTTGAAGTCAGTTTTATTCTAATGTTAAGACCTCATTTCCTTCGTGTGGAGGATTACATGTGCCGACAACTATATCCAACTTAATAAATATACATTTGTTGCCAAAGTTCATGTGACCCGACCTTAGTCTTTGCTTATGAAGATATTTTTCATAAATGCCAGAGTTGGAGTAAACAACTCAAATGGAGTATATGCTAGAATTTGCCAATGCAATCCAAACCAGTTCTAAGAGGAGTAGGAGTTTTTCTGACTAAGAGTCTCACACTCATAACAACTTCATCCAGTGGGGATGGGCCGAAAGTTGTGTTGTTAAAGAAAGTTCTATATTTTAATCACTTTGATTTTGATATAACTCGAGTCTGATCATAAAGGCAATATTTAGCTTATGGTAAGTTAACTAACTGATAAAGAAAGAATGGATTTAGAAATATTTCTTGCATGTTTACTACTGAAATATTTCTTGCATGTTTACTACTGACCTCTGGTTTGAATAGAAGAATGCTTATGTAGTTGAATCATTATTTCTATGTTCACTAATTTGATTACATTGTACATTATACTTGTGAATTTTGATCAATGCTGTATTTCTTTAATTTTGCATGTGCATCCGGCTAACAAATGTTGTTGCGGGATTTGTAAGTTGAGAATGTGAGCAAGGAAAAGTAGTTTAGAGATGAAATATGCCTGAAATTTAGCGCTGTTTTAATTGTTTTGAATTTTGTAGAAAGGAGCATGCCCTTTTTGTTTGCAACCTTGCATCTGCTTCAGACAGTAGTGACTTCTGTACTCCACCAGACCACATTGGTGTGTGTATCCAAAGCTGTAGTGACGTCTGTACTCCACCAGACCACATTGGTGTGTGTATCCAAAGCTGTAGTGACGTCTGTACTCCACCAGACCACATTGGTGTGTGTATCCAAAGCTGTTGTCGAACTTATCAGTGAACGTCTTGCTGTAAGTTGATTCCTGTAAATTCAGTTCAAGAGCCAATATGTAAAATTTGAGGCTTAAGTTTTGACTCGGGAATTCATGAAGATTATATTAAATATATTCCTCCTGATGTGCTTCATAGCACATGTGAAGTTCTGGACAATTCTCCACGGTGTGCTTATGAGCTCATCTAAAATTCTGGAACAGTTGTGTCACGTGACTTGGAGGGGGTACAAAATACCATGATCTAAAAAAGCAAGACAGTGACGTGTTGCAAACTAAGTGATTGTGGACACGTGCTAGCGAGAGCTACTTTCTTTGAAAAAGTTATGTACATTGACTCTAATTAACCCTCTAAAACGTCACTCTCATTTCTAGGATGAAACCATATCTATGAAAATTGTATAATAGTTTTGCTCTGCAGAGTTCAGGCGCCAACTGGCATATGCTACAGAGTGCATCATAGTGTCAGTTTCTTGCATAAGAATGGCCTCTAGCCCTGTGTTGCTGACATAAGTCATCAGTACAGTCTTTATTGAAGCCAGGTATGTGGAAGCTTGGTTGCTGTGCTGAGATCTGCTTGATGGCATTAAAAGCTTCCTCACTTGCTGCAACAATCATTCATGCACCTTCATAACAATGCCACAAGTTTATTTTGTTCAAAATATAACAGCCAATCCTCCACGTGTTCTGCTAGGCACGTAGTAGAATTTTCCAGCAATGTAGATAATGAAGGCACACGTTCGCAGCATTAGATTCTTGAGGAGGCAATCATAGTAATGAACTTCTAGCACTCATTTTGCTAGAAAGTTCCAAAGTGGAGTCGGACACACATGCAAATGCACACAAGCAAGGTGCAGCAAATCAACACAACTGCCACAATGTGGGGTAGAAACTTCTCTAATCCACCACAAAGAAGAAAGGGAGAAAGAGGAAAAAGGATTACTCCTTTCTGAAACATCATATTGGACAGAACACTAAGTTCCAAGTAATCATCTCTAGTCTCCATTCTGTCTTACAGTTATTCTCAACTTACAAGTTCTGCAACAATGTAGTAGCCCAATACACACATGCAACATAATAAATACATTGTAATCAATTATGAACGTCGTTCTGCTAGAAACTATGTCATGTGTTCACATATTACATACAAGAATCACATTTCACAACTGTAGAATTAAATATACTTTTCACATAATACATCTTTACCCTAAATTACAAACATACACGTAAGCATATAAAAAAATATTTTTGTAACAGGTCCTATAAGACTTCACTTACTAGTAAACAATTAAAACTAAAACATTCTTTTTTGCCAGCGATATTAGGCCAACTATTTGTACTGCTGTTTTGCATTACTAACTGAACTGTTATGTAACGCCGATATCTTTCCATGTGGACACTGCCATAATCCATGTCTGTGCTTTTCCTCTTTTCTCTGTTGTGACTGCCAAAACCATTATCATTGTCAAAATACGTTTTAACGTTGATATTTAGTGGTCCTACGATGTGTCACGTCGCGCTTTCGTGATCTCTCTCCTTCATCCTCGTCATCAACATGGAACAGTGCTTGGACGTCTACATCCTTAAACAAAACGAGAACAGCAGATTGAAGAAGCACATCCTGTGGGTGTTGAACGTAAACTGAGACCTCGTCGTCGCCCAGACTTGCCAGCACGTCGGACGTAATGTCAAACGTCGCTAGATCGTCAATTCCCAACGGCTTCGTTTCACAATGCAGATATCCTGTTGTAACATTGGAAGCGAGATAATGCCAGTCGAACGTAATTCACATAGTTCTTTTCAAACTGACTATAGTCAAGATATTGGTTGCTCGTTTGATAATGACATTCATTAAAACTAAAAAGAAGATGACAGCGCTGATATCCTGAATAAACATGCATTTGGATATCTTAGAAATAATCAATGTACTCAAAACAATTATCTATCTATCCATCCATCCATCTATCTATCTATCTATCTATCTATCTATCTATCTATCTATCTATCTATCTATCTATCTATCTATCTATCCATCTATCTATCTATCTATCCGTCCGTCCGTCTGTCTGTCTGTCTGTCTGTGTGTGTCTATCTATCTATCTATCTATCTATCTATCTATCTATCTATCTATCTATCTATATATCTATCTATCTATCTATCCGTCCGTCTGTCTGTCTGTCTGTGTGTGTCTATCTATCTATCTATCTATCTATCTATCTATCTATCTATCTATCTATCTATCTATCTATCTATCTATCAGTCTGTCTGTCTGTCTATCTATATATCTATCTTTCCGAATGTTTGGTTGTTGCGCGTGTGTGTGTGTGTGTGTGTGTGTGTGTGTGTGTGTGTGTGTGTGTGTGTGTGCGTGTGTGTGTGTGTGTGCGTGCGTGTGTGTATGTGTGTAATACAATTAGGTTAAATTATTGTTCTAAGTCTGTGAACTTGAGTTGGATGAACTGAACAAAATATAGGTGGATACATGTATTGCTTTGCAGTCTATCTAGATAATATACTTACGTCCTAACACAGACATCATGGTCATTTGGGTACATGGACCTTTAGCTCCCACAGCAACCTGCGCCATAGTGAGGTTGTCATTAATATGCACCCTACTAATGTTAAAGGTCAGCCAACTGTGGTTCCCGGTTGGCGGTACAAACTTGTTTTTAAATTCTGGAGAATGAAGCATTAAAAGAATTAAAAGCAAAGAATATGTTGTTACTTTTAGATTTGAAGAGGTAATGGTAGTAGACATGGTTGTAGTAGCAGTGGTGGTAGTAGTAATAATGGTAGTATTAGTAGTAATAATGAAGGTAGTATTGGTTATGGTAGTATTTGTATTAGCAACAGTGGTAGTAGTAGTAGCAGCGATGGCAATAATAGCAGTAATAGTGGTAGTATAAATAGTAATAGTGGTGATATTAGTTGTAATAGTAGTAGTAGTAGTGGTAATACTACTAATAGTAATAGTAGAATGTTAGTAGTAGTGGTGGTGGTAATAGTAGCAGTGGTAATAGAAGTTGTAGCAGATGTGGTGATAATAATAGTAGTAGTGCCTTTAATGGAAAATTGGATAAGACAAATGATCTATAAATGATGCAATACTGAACAGGATGATGAGTGTCAAACATTAAAATTTAATTCTAACTATTTTATCTCAAAACAGTCAATATTATACTATATAACTTCAGGATATATCAATTGCATTATAATCAAAAAATGTAAGTAGATGTACGTCATTCTCTCTAAAACCAGGCATGAAAACATTGTCCAGTCTCAAATCAATAATTATTAAAATGAAAAAGTGAATTACTTCTAGATGTATGATGAGTATTAGAAAAGAAAGTAAAATGGCAATTGCACGTTTGACGTAATTATTAATTCACAAATAGGGGTAGGCAGGATTTTTTCCAGCCAAGATTTAGTGTAGGTCAAATGGAACTAACTAAAATGATTTTCTATTTTTTTATTCTGTTAATATGACCTTGACATAGCAGTGGCGAGAGTACCTTGACCTGTAGCATGTATCAATGACAGTATGAATGGGAAGTTGAATCGGAATTTCAGTGGATTAAAACAGTGCACGGTTGTGAATGATATAGGTGTGAGAAATTACCTTGACCCAAGGGTAAGGCTTTGGCACAAACATCATGCAACAAGAGATGATAATTTGAAGGGACAGACACAGATCAATCACTATTTCTTATGAGAAAAACCCCGTTTCAGCTGGCAGGAGATTTTAGACTGGTCAAAACATAAAAGGATCCTAAGTTTCCTTGCAGCTGATTTTAAGGGACTTTTTGTGAAAGGAAAAATTGCAAATGATTTTTCAATGGAAAAAATCAGGAGCTTTAATACAGCGTTTCTTTTTTTAAACCCTTTTGTTTTTCACAGAAATGTAAAACATTTTCGTTAATTTGAGGGAATTCTAGTTTGAGATGTTGTAAATAGGATATTATGTTTTGTATAATTTAATCTGTTTTTTTTAAAGTATACTAGAATTGTGATCAGGGAGATTTATACTTGATACAAAACCACTGTCAGATTATGTGTGGCAAATACTTATTACTGCATTATTATTCTAGGATTTCTTGTTTTTTTAGTTCTGCTTCAATTCTGTGTAGTGCCGATTAAATTCCATTTGTGTTTGGAATTGTTTTGATGTTGGTTATTGTCGTATGCTGCTTGGGGTGATTCGCAATAATGCTGATTAGCTCAGATCTATTTTAGCTGGCGCACTAATCCATCTACGAATGCCGATACAAACAACAAGACTTCTTATGGGGCGACGATCTGATTATTTACTTGACTCGTCAGCCCCCAGCAGAATAACTGCAGATACTATATTTAATAACAATATATATAACAATGACGCTAACTTACAAGGCACTACACTACAATGGTGACGCGAATTTACAGTACATCAACAGTTACATTTAACATTAAATAAGACGCGTAAGACGTATGAACAATTAACAATAAAACTTTAATTAAAGAAAAAGAAATAATAAGATTTAAGATTTATCGAAGTGTTTTCTCAAGTCTCTTCATAGATCGATTGTCTACAGTATCTCGAGTAAACTGTTCATGTTTCTTTAATCTCGGAACAACCAAGGAAGACAAGGGCCACAATTCCTCTTTCGTTTTAACTTAACTGTAGCGGTTCACGCCCAGATTGCGCTCGTCAATGTTCTCGCCACAAGTTTCTAACGAAAGTCCCTTTGTACTTGCACCAAGTCTCCTTTCTTCCACGAGTCCCTGAAATTCATAATTAAGAGGCCCTAAGTCTTTTCCTCGAGACTAAATACGTAATCCTAATTAAGCCTATCGATCTCTGACTATCTTCTCAATAATATATATATATCAATACAATAAAATCTGTAATTAAAAATCTCCTTTCATTCATCAATAATTTATTTACCTTCAACAAGGGTTTTCTCTTCAGCTTTCTCCCAAGCTATTAGGGGACAACGGCCAATCTCCTAGGTTCCTCTAGTAGGCCCATGTGTAACGGTCAATGGCACAGAAAGGTATATATGCCATCCCAACACCCACGCATCTTTCTAAAATTAAATAACGTGACACTGCTACGCTGCTTTGTTTTTCCGCCCGGTACCCAAATGTTTTGTTTTACGCCCACGCAAGGCCCAACAACCCCCATCCCTCTCTATTCTTTCCGTTACGCCCACGCAAAAGCTCAACAACCCCCATCCCTCTCTTCCCGGAAGTTCGCACTTCCGACTAACGACACGTTCACACTGAATACTTTAATTATTTTACTTCAATTTAAATTGTTCACACAAAATGAAAGCTCGTTTCATGACATCCCCCCGCTCAGAATATACTTGGAATCAAGTTATTCAACAATTGCAATTGAAGTAATCAGTTTCCTCTATATACACCTAAACTATTTCATTGCCTACAGTTACTTCCTTCTAACTGTAGCTACGATTTCTTCTTTTTCATGTGACACCATCTGTCTATCAGTATGCTCTTTTACCTGTGCCTCCTCCCCCTCAACATACGCACGCAGCAAGTTGATGTGGTATGTTCTCTCTTTCCCCTTACCCAGGATCCTATAGTTCTGACCCCTGAGTTTAGCAGTGACTTCATAAGGACCGCGCCACTTCACTTGCAATTTATCGCGCTTTTCAAATGACAGCAACAACACTTTGTCACCTGTCTTAAAAGAACGATTCTGCATTTTCCTATTAGAATGCGCTGTTCGCCTTATTTTCCCCTTTTGCAAATCTGTAGTTTTCTGGCTAACTTGACCTAGCCTCTCCCGCGAATTTTGAGCAGACTGGTCGAACGATTGGTACATTTTCTCAAGATGCACCTTCTCATCTGTATCAGCAGACACACTCGCAAACATTCCTTCGCTTGCTTGCATCTCTGTACATCCTCTACATGTATCACAGAATCTGTTGATCTCTGTGAACATTCCCGGCCAATAGAAATCTCTCCATATTCTATCTGCAGTAACGGCCCTACTCAAATGTCCGTCTGCTAAATCGGTATGCATACGTCGCATTACGTCAGCGCGTTTGCACTTCGGTACTACCAACTGTCTTCGGCACTCTTTGTTTTGTTTCGTTTCTCTAAACAAGACTGATTTCCGGTACGAATACTGAACAAGTCTAGACTCCTCTTTGTTCCTCTGGTATCTCGTACTCTCATGCAACTTTCTTAACGTTTCATCTTTACTTTGGAGATAGCTCAGTTCGCACGACGGCATGCTCTCTATCCGGTTGATCACGGGACATAACGGTTTCTTTTCACAGTTAAAAGTGCCCTGCGCTTCTACCCTCTTTACTTGCACGTCTGCTACTGTGTTTCCAGCGGGTTTCGGATGAGGATTTACATATACACTCCCGAGTAATGCACTAAACGGCGCGTTCTTAATTACTGCGGCAGTAATTCTACCTGTCACATAGCCACAGTCAATGTGTACATGCGCTACGGGTAAATTTTGTCGCTTTCCATTAGCAAAGACAACACAAACACGGTCGTGTGTCATATCCTCTGCCCGCACCAAGTTACTAGATACAACTGCTGGATACGTACACGCGGTGTCCAGCAAAACACGAGTGATTGTGCCATTAATTTTTGCAACCACTGTATTGCTTGAAGAGTCAGCACCTCGGCCTACTTCCGACACTGCAAAAATCTGTGTTGGCTGGCTAGGACATACTTTTGACACATGTCCCATACCTTTACAGTTATAACATATTTTGTCAGAACCAAAACGTTCCTTTGGTTTCGGCCTCGATTCCTTTGTTCTTCTGTCACTCTGAACGTTATTAGCGCTTTCACTCTGCTTATCAATCTCGCTACTCACTGATGCTTTCTGGTCATTAACTTCTACTCTCTGTCTCTCATTTTTATTTTCCCGCACGATTGGGTGAGCTTCATCATAGGCTTCTGCCATTTTGACTATCTCATTCAGATCTTTCAACTTTCTCTCTGCTAGAAACGTAACTAACCCTGGGCGGTAACATTCCATAATGCGCTCCCGAATAATTTCATCTCTGGCGCTCTCATAAGTATGCCTTACACCTGCCCTTTCAAACCAACGGTCAAACAATGTACGCATTCTATAGAGAAATTCATGATGGCTTTCTGAATGCTTTTTATGAGCCTCCCTAAAAAGTTTGCGGTACCTTTCTGCCGTAATATGGTATCGGCGCAAAAGACTTTCTTTCAATGCCCCATAATTATCTGCGTCTGCCTCTGATAACGTGTGGAAGCATTCTAGCGATTCACCGTGAAGAAAACATGATAAATTTAATGCCCAGTATTTATCTGGGATCTCATGAGCGATGGCTAGCTTTTCGAACTGACGCAAAAATTCATCAAGTTGTTCTGCTTTGTTGTTAAATGGCTGTAGCGTGATTGATACAATTGCTGCTTGGGGTGATTCGCAATAATGCTGATTAGCTCAGATCTATTTTAGCTGGCGCACTAATCCATCTACGAATGCCGATACAAACAACAAGACTTCTTATGGGGCGACGATCTGTTTATTTACTTGACTCGTCAGCCCCCAGCAGAATAACTGCAGATACTATATTTAATAACAATATATATAACAATGACGCTAACTTACAAGGCACTACACTACAATGGTGACGCGAATTTACAGTACATCAACAGTTACATTTAACATTAAATAAGACGCGTAAGACGTATGAACAATTAACAATAAAACTTTAATTAAAGAAAAAGAAATAATAAGATTTAAGATTTATCGAAGTGTTTTCTCAAGTCTCTTCATAGATCGATTGTCTACAGTATCTCGAGTAAACTGTTCATGTTTCTTTAATCTCGGAACAACCAAGGAAGACAAGGGCCACAATTCCTCTTTCGTTTTAACTTAACTGTAGCGGTTCACGCCCAGATTGCGCTCGTCAATGTTCTCGCCACAAGTTTCTAACGAAAGTCCCTTTGTACTTGCACCAAGTCTCCTTTCTTCCACGAGTCCCTGAAATTCATAATTAAGAGGCCCTAAGTCTTTTCCTCGAGACTAAATACGTTATCCTAATTAAGCCTATCGATCTCTGACTATCTTCTCAATAATATATATATATCAATACAATAAAATCTGTAATTAAAAATCTCCTTTCATTCATCAATAATTTATTTACCTTCAACAAGGGTTTTCTCTTCAGCTTTCTCCCAAGCTATTAGGGGACAACGGCCAATCTCCTAGGTTCCTCTAGTAGGCCCATGTGTAACGGTCAATGGCACAGAAAGGTATATATGCCATCCCAACACCCACGCATCTTTCTAAAATTAAATAACGTGACACTGCTACGCTGCTTTGTTTTTCCGCCCGGTACCCAAATGTTTTGTTTTACGCCCACGCAAGGCCCAACAACCCCCATCCCTCTCTATTCTTTCCGTTACGCCCACGCAAAAGCTCAACAACCCCCATCCCTCTCTTCCCGGAAGTTCGCACTTCCGACTAACGACACGTTCACACTGAATACTTTAATTATTTTACTTCAATTTAAATTGTTCACACAAAATGAAAGCTCGTTTCATGACAGTTATCTTGTGGTTGTCAACTACTGGATCTGGCTAGATATCTTCATGTTTCTTAGCTGGGCTGTGTGAGGCAGTGTAACAAGGTAAATCGGGGCCAAAAGCAAATGACACATCATGATGTCTGCCATCTGGTGTAAATGAAAGGATGATCACCAGACAAAAGATCAAAAACCCACTAGCCCTCATACCATCCACCTCGAACACAATGTGATGTGGGGTCCCAGTGGGGCATTCCAGATCATAGAATGTCTTATGACAAGATGATCAGTGCAAGCTCCTATGGTGATGTAAAACTCTATCGACACCCACCCCCCGACAATAGATAAGTACTAAATAATAGACACAGTGAGTGTCTACTATGGTAACCATAAAGTCTATGTGTTTGTGTGAAGAATAATAAATGAGAAAAATATTTATGACTCATAAACTTTCCTTGGGGGTCTCAAGATAGGAAAATAAACTGTGGTGTGCGTTAAAATCTCTCTGACATATATAGTTTTTTTGACTGAAAATTGTATTTGGGAATTGAAAATTGATTTTTACTATTATCATTTTATTATTTATTTTATATAAATTCTTGTTAATTTTCATCCTTCTTTGCGTAATATCTTATCATCTTTACTCTGTGTAAAATTCACACTTGTAATATTCGTCCTGAATTTCTTTGTTGTATACTTATAGTGAAGATATTGCATGGGGGCTATGTAGCCACTGAAAGTGTGATCTGAAAGTCTTAAATTATTGAAATAATTTATGGCGATTTACAGTGTACATTAAAAGCTATCTATCTATCTATCTATCTATCTGTGTCTATCTATCTATTTATCTATCTGTATCTATCTATCTATCTATCTATCTATTTATCTATCTTTCTATCTATCTTTCTACAGGCACGTTTGTTTATATTTAATTATTTACCTTCCGCATAAATGCTTGAGATGATCGCCATCTCTGTGGAATCATTGACGTGAAGTCTTGATGAATTTTGGTAGAGTTTCACCAGTTTATCATGCAGTTTTGATAAGTATAAGAACTCACCGCCAGGATTCTGTGCAGGGATCCAGTCTGACGTCAGAGAGGGATGTAAGGAAGCAGTACGGACAAGGAAAAGAGCACACACTATCGATGTAAAGAAACTACCTGGCCCCGACATCTCCCTTATTGTTTTCCTTCTTTTAAAACATTTATCTTGTATAATCTTTCCTTTAGAAATAATTCGAATTTACTTCTGCTAGAATCTTTTATCGGTAATTGACGATTCTTGTTTTCGTGTAATAAAAACCTTTATGTTTGGTTCCAGATTTACAAAACTGATGTCTCTATTTTAATTATTCTATTTAAATCGAAATAAAATTTAAAGTGCACACTCCTTCTCCTCCGATGTCACCAGCTAACCGCTTCCTATCATTGAACACCTGCAAAAAAATTCTCTCTATGTTTATATAGTTGAAAGGTGAAGGCCATGCTATGAAATGATTTAAAATTCACTATTTAAAAAAAAATACATGTATCACCGGAGGGGATCTTGGTTTTTATTTTGTTAATTATTGCTAATACTAATTTATCTGGTGACCAAATTCTCTAACTGTTTATTAGATTTCCTGAAAGGCAACTCGCTTGAGGGGATTAATCATAATGCTAAGCGCTGAGTCGATCCTTTGTATATCCTTGAGTATGAAATAATTCTCTTCACATTGTGACAGCTCTCATACTGACAGTTCTATTACAATCACTACTGCTATTTTCTAACCATGACTTTCTGTGTAATTAATTCTTTTAAAAATAAATGAAACTGCTTGTATTAAAACATCTATCACCAGAATTCACGTACACACTAAAAGTATCCCCAAAATATCTTAAGAGAACGCAATTGAACTCACGTTTAACTTAGATCAAACTATTCCAGCATACACATCTTATGATACTTTGAAAGTGGTGTTCACGTGGTTGAGAGGTTAACTCTTAGAGGCGGTATATATTTTCTTACTTCCATACATTTTTGTTGGGCTGAAAACTATGGTTTTAAGATTGGAATCCTTCCCAGTTTCCTGGCATCATTTCAAAACTGTCCACACTAAACTCAGTTAGACATTTTTGTCAGTTCCCATTTTGACAAACCTGCCTCCATTGGCTAATTAATAAATTGCCAAGTTAAAAATGTGATGCTAATGAACTAATGAACTCTGCCATATCATAGAAAATCTATTTCAGGATGCAATAGAGGAATTGCAAATTATATTAAAAAATATAATTATATTATTCTTACTATTTTTATTTGTTGTTTCCATCAGTTGTTAGATGCTATTATTTTCACTATCAACCAATTGTCTTATTGATAATTGTAAACCAACACACAATGATTATATTCTATAACGTTATGTCCTTTTAACAATAATAGTAATAGCATTTTTGATTATATTTGGATACTGTACATGTGTTTAAATATTATACATTTAATGAAATAGTATAATGACTGAGAGAAATGTTATGCCATTCATGTAACATAAAGTCAACTAACATCTTTTCACACATCCTTTAACATCACCTTACTAAACAACCTTATGTTTAACCAGTAATTATCATGTATACTGCTTTGTATGAGAGAGAGAGAGAGAGAGAGAGAGAGAGAGAGAGAGAGAGAGAGAGAGAGAGAGAGAGAGAGAGAGAGCTGTAGTCATTTGTAGCTAGAGTGATTACATAGTAAACGTGACCCATTTTTCTGCAGACGGCAGCAAAAGCTGTAACAACTGCCACAGCTATGCGCTCAAGTACTGATTCCTGGGTCTGCGCCATTGCCAAAGTGTACCACGGCCATTGAACATGCTGTACTATAACCAGTCTGTGAACATGAGTTAAACGGGAGGCCTGACATCTACCACAACTGAGAAAGTATTGCAACCTTGCTGCTGGAAACCACTGGCAATTTTAGTATTGGCTTTTCCCGAGCCACATACCAGGTCATCAGGATGATTAATAGAAATAGGATCTTAATTAGAGTATTAATATTTATCGCACATTGAGGAATTTTTTTCAATTTAATAAATAGGTGCCACGAGAAAACCATAAAGTAGCTTATTCATATATTCTACCTTCTAAATAACCAGGATTGTTGGGTGATTGGAGGATAAACTGTTTGATTATTATCTATATTGAATCTATTATATCGTTCGTAGTTACCCTGCAGTCAACTACAGGGAGAGGAGGGGTGCATTCACACTAACTACCATGTATCGTGACCACCCTCTCCACCAGCTGTCACAGCTATCATTCTCTGTAATAAAAAAATTAATTCCATTCATGTCATGAATTTTCAATAACAACATTTATGTGAGAAAGTGATATATCATAACATATTATAATCATGATTCATAAAAATAGCAGAAAGGTTACGAAAATGATACATAAAATCTGACTATCCAGACCATCTGCTTAATTAATGGCTCTTGTGATCCAATGTACAGACCATCTGCTCAATTAATGGCTCTTGTGATCCAATGTACATATGAGTAAACATTTTATATTTCAGTTTACATACTGTGACACAGCCCCACCCTAGTTATTGGTAATGATGATGATTTGTATTATTATTAATAATTAATAATAATCATCCTTAACTAATTATAAGTGATGAGAATCTTATGTTATTAACCATTCTCCAGAAAACACACTCGTCTCTCTCAATTGGCAGAAATGTAGGTGCTGTAAACGTTTGAGGTATAGTAATATCACTGCATGGAAAATAACACATATGATGCACTATTATTGCCTTTCCTGTATTATCAGGAAAGAAATCCGATTTTAAAGGAGATTTAATATAAGCATTAATTAGATATGTTTATCTATGGTGTGTTTCTACATTATTAGGCATAGACATAAATTAAGTAATACCTCAAAAATGCTTTTAAAAATATCGAACCATTTCCAGAACATGCATTGTCGAAATAATTCTAATACACAGAGATATCATTTTCATAATATCATTAACTTATAGATTTTAAATTCTACCATTCATATAATGACACATAAACCAAATTCATTAGTTATAATAATTATAATAGGAATTATTTCAGGCAATCAAAGATTGTTGCAATTCAATCAACCTTCAATAATAATGACTAAAGATTGTTGTAAACAGCACTAAAAAAACATAATGGTAAGGTAATTAAATATCTTCATTGCAGCATTATGGTTGTTATATGATCGAAAACCCTCCAACATATTGTATACAAATAATAATTTCTTATCTATATTTTTTTAAAATGCGATACATTTTTTATTTAGAAATGCTTATTTGGAAATGCTGTAATAAACCTACTTCATAAGTGAAAGTCTAGTTTGTATGGGAGTGGCTGGGAAAGACAGCTGTTTTGACTGAGTTTAGTGAGCAGTGAGAAGTGGCCTGTAGGTAGGATTATTACTTTAGCTCCCTGGATCTGCGTAGTAAAGTAACCAAGGGTAGCTTAAAAAGTTTAGATCTATAGCTGGTTTTGATCCAGCTAGGTGGTTATGCAACGTTTAGGCTAATGCAACTGTGAACTTGATTATCCACAGGTGAAACGTGTGTTGACAGAATGTGGGTGTAGAAGATGTGAGAAATCCATAAATATTAATTTGCTATATCTGTATTCTTAACTTGATTCATTAAAAGAGTTAGTCAAGGGAGGGATGGGTGTGGTTTCTAGTCTGAGAAAAATAGGGTGCACTATTCTCTTTATTCTGTGCCAAGAACTCTTGAAGAAGGCATTAAACACAGTATCTTTTTTGCTTTCTTTTGTCGTTTGGTCTTCATGTGCGTGAGCTTTTGGTGCCTATGCTGATTTATTTATAAGACTGTCCTGTTGAGCATCTGCCTTTTTTCTGTCTTCATGTGACGTATCTGAGTTGTTAGTTTAAACACTCTTGAAAAAAAAAGCTGAAAAAAAAACATTGCGCATTGTTATAATTGACTGAACGTGCTTAGTCCATATCTTTATTTTTTCAAAGACAGTGATGAGAAAATAAGATATGCAACTTTCTTTGTCAGTTTTAGCTATTGCTGAACTTTTCCTTTAGATAATGTGTTGATACCACTAAAGGGAAAGAACCGTTAAAACATTTTCTATGTGTAATAGTTTATACTGACAGAGTTGTCTTCTTCAAAGTTTTAATTGTCATGCGCAAGATTTTCTTCTTCCAATATGGGAACCAGGAAGTTGAAGCAAATAGTGAAGCGATGAAAATCAGGAAATATTTGTGCCTACAAAATAATAAAATCAGGAAATATTTGTGCCTACAAAATAATAAATAAACGGCACGTGGAAGAGGAAGGGGGTAGGAGGGATACGTTTCGATCGTGGCTAACTTGGATGCTATAGTGGCAATAGGGAAATTAACAATTAGTAGCACTTAGCTTTTGTGGCTTTAGCTTGACACTAAGCCTATTATAAATTTATGAACCTACGCAGACGGAAAACCTAGCAGTTGTGTAGCCTATGTGTTTAAATTTCGTAACTGTATATCCTAAATTTTGATATTTAAGCTTAGTTTTAACTCCTAAATAGGATACAAACAAACAAGTGGGCAAAGGAATAATTCACAGTAAGGAAGAAATGTTATTCCATCTGTTGATGTCGTGCACAAGAACAAAATAAGAAACTTATACGCGACGTCACGAAAGAAAGATGCAGTTATCAAGACCATTGAGATAAAGTGCAGATAATTCCTCTGCAGGGTGAATGATAGAGTGAATGACAGGGTGAATGACAGGGTGAATGATAGAGTGAATGAAAGAGAGGACGATACGCTCTCGATAAAATAATTATCAAAACTAACAGCAAGCATCCATCTGCCCATTAACTCACTGCACTTGTAAAGCGAGGGGAGAGATGCGAAAGAATCTATGCTCTAGACTAGAGATGTCAAGTGAATAAGTAGATCAAGTGAATAAGTCGGAAATCGACAACAAAGTAAAACTAGTGTCCCTGTAGGATGTCTCTTTGTATTCAGCGAGGATATTTATAGCGACAGCATTGAATGTGTGGACGCGAAATGCAATGGCCCTTTGTGTTTCAAATGAAATGAGTAGACGGGTACAGGATCACATGTGAAGGAAATCAAATAAAATCTAAAACAGAAAAAAAATCACTTGGAAAGAAAAGGGACTAGAAAGATTAGAGAGAAGGAGAAGAAATAGTGGAGACATATTGAGGGAAGGTGGGGGGGGGGGTAGAGGGAGAGTGATACAGATACATAGATAGCCAAATGGATAATCAGACAAATACATAGCGTTGTATGCTATATATGGTGACTTTATAAAATCATGTAGCTAAACCTACTGGTTAAAACATGGCTCCTTAGCTTGCATTCAAACTGCGTTACAAGATTGCACTATCACTACTGTAATGATTATGGCAACATTCTTGGTATTAATTATACTTATAACGGCCTGATACAATCATAACAAATAGCAATAAAATGTACCAAGTTTAACGTAATAACTATATAACAAATCAACTACGTTCTAAATCTGTGACGTGAGCTATGACTGGCTGTGCATGTCATTAAAAGTTTGGTGAACTTATCTCAAGCTTTGTAAGATGAACAATGTACTTTGGGACACACTTGTAATATTTGCGGAGTCAAAACAAGGCTCACAAGTTGTGGCAAGACCAAAAGTCAGAGCAGAATAGAATCATGAAGAACAAAAGTCTTCCAATAAAAGATTTTCAAAAGCACTGCCAGTCCTTGTAAGACAGCCTTATCCATGCGTGTGTATTCAAAGCAGGGTCTCTTCCAAAGATGTCCTCTGGACCAAAGATTTGAAGCAAGTGAAGAAACAAGATCTCTCTTCACTAAGGTATTCTCCCTTTAGTGCCCATTAGTAAGTTACAATCAACCAGTAGATAGCCATTGCGTAACTACAGTTGGTCAATGCATGGCCATTGACTGAGTCTAACCGGTTAAATTTTTGCGTCATACGATAAGCCATTTTCTATAAGAAGATTTGGGGTGGTTCGTTCAGGAATTTACGTAATTGAATTTTTACTAGGAGTGATTATTGTGTCATTCAATTTTTATGGTACTATTAGCAATTTTAGCAATTAATCCATTTTAGAAGGATTCTGTTATTTTCTGCATTGTGCATGTGTACTTAACGTGCAATGCATGATGTCTACTTTAAACACTACATATAAATGTGTACTTAACGTGCAATACATGATGTCTACTTTAAACACTACATATAAATGTGTAATTAACGTGCAATGCACGATGTCTACTTTAAACACTACATATAAATGTATAATTAACGTGCAATGCATGATGTCTACTTTAAACACTACATATAACTGTTGGAAATACGAGCAATTGTTCCGCAACTTATCACAACAAAGTATTTCATAAATAAAAATACAGATATTGATAGATAATGTAAAAACAAGTGACAAATTAAAGTAGGGGTGGTGGCATATTTGTCACACTAGCAACAATCAATGACTCATGAATCCGTCACTCGAAATGGAACCCTTTCACCTGCTGACTCAGGCATTAACCGCCTTTACTATAAATTAAGCTTTTTCTCATCATTAACCTTATTAGCTGGATTTCTTTCCTCTCATAGTACCACTTGTACCTATCATCATAGCTCAAAACTTTAGCTACAAAAATTAATTTCAAACTTATTATTGATTAAAATGCATAACTAATTCAGTGCGTATCAATGCCAGATAGAGAGAGAGACAGAAAGATAAACAGATAGATAAATAGATAGATAGATAGATAGATAGATAGATAGATAGATAGATAGATAGATAGATAGATAGATAGATAGATAGATAGATAGATAGATAGATAGATAGATAGAGACAGGGAGACATACATACATACATACAGACAGACAGACAGACAGGCGGAGAGACAGACATAGATAGAGAGTGAGTGAGAGTGTAAGTGAGAGATAACTTTCCGATTAGGCGAACACTACGTTTCTAAATATATAATTACTATATTTTCGGAAATGCATCGTTTCTAGAAAAAAGTATGAATATGTGTTTGGTGACCCTAATGTGTCATATGGATGCTTTTTTTAAAAATTTAACTGCAGCGTAAGTTTGTGACGCAAGAGGTGTGGCTCAATGAATGCTTTTGTGGCAGAAGTCATTGTTAGTGGAATTCTGAAAACACGTGATAGAATATCTAGAGAAAATATTTATATATGAGAGAATCCTCGACAAGTTCAGCGCCACTAAACAGACACTTTATATTCCATTTCAGAAATGTGTTATGTGTATAAATTCGAGCACTATTATAATATTAGCAATTAGACAAAGTCTGCTCGTATATTTCATGCTAATGATATAACCAACACTTAGGCTTACATCACATTTTTAAAGTGACGTCATTTAAATAATAATTTGATTACGGCGCTAAAGACTTTTTCCTGGTAAAAGAAATAAGAAACCAGTTCTCGACTGAGATCTGATTACGGAAAACGGATGTTAACGTCGCGAGTTCAACAATGGAAATGTTTCTAACTAGCTCTCACCAAACAGTAAATAGAAATGTGGCCGATACTAACCTGTCTGAATCAGAAACAACATCGTATGGATACAATACCATTGAAGAAAAACTACATATCTACGGCAATACGATTCTGGATAAGCCACATGACTACGATACCACTATTCTGGATAAGCCACATGACTACGATACCACTATTCTGGATAAGTCACATGACTACGATACCACTATTCTGGATAAGTCACATGACTACGATACCACTATTGTGGATAAGTCACAAACGTACGAAACTGTTCTATATAAACCAAATGGATACGAGAGTGGTGACAAAAGAAATAGCTGCACTCAACAATTTTCGAGAAATGGCGCGGGTCAACCTTCAGCAAACATGTGCCCTCTGCAAAGACAAATTCGCGCACTGTTCATCTTGTACACAATTCTTACCGCGGTGTTCATTTCGTTTGCCATCTTCTGCTTTCTGTTCATGACTGGTCGTATGTTCTACGCCAATTGTTTGAGAGAGCAGGACATTTCTGAGTATAAGAAAATTTGGATGGCCACCGAGCATCGAAGGTCAGACGACGGCACGAACGTGTGCTTTAAGAGCATGTCTTGGATTGTGCAGATCGTGAGCACTGTGAGTAATAGTGCATGTCTTGGATTGTGCAAATCGTAAGCACTGTGAGTAATAGAGCATGTCTTGGATTGTGCAAATCGTGAGCACTGTGAGTAATAGAGCATGTCTTGGATTGTGCAAATCGTGAGCACTGTGAGTAATAGAGCATGTCTTGGATTGTGCAAATCGTAAGCACTGTGAGTAATAGTGCATGTCTTGGATTGTGCAAATCGTAAGCACTGTGAGTAATAGTGAGTGACCCAAAGTTTTCAAAGTAATTATGAGCTATAATTATAATGTAATTAAATAATTAATAATTGAAAACATTTAGGCAACAGTTCTAATTTTAAATTTTAGAAATAGAATATTTTTCATGGTTGTTTTACATACCAGATGTTAGTTGCATGATTTCTATTAGCTAAACGTCTACACAGGAAGACAGATAAGATAAGTTTGAGATAGATAGATAGATAGATAGATGTATTTATCAAGATAGATAGATAGATAGATAGATAGATAGATAGATAGATAGATAGATAGATAGATAGATAGATAGATAGATAGATAGATAGATAGATAGATAGGTAGGTAGGTAGGTAGATAGATATGCATACATAGTCATATATACTTACTTACAAATTAAAAAATTTAGAAAATATTACTAAGAAATACCAACGGAACTCCAAATGTCTTAGAACACTCATGGTTTCTTTCTTGTTTTACGATAGTACATGTTCAGAATGTGTGTTTATATATATATATATAAACTAAGTGTTTTAAATAAATGTTTTATCTATTTATTATTTATATTTATAAATTTATTATTTTTTATTTACTTATTCTTTGTACAACGAATTTTCTGGTTCGTTGTTCGTACTGAGCGAAACGTGCAGCAAAAACAATGCTATTTCAAGTATGATTGGTATGGGATATCTGATAGTGAAGTAAAATAATAAACTGCGATTAAAAGCTACAAATCCACTATCTTGGTGATAAGATGAAATTTTCACCATTGATTTGTTTTAAAATATGTAAATTAGCATTATAAGCATTGCTTCGACATTTGTTTTCTTAGCATCTGCAATATATTTATAATTTGTTTATTCAGATTTTTTATTTACTCACTGAACAGAACGATAATGCCCTGTATGATGGGAAGAACTACTCAGGTGAGTTGAAATACATGTTTCTTTGTTCTGGAACAGTTTCATTTATAATAGTTGATGTACGAAATAATGTTGTGTGCGAACGATTTAGAAGAAAACATTTCGCAAACTGTCACCAAACGGGGGGACATGAAAATAAATTATGTGTGTGAACGATTTAGATAAAACATGAAAATAAATGATGTGTGATTTGGGGAAGTTGTAAATAATGTTGTGTGTTAACGATTTAGACAAAACATGAAAATAAATTATGTGTGATTTGGGGAAGTTGTAAATAATGTTGTGTGCGAACGTTTTAGACAAAACATGAAAATAAATGATGTGTGGTTTGGGGAAGTTGTAAATTGTTGCTAAACTCCCGTTGACGTCACCACTATCATACAACTTTATTCAATACTTTGGTGATTTGTCAACACTACATATGGATCTGTTGGTTGTTCACATCGTCCTACATGCATTCACAATAAATAATTGTATGTCTCTTTCTAATAAGGTATGAATAACTACCTAACTTGTTTGTATGTGATGTTAACGTGATTGTATGTGTTTGTTAATGTGTTTGTATGTGTTTGTTAACGTGTTTGTATGTTTCCTAGCGTGTTGGTTAAGGTGTTTGTATGCGAGATTACGAGAGAAATGAACGTGGGCAATACAGGCGGGTATAGCATAAATATCAAAATCATCCTTTCAGAAACTAAAGTAGGCAATTCAATTCCTTGTTCTTTGGTAGATATGATTTCTCTCATCTAAAAATAACTTTAATCACTCGAATCACAAATCATGCATTCATAGAACGAACACTTTGGGAATAAAGGACAATTTCTAAATCAATGGATGGTGAAAATGGAAATGAAATTTACAAATTGTAACAACTTATCTAATTTATCCAAGAAAATAAAGAAATGTTTCTTAAATTTCAAAGTTACTTAAAAATCAGTGTTACAGTCCCAGAGCTACATCGTTCTGTGAAGGGCAAATTTACTATTGAAATGTATAGTAAAAATGAGTTAAGCTTTTTTTTACTTTAAACACTAACAATAACTAACATAATACTTTATCTATTTTATATGCACTGAGGCTTAACTACAGTATTTTATACACGAAATTTTAAGAACCCTCTACAATTATATACCCTGATTGAGTGTATTTTATTGATTTATTCACAGGACTGTTAATTCCAAGAAATGTAGGTCAAATGCTGCACACTCCCTTAGTTTGGGAAAAGTGTGGAACACTGGGTCACTGCACACTCCCGTAGTTTGGGGAAAATGTGGAACAATGGGTCACTGCACACACAGATATTATATCTATCTTTTATTTGTACTTTCTATCCTATACCTTATCTATAATATTTCTAACATCTTATGTATCAGTGGATTTAATTTGTAATCATGTTACATACATTCCATTTATTAGTATTATCCAGCATGGTTCAGCCATCGGTACAGAATGTCAATCAAAGACCATTTGCTCATCTCTTTTTAAAGGCTTCGGCGAAATATACAGGTAATCTTAGGTAAATGTAAGAATAATCTTGAAATGTGAGAGTAATCGTGTTGAAATATTAAGGTAATCTTAGGTAAATGTAAGAATAATCTTGAAATGTGAGAGTAATCGTGTTGAAATATTAAGGTAATCCTGATGAAATATTAAGATAAACCTACCAATTGTATCAAGTAATGTTGATCACAATGATATCAACTTAGGATTATTACATTGTCGTTCTCTTGGATACGTAAAAGTAATGTCATTGCAATATTTATTCACTCAACTAATTTTTATTGGATAATACATTTCTTTGTGGAGATTCTATGATGCAGTTATTAGTATAAATCTTATTTTACCAACCCCTTCATTGTGGCATAATTTCTCAGTATAGTGCGAGTTCTTTCTTCCTATCTATCTATCTCTCTCTCTATCTCTCTATCTATCTATCTCTATCTCTCTATCTATCTATCTATCCACCCACCCACCCAACCAGTCATCCATCTATCTATCTATCTATCTAAATTAATCACTTCGCGTGTCTGACAATTTGCCTTTCAGTATATTTATCTATTATCTATCACTTTTTCTTCTCACTCTGTCACTCCTTGTTTCCGTTGGTCTGTCAGTATATGCTTCTTATACATTTATTCTGCAGTGTTCTATATATTTTCACAGATCAAGAGAAGTTAGGACCACTCAAGTGGAACAGTCCTGGAATCGATGGCTCTGAAGTTCGTAGCATGGCTGTAGACGCTTCAAAGGGGGAAATAAAAATCCGTCAGTCAGGATTTTATTTTCTTTACAGTCACGTGATGTACAAATCACAAAGACTAAATGAATCATCAGACGGTTACAACCGTAGGCGGCCTGCACACTTTATTTTTAAAAATTACAAGTAATAATTATTAATAATATATGCATTTGATTAATAGATGGATAGATAGATAGATAGATAGATAGATAGATAGATAGATAGATAGATAGATAGATAGATAGATAGATAGATAGATAGATAGATAGATAGATAGATAGATAGGTAGGTAGGTAGGTAGGCAGACTTGTAGGTGGATGGATGGGGAGAGAGAGAGAGAGAGAGAGAGAGAGAGAGAGAGAGAGAGAGAGAGAGACAGTCAGAGAGACAGAGACAAAGAATGAGAGATAGAGAGAGGCAGATGGACAGATGGGTGATGGATGGATGATCAGTGAGTGAGTGAGTGAGTACATTGCTATACTTTCATTATGAGAACAGGGCAGACGGTAGAACTAAACTTTTGGAATCCGTCGGAGACAGCCAGAACCCTACCTCCTTCCTCCAAGGCATATTTTTCCTGCAGGCCGATGACGTCCTTGTTGTCTGCACGGCTGTCGACCTTCTGTACGGTGACACCGGACGATTCAGCTACTTTGGGGCCTACCTGATATGAGACGTGTGTATAGAGATGTGCGCATTTTGTTCTAATTCAATTGGTGCTCGCCCATGAGTGACGTTGAATGGTATCATCATATTTCAAGTGAAAAACAGGAACAACATTCCTGGACGCCGATTTGAACTGAATGAACAATCCCTTATCTACTCAAGCTAATTAGGTCAAATAAAAATAGTTTTTTCTGAGTAAACGTATCTTCTGCTGTATAGTTTGACTTCCTGAGAAACATTGATCTTGGAGGGTTAACTCTGACAAGACGAACTCAGATTGTATGATGACAAAATTAAAATGTACCCCGTTCAATGCAGAAATGAAACAGAATTTAAGGTTTCGTTAGTTTGACATTCGATTTTATTTAATAATAATAGTTTCAATGTTAGCAATGTTTTAAATCTTTCAAAAGTACAGTGCTCGTATTGAACACATGGACATAGAGTAGTCTAGTTCTCGCGTGTCATTCGTTTGCAGATCACTCTCTTGCTTGCTTGCATTGTCTCCCCTCGACCGCCCTCTTTTTCTATCTTTAATCGATTTGTATATTTGTTCTAATCGTTTTAAGATACATAAACTGATAAAAAATACCAAAGAAGTGCAAGAACGTGTTTGGATTTTGTTTCCAGTAGATAAGAAGATGGTGGCTTGGGTACATTTGCCTACAGAAACGTTTAAGTGCGGGATTCTTAAGGGTAGCGTGGGTACACTTGTCTGCAAAAGTGCATCTTAATTGCGGGATTCTTAAGGGTGGCGTGCGCACACTTGTCTACAGAAACACATCACAAAGTGTAGAATTCTGAACACCGTCAGAATGTAAACTCGTGCTTCGTCAAGTTGTGAAATTGATCGATAAAATAAATATTTAATATAGATATTAATCCTTCCATTTGGTCGTAAATTATATTATAATTGTTGACTGTAAACATTTGTAGAACATGTTTTATAGAATAAATAAAATAAATAGCCGAACGATTATGCAAAAGAAGGACTGAACGAAAGGAAGAAAGGAGGGGAGGAAGAAATTATAAATAGAATTTATAAATAAATACTTCAATAAACAAAAGCAAAAGAGATATATTATTAACCAGTCCTAAAATTAGTGTAGAGCTTTCTGCTCCAGTCCTAAAAGTAGTGTGGAGCTTTCTGCTCCAGTCCTAAAAGTAGTGTGGAGCTTTCTGCTCCAGTCCTAAAAGTAGTGTGGAGCTTTCTGCTCCAGTCCTAAAATTAGGTATCGTCTTCGAATTAAACGATGTCCTTGAAGAAGCACATAAATAGCATCTCCAAGTCATCTTCAACATAACTCCGAAAAATCTGGTCTATGAATAATTTTCTTTAACCAGGAAATTGTTAAAGTGTTTGTTTGAGTACCAGTTCTATCAGAAATGGATTACCCTTGTCTTCATACGAGGTTACTTGAGTATTTAAGTACACGTTCTGTCAGAAATGGAATTCTCTAGCTACATACGAGGTTACTTGAGTGCTTAAGCACAAGTTCTGTCCGAAATGGAATACTCTAACTCTGTACAAACAGTTATTAAAATATTCTTTAAGCAGCGGTTCTGAGAGAAGTGGAATAATCTAACGCTGTACAACGAATTATTAAAGTATTTCTTTAAGGAGCAGAACTAGAATACTGTAACTAGATAAGAAGTATTTCTTTAAGGAGCAGAACTAGAATAATGTAACTAGATAAGAAGTATTTCTTTAAGGAGCAGAACTAGAATACTGTAACTAGATAAGAAGTATTTCTTTAAGGAGCAGAACTAGAATACTGTAACTAGATAAGAAGTATTTCTTTAAGGAGCAGAACTAGAATACTGTAACTAGATAAGAAGTATTTCTTTAAGGAGCAGAACTAGAATACTGTAAGTAGATAAGAAGTATTTCTTTAAGGAGCAGAACTAGAATACTGTAACTAGATAAGAAGGGCATGTGTTAACTTGTCTTCATGCCATGTTTTCATTCTAAGTTTAGAGTAGCACCGCTCATTCTAAGTTTAGAAAACAGAAATGTAAACATTCAGCTCCATTCCTAAACTGGTTTTCATTACCTGTACATATTACATTTACTGTGCTGTCTTCTGGTCGCCCTGGATTGTATACGAACAGAACTCTTTTGTCTCTCTCTCTCTCTGAAATAATTAGTGCTCACACTCCATCCCAACAACTCCATTCATCTTCGGAGACCAGTTTCTTGACGTTTCCTTCCAAAGCCTAGCACTTGTATGTCGCAGATTATCTCACCTGGAACACAAACGGAAATCTGTTCACTTTATGATATTCCTATCTTACACCCACCTACAGCAGACAAACTTAAGGGAAAATAGGATTTGCTCTAAATTTTGAATCGTTGTTCCAGTTGTATTTTATGTTGTACAGCGTCTCCAGTTGACTAAATGACTTGTCTATATGTTACTGTTTGTTATGAAAATGTTTATCATTATGTTGGTAAAGAATGAATAGCTTCTCACTAGTTTTATTAGTTGTTGTGCTAATAGTATTAATAATAAAAATATTATTTGTATTATGTGTGTGTGTGCGCGTGTACGTATGTGTGTGTATGGTATTGACTATTACTCTATTTCTTTTGATAAGTTGATATTTATTTTCTCAAATATCTTAACATATTATTAAAACACACGTATGTGCTTATTTTATTGTCTTCCTATTTGAATTTAATTCCTTTATTTCTACATTTTTAAAAAACACGGATATCTAAAATCGCTTCCGTATTTCTATGTTCAGAAAAAAATCTATAAATAAAAAATAAAAAGGAAAACAAACAAATTATAGTCTATGCCTTCTTATTAGCTTGAATATCACCGGCTAAAAATCAATAAAACTTTTACTGTTTATTTCTTTATTCGGACCGAATATTGTCAATTATACACTTAATTTACTACTTATAACTTCAGTGTTCCCGCAGGTCCTCTTTTAATCGATAACACCTTTTAACATTATCTAATCAGTAAAATGGAGAGAGCAATTCAATATTTTTTAAAAAGAATTTTGCTTTTAATTTTTCACGATAGAAAAATAGTATGTTGAGATCAATGCATTATTAGATATTCGTTGTTTTAAATTTTGTTTTAAAAAATAATTTAAGAAACGAATTAATTGTTCACTGGGAAAAATAGGACGTTTATTATCTTTCATAATTAACGATTCCACACTCTTTGTTAGTTATATGAAAGAAATTTAAAAAAATTAACTGGAGACGAATTAAATACCTCCTTATTCATCACTTGATCACGCGTGCTTCCGTATTATTTCCTCAAGTCTCTTCAGCTCAATTTTATTCGTAGTTCTATTATGGTTTTTCAGTGCTTTTGTTTGTCGCAAGATATGGCCATCGTTGTTATTTTAAGGGGTGTGGTGCCTGTTGTTGGAAGAAAATTGCAGCAGTGAAACTCAGGGCGGATCAAGTGTAGAGTGGCTTGAAGGACCTCATAATAGCGATGAAGGCGTTTACTGACCTTCACGCTACATTGCACGTGAACGCATAAAGACTACACGAGAAGCATTTACGGCCGACAAGAACCATTCACAGAGAACGAGTCATTGAAATTAAAGAGAAGTTGCTATCTCTCTGCTTCCTCGAAATCAATTATGGAAAACACAACTGCCAACGTAACGTGCCGTCCCGATTTCGCCCTCAACGCAAATTGCTTCATAAAAGACAGTCCTGCAGGAAACATCGCAGAATCGGTTAAACAGCCAGTGGTTGCGTTCAGCTTGCTGGACCGAGGGAGCGTGTCAGCAGCCACGTGGAATCTCGTGGACAGGTTCTTCACGTTGAGCCTCCCAGCGTTCGGCGTTATAGAACTGTTTTTCAGCATTGTGAACGCGAGTGTCTATTTCAAGCAAAGGCGGTCCGCGTTTGCTGTTTACCTTCTGGGCATCAGCTTGAGCGACGCCTTGTTCTCATTCGTGCAGCTCGTCCAGAGCGCCCTTCTGTTCGTGTTTCCCGTCGGCTCATACGCCGCGACAGCCCTAGGTCTGTACTTTTACAGTTACCTGGGAACCAGTTTCAGCCGGACAGCTATCTGCCTGAACGCTCTGGCATCGTTGGAGAGATTTGTCGTCGTTGCGTTCCCACTGAAAATCACAGATTCCTGCTCTCGCAAGACGCCCACGATTGTTGTCGGGATTGTGTTCGCCGCGTCGCTGGTGGGCCATAGTTACTTTTTTTTGGAATTCGAAGTCAAAACTGCTGTCTCTCCTGTCAATGTTACGGAAGCTGTGTGGGCTTCTGTTCCAACTACGTTACGGTTGAAGTACCTTAGTGCCTTTGAGGTGGTCAAAAATACCATGAGAATTTTGTTCATTTATGTTCCTTTAATATTCTCCTTTGTCATCAACGTATGTCTGGTCCTGGCTCTACACATCTTCGCGGTCAAGCGCCGAGAGATGAGGGTCGAGCGAGGGGGCGTGAAGACGGATGGCAGCGAGAAGAGTTCGAAAACCTCCACAGACAACCAGACGACTAAACTGATCCTGGTGTTTACCTTCACATTCTTTCTGCTGGCTCTACCTCTTACGATCAATGTAACGATTGCCTCCATCTTGCCAAATTACGGGATCTTTAAGGTGGAGCATTACCTGTATAACTCCATCACGCGCGCTATGCAGACGCTGGGTTTTCTGACAGAGGTCGCACAATTTATTGCGTGTTTCTTGTACAGTCGCCAGTTCCGGTCTGCATTTTTCCAGCTACAGCCGTTCCAAACTTGCCGACTGAAGTTAAAGCAGACCAGTGGGTTAGACTTTCGGTCGGAGATTAGCTCGCATGACAAGGATATGAGTTTGTCGAAGACTATGACAATTGTTGATGAGGCTCTATAGGAAACTTTAACACAAAACAGACACACACACACACACACACACACACACAAAACAAAGAAAAAAAACAACCCATTGATGGATATTGTTCATTTGTTGATCACAAGTCAACAGCACAAGAGAATTAATAAGCGCCTGTATTATTTTTACGTTTGCTTCCCAGCAAATGTTTTACAGCCAACAGTTCTACTTTATGTAACCACAAGAAATTAGCATTTTACTGGAACTAACGCTTCACTGTCCGGCTTATGCTTTTATTTTACTGATGTGAGTAGATTTACACATTCTTGAAATATGCATGTATAATATAATTTAACTATATAGACATCGCCGTAGCTCTTTCCTCAAAAAATAATTTGCGGAAGAAAATAAAATCTGCTAAAAGTGAATCTATTTAATCAACTATATACGGGTCATTGTCATTTGAAAATTAGAATCTTCAGGACTGACTCACCATGAACCTTTATTAATCTGTACTTTTGTAATGATTTAAATGATATTTATATATATGCCAGCACTATTCTAAATAATCACTTTTACCAACAAGATTTTGAAAACAGCTTATGATTCCAGCATACTTAATTTGTATATTACATGATGACATTTTTATAATTCATCACATGATGGAATACTAATAAACACATTACCTAACCACGTACTAGCGTTTATAGAAGCTTATTTTAGTAGTTAAATAGATAAACTCTTTAATAATTATTTAATTAGTGAGACCACACAAAACATAAAGTAGCGAGAAAGAATACGTGAGACTGAGTATATTTCCTACATGAATCAATTCTTGGAGTGTGTTCCGACAACATTTAATCCATGTACTTGTAATGTTATAAAAAGATCAGTTATTTATGCCGACTTTAATAAATATAAATAAATAATGTTTACATTCCAATATATTCGTGAAAAACAATCAGATGTCCTTTACTGACGCACGCTACTGTACGACTTTCCCAATTTTCATGAAAACCAAAGTTTGATCAATACGGTAAGAGAACAGAAGGGAATGGAGGAAACTGGTTGTCAGTGGTGCCCCAACGGTGGACAAGACTAAGGGATAGATAGATAGATAGATAGATAGATAGATAGATAGATAGATAGATAGATAGTTTGATAACATCATCCTTTCAGCTAAATACATAATCCAATTAAATATCATTTCTATAATGGACATTGCCATGTAACATTTTAACAGCTCTAGCAGAGTAAAGAAGATGTTGACAGTTAACATCTAAAATAATGTCACTGGATAAACTACAGTTGTGTTGTAAAAATTTTCGTAACCACAGTCTACCTGTGTACGAGAGCAGCTCTCACTTAGGAATACCTATATAGTGTTGGGAAGGTTTGTCCCGCTCAGTACACTTAGGGATACCTATATAGTTTTTTTTTTTGTTTTTTTTTTTTTTTGGGGGGGGGCTTGTCCCGCTCAGTACACTTAGGGATACCTATATAGTTTTTTTTTGAGGGGGGGGGGCTTGTCCCGCTCAGTACACTTAGGGATACCTATATAGTTTTTTTTTTTTTGGGGGGGGCTTGTCCCGCTCAGTACACTTAGGGATACATATATATATATTTTTTTTGGGGGGGGGCTTGTCCCGCTCAGTACACTTAGGAATACTTATGTATAACTTTAGGGAGACTTGTCCCGCTGAATACACTTAGGAATGAAAGAATCAGTTCCATTTTCTTGTTAGAAATATTGATCTCTCTTGGAGCCGGTTAAGCATTGTAGTGTTGTACTATACATGAGGACAGGTTAAACATTGTAGTGTTGTACTACACGTGAGGACAGGTTAAACATTGTAGTGTTGTACTATACATGAGGACAGGTTAAACATTGTAGTGTTGTACTACACGTGAGGACAGGTTAAACATTGTAGTGTTGTACTACACGTGAGGACAGGTTAAACATTGTAGTGTTGTACTACACGTGAGGACAGGTTAAACATTGTAGTGTTGTACTCCAGTTGAGGACAGGTTTACATTGTAGTGTTGTACTCAAGTTGAGGAGAGGCTAAATATTGTAGTGCTGAGTGGCAGAGTAAATTTGCCTATCTTTATTTCTAACCTTAATTGTTATATAATTTAACTTGTCGAAGTGACCTGACCTTGGGCACTCATGATGGAATTTTTCTAAGAGTTGGAGTAAACACTTGGGTTGAGAATATGCTAGAAATTGCTACTACAATGCAAACCAGTTACAATTAGATGAGTAGATTTTATTATCCAATGGTTACGATTTACGAGAAAAAAGTCCAGAAAATGGATAGAGATCAAAGGTTTACCTGCTGTAGAAAATTCTATTGCCTAATAATTTGAATTTGGTGTGGCAAGATGATGTCCGGTCATGAAAGGCGGCTGTTAGCTTAATGGTAAGTTATATAGTATGCTAAACACGTGACATTGTTTCTAGTGAAACCGCTCATCAACTGATATGTTGTATTGTTATGCTGTGTGCGTGTATTGGGCTAATAAATACTGATGCAGGAAACTGTAACCTAAGACTTGAATGTATGAAAGAATGGAGGTAAAAAAAGGAATAAACTGGAAATTTAGCGTTATTCCCTGATTATATTTTTACAGGGACAAAGCAGTATTTCATCGTGTTATTTGAACTTCCTGGTTTACTGATTGTAAACCGCTATGACCATATCTATGAGACACTTTTACTGCAATGTGTACGTATAAGAGTACACTACACCCCATTGATATATGTGGCAAGGTATGCTGACTACATCAGGCAATTTCCTGTATATGGAAGTTATTAGAAATTGCTACAATTGTTGTTTTGCTTGAAGGAGCTGTCACAGGAAAAACAATGCCCAGGTTAGCTTCAAGAAAATAGCAGTGCAACATTGTTTTCAATGTGAGGGGAGAAACATGTGGAGTCGAGTTGACATGGACAATAACTTGTTTGATTTCTTGCAACAAAAAGCATGTAAAAGACTATTGATGCAGGGCCTAATTCAGGTTATGTAAAATATATTATCACTTATCTCTAATAACTCAATTTCATTTATCTGATAAGACTATCCTGTAATTTGTATTAACACTATTGTTGGATATGACTGTATAAATATAACAAATTGTTCGAACATGGTTTCATGGAAATATTGATGTTAAGCAAACTTTTTTCATCATATTTGTTATATGTATATTTTTGATTGTTGATTTAATACATGTATTGTTAAATATATTGACCTTCTTACATATATTGATAACCCTAAGTTGGAGAAGAAAGTGTATGGAGGGGGGCTCGCTAAATATAGATTAAAGACGGATTTGTCTTTTCCTTTAGTAAGAAGTTTTCCACCGACGTAAATATTGTGTGACAGTAAATCTTTGTCTTTAATGTTGTGGAAGAGAGAAAACTTTTACAGCGCCCGCATATCCGCCAAGTGATATAGATGAATAGTGTATTCTGGAGAATTATTAATAACATAAATTAAGATTTTCAAATAATATTCCCATTGTATTTGTATATATGTATATTGATTGTTGATTTAATAATTTATTGTTTAATTTATTAACCATTTGAGCATATTATATAATAAATGTACTGCTTGCTTTATTCTGTTTGCTAACGTTAACCATGCATTCAATAGCACCACGAATCGCTCATACACATACGGACTAATTAGGAATTTCAATTAGTATGGACAGCTAGAGGTGAGGCAGAACTAAGTGTAATTACCTGCTTATTAGGGTTCAATAAATGGAAGTACCTGTTTAATTTCTCGCTCCAAGAAATGCATTTCCACTCATACCTTTACTTAAATTATGGTGCGCTTACCTTCTAACTCAGATCATTGTATTGATGGTGCTCGATTCTTGGAATTCGGTGTTACGGATGGTTTGGCTTTCCATACTCCTAGCACCAAACCGATGCTTCTAAGACTACGATATTAGTGTTGTGTTTTATGTCGACTGTCTTTATAATTTCTTTTCTCTTCTTCGTTAGAGTTACTTCTTTGTTATTCCTTGATGAACTCCCCTCTTTTTTGTGCACTGAATGCGTCCCACTTGATGTAATTATAGATTTACTTCCATTAGGATTCCCATTTCCGGAAGTCATATCTTTCTGGTTACCTTTAAATTACAGGAGGTCTGGAGACATTGTTCTTCTGCAGACATTAATGCAAGTAATATTTGTCTGCAATTTGTGTGTAGACAATAAACACTGTCAAATACTTTCATTTAACCCGCCTTACTGCCAGTTTTCATGAATAGTGTGCACATCAGCAACTTGACAGCATGTAGTACCTCAGTCAACTTCCTTTTCCAGTTATAAATGCATAAGCATGCTTCATGTACATGAGTCAAAAACTGGCTCTTCCAAAGATTTAAATAATGCGCGTGGATAATTTCACGTAGACCGAACACGTATATCGTGTTCAAACTTTATCTACCAGTATTGCTAACGAGTGTTCTACGTAGTTAAGGTTTAAGTTTAAAAGATTGTCCCACGTTCACAGCTCCGGCTTGTTCCAAGCGTTAGCTCACTTAGCTGAGTTACGACTTCCGGTCATGCGTGTGTATGGATTTCCTGGATGACATAACGTGATATTCATCTCGAGTATAGAAAAATATTTTCATCGGCATTATGTGGAATATTTTTCGATTGTCGTTTGTACAAAAGAAAATCCTGGTCACTTCTTTTGCCGTTGATCTTGCAGATTAATCGTACCTTTGAAAGGCAAGGACTCACTCAGCAATGATTTGTTGCTGGACGTCATGTTTATGTTAAGAAATACAATTCTCACACTCATACTAGAACGTTATCTCACAACTTTCATTCATTCAGTGACTTCATCAATTGCAAATTCGTTGCATCATCTGTCTATGCGTGTCCACAGGTTTGTGGAGTTTAAAAAGTACAACCGCACAAACTAATTTTTAAAATCACGATCATATTTGTTTGTATTTTTATATGTATGTTCGTTATACATTTATATTACACATTTTAATTTTAAAAGTTGTCTGCTAGAACAGGACCTTCGAAAAATTCAAATAAGTCTTTAGCATTTAGTTTTAATAAGTCAGCAAGAATTTGTGAGTTTACGCGCGCTTGTATGTGTGTGTGTGTTTGTGTGTGTGTGCGTGTGTGTGCGCGCGTGCGTGTGTGCGTGTGCGTGCGTGTGTGTGCGTGCGTGCGTGTGTGCGTGTGTGCGCACGATTTTATACATGCGTACGTTTAGTGTGTACGCTTGTAGTGCGTGTAGTTTTTTGTATATTTATTTGTCAATTTTCTCGTTTCAGTGTTTACCTGTTATAATGTATAAAAGAAGGATTTGTGTTTGCTTTAAACTCAATATATTCGGTCGAAAACACGTAAAGCAAATTAAAGGAACAAACAAAAACTTTATCTAGTAAAGTTCTGTTTTTGACCACTCGTTACGTTAAATGATAATTCTCGATAACTAAATTACTGACATTAGTACAGATAACACGTCCAGCAATGAAAGGACCCTGTCACTTTAAATCAACCGTGGCCTTCAAAGCGTGAAGATGAAGACGGCCGTTAAAAAAACAAGTGCATTGGCATTTTGTGGGATTTTTGCGATTATTGTAATATTTTTTATTTACGAAGTGTCTCTTAGATATCGTTGCTGACCTAGAAGCCCGGTACTTAAGATCGTACTACTTCAAGTTACGACTAATGCACTAGAACAAATCGGTAGATTTCAAAACATAGATTTAGTTTTCTTATATTGTATTAATAATCATTTGTAGTTTATATGAATAATCTTTTAATCAACTTAAACTAAAAGTTTACTTATTTATTTATTTATTTAACTCTACTTATTTTTAAATAACGTTTCTTAGCTAGGATGTTGATCTAGTTAATTTTTATGTGTCATTGTGATTTGTAATTCAAGTAATACGTTTTTGAGGAGTGGCTTCACACCATCACTAGAGGATTTATCTTCTCTTGGGGAAATGTTATTCCACGCTGAAAAATTCCAGATTAGACGATGCAAAAGCAAATGTGAAGCATTTCTCTCTGCTAATTATTGTTTTAAATACTTTAAAAATAAAATAAAATAAACATCAATATGCATTCGAACATTAGTGTTCTTATACTGTAAGGATATGAATAATACGTTTGTTGTATTGTTGGTGTGTGAATGTTCTTGTGCACGTGTGTATATGTGTACATTTATGTATATCTGTGAGAGCGTGCATTAGCGTCGTGGTAATTCATATAGTCCATCAATGCCTGTCCTAATTTATCTGTATTTGATGAGTATAATTTCAACTTTCTCTTTTACCTCTTATTTCCTGCTTATTGATCGTAATCGCAGCTTCATGAACTCTAAAATTTTAAATAGAAAATAATGCTCAAGAACGGTTTTAATTGACTAATATTTATAGAAGTGTCGTTTATTAGCAACATAAAACGGTGTTTGCGTGTGGAGAGAATCTTGGACTGCAAGGGACATTACTGATCTCGCCCTAATACTCATAAAACAATTTGTCTCCCTGTCAACGAATACCTATCATCCGTTAGAAGAATGGGGCAGTAGTACGGCCATCATCGCGTTCTCACGTGACCATTCATCTGCTGGGTTTGATGTGTGTATTTGTTTATTTGTAAGAAGTATGATTCTTACCTCTTTCAATATGTTTATTTGTAAGAAGTATGATTCTTACCTCTTTCAATATGTTTATTTGTAAGAAGTATGATTCTTACCTCTTTCAATATGTTTATTTGTAAGAAGTATGACTCTTACCTCTTTCAATATGTTTATTTGTAAGAAGTATGATTCTTACCTCTTTCAATACGTTTTTTTGTAAGAAGTATGATTCTTACCTTTTTCAATACGTTTATTTGTAAGAAGTATGATTCTTACCTCTTTCAATATGTTTATTTGTAAGAAGTATGATTCTTACCTCTTTCAATATGTTTATTTGTAAGAAGTATGATTCTTACCTCTTTCAATATGTTTATTTGTAAGAAGTATGATTCTTACCTCTTTCAATATGCTCACCATAAAGAACACTGTTGTGTTTGTGTGTGTGTGTACATGACATTCGTAGTACTCAACCTCCTTCACTAAATTCACTGGGAAGTTCAAACAAATACAACACTAAGTCTGGCAATCGTTAGAACTCAAGGATAGCGCCCTATTTCCCCCTCCTGCCCCTGTTCCAGGAATGTGTTTATGTTTTAATACTGTGCCCATTGCAAGCGTGACCTCTAATCAGTTTACTTTCTTTTGTCACGTTGTCCCTTCACCCAGTGACACAAATTCGTCACGTGTAAGCGTGCTGGACTAGTAGTTACTCTTTGGAGGAATAGAGTTCTCTAATTGCGATTATCTGCCCCTGACATCACATTAACAGAGCCGTTCGCATAGTTGTCTCACGTCTCAGGCATTATAGAGGGTTTACAGTGTTGGTTTGGCAACATCAGCGAACATTGCAAGCGGAATGCAAAACCGGAATCAATCAATCAACCAGTGTAGGATCCCCCCTTTGTTGTCCAAAAAAAACCTGTACTTGCAAAATTCTCTAAAGTATTTTAAAAGTTTGGTTAAAAGTTCATGAACTAGATTATATCTATTACATGGACGAGTACAAAGATAAATGGATGGGTGGACCGATAGGAGAAAGAACACAGAGAATTAGATTTCTCAGAGATCATTATTATTGATTTTGCATTACTGCAAAACTAATGTTAACATCTTTCACACAGCCCCAAACTGTCTGTTTATTTATTTGTTAAGACAGCACTGCCATTCTTGTGAAGCGCAGTATTCTCCCATTCCCTGTGCTTACTAGTTCCGTTTGCAAAAGCACTTTTTGTCTTTAGGGAATTTCCCAAGAGAGGTGCTCGTCAATATCTCTGTTCATGACGAGCTGCACTAGATAAACAACCCTGCGGCACCGCGACATCTTGGTAAACTCTTTAAGCGGCAGAAGGAAGCCAGCTCCGCTCGTTGAAGAAAGCATTTGTGACAATAGAACTGAGAGTGTTAAGTCTTTTAGTTCGCATTTGCACGTATGTATTCACCCACGCATACAGACACACAAACCGCACATACACTGCCTTGCACGAACGGGCAGCACTCTTCTTCTCGAGGTACTTTCCTGCAAAGTTTTCGTTTAAATAAGGAGTAATTAAATTAATTTGCCAGATTTTCTTTTCAATAACGAGTAGTTAAATTAATTTGCCAGGTTTTCTTTTCAATAACGAGTAGTTAAATTATTTTGTCAGGTTTGTCTTTTCAATAACGAGTAGTTAAATTAATTTGCCAGGTTTGTCTTTTCAATAACGAGTAATTAAATTAATTTGCCAGGTTTTCTTTAACATAATGAGTAATTAAAATTAATTTTCAGAGTTGTTGATGGCTGTTCTGTTTGTTTGCCTGTTTATGAACTCGTAAAGTTAGGAGCACTGTGTCAAAACTACTAATGTGTATTTACATTAATCATCAAAAAGCTTGTGAAGAATAATTCCCCAGGGTTCTCAGAGACTTTGTCATTTCGGTAAATACCTACAAAATACCGCTGTTTTTTGTGTACGTATGATTAGACACAAATTTATGTTTAGAAATGTACGCATTATTTTTAGAAATGTTTAGAAATATACACTTTATTTTTGTATATATATATATATATATATCTTCAGGCGCATGTTAGCGTTTATGGTTGTATACTAGTTTGTAACTCGAAGGCAGCATGTGTGCTAATCATACGTTTTGTGAACGCATCATATTTACATCAACCTTTAGATAATAAAAAAATACTCCTTGGTTTGCATTACATCAGCAATTTCCTGCATATTCTTGCTTTGAGCATTTACTTCAACTCAGACATTTGCAAAAAATATTGTCAGGAGTGAATCAATAGTGACCAATCTATTAGATCGAAGATTATTTTTCCTCCAGAACTGTGAATTAAAAATGAAATTAGCATCTTGCATTCTCTGTTATTTATAATAGAGTTACATTTGGTGTGACACCAATGTCTCTTAGTTAATGCTATGATTATTATTAATTAATTAATCATTCATAACTAATTACATGTGATGAGAATCTGTATGTTATTAATAATTCTCCAGCAGACACCACTTGTCTCTTTCTCACTTGGCGGGAAACATTTGTTTACTAATCTTACAAGTGATTGATATGTGTCAACCCTGTGACGTTTACCTTGATTGACGATGAGATTTAACAAATGTTTAAATCTTGCTTTTTGCATTGACTCCCTAAATTGATTATTAACTCGAAATAATTTTGTTGTAGATACGTTACAACATCGAACGTAACAACAGCGTTCGTTCTGTAAAATAAAGGAAACAACACAACGTCAAGTAAACGTCATACGTGAGGTGACGCCATAATGAGGCAATATTAATTCTAGGAGAATTTAAAATACTTGTTAAAATTTGTTTGAACTAGTTTGAGCGTTCATTATTGACCTAGGCAATAAAAAAAATAGAACTTTGCTTTCAAAGAAAAGCGTATTATATTGATTTTTTATCAGTCGGCTCGTCTCACGGCATTCGATGGCAAAGCCGCATTTGAACCGGAAGATATTATTATAAAACAAGTTTGTTTATTTTTCCTTTATAGCACAATCTTTGTATACAAAATTTAATTAACAATGTCTCCTTTTTTGATGGCATAAATATTTTTGGGTTTTGGTATTTTTCTTCGGATAACGAATAAAAGAACATCAAAGGATGAAAGGACCAAGAAGACTAAATCGTTGTTAATTACTTTATTTGAATATTTGTAATTGATTTTGTTAATCGTCTGTAAAATCACGCTGTGATTTAGCTGAGCTTGCATTGCGACTTTACAATTTACATTTTTTTTTAGAGAGAATTTATTGACTAGCAACAAAATCACATGCAGTAAGTTTTCGTCAAGTGAATCAGCTTTTGTTATTTATATTTAAATTTACTTTACTTTGTTTATTTTTCTGTAAAATTATCTGATACTTTTTGCATACCGACAACCAAAACACACGAAATCTCTGTCACTTACAAGCTTCTTAATTTTGCCTAACAATCAAAACACACGAAATCAGTAATATCACTGACAGCTATTTAGTCTTGCCTACCGATAACTAGAACACACGAAATCTCTAATGTCACTGAAAGAGCTATTTTAGTCTTGATATCTGTCTGAATTCTTCAGATATTTTGACAATCAACACGTGACTGGAGCCCGCAAGGTTTTGTAGTGAACTACATTTCCTTCGGCAGTTATCAATCCCTACGTAACACAAACGCGACTCTCTTGCAATGCTAGACACTGGCACAAAAAGCAACATATTCAAACACGTCCGCAGGGCACTAAGAGGCATAACCCCTACCCACTCAAAACTGGCATTGAAAAGTGGCAAGATTCTCTGGGAGATACTTACATCTGATAGATATTCTACAATTGCATCGTTGTAAGATAAAAGCCCGACGCGGCTGAGCATTTTATCAAGCTGACGCACCAGAAACTAATTTGGACAAAACATACCTAACAACGCATGAGCATAAACAAGAGCACTAAAAATGACGTTTTAGATAACGCGATTTGTGTTCGGTTTTCACTGAATAGAAAAGAGAAGAGATAAAACCTCTGTCGCGGAAAGTGATGCTATATGCAGGATAACTACCGCATGGTTGTGTGTGGTCTTTCAGTGATTAAATAATGGAACAAATAAATACATTTTTTTATTGGGGTGGTGGTGGTGGTGGGGAGATGAACTTATACTCCGTCAAAGATACTTACCGCATACTCTTGCATGAACTTTCAACGAGTGAATAAGATGGTCCAAGAACGATAACCACTACGCACTCCAATGTGGCGATATACGAGAATAGATAAAGGTGAAGGCTTTGCTACAGAATGCCACTTGCGTGTGATCGTGCTTGGTTCTTAAAAACTCTCTCTCACTATTAGTAAAATAACTTACAAGACTGGAGGTTGCTTAAAAACTCTCTCTCACTATTAGTAAAATAACTTACTAGACTGGAGACTGCTTATTCTGCATACAGCTGGAATTACTAGACCTGTTGGAACTGCTCAAAGCATGCAAGGAGTGCCATAAACAGCGACAATGCAACTTTAATTTTGCCTTTTCTAAAACTAATAAACAATCGTCCATTCCTTGACAAAAGTTCTATTCCAGTTAAAGAATTTTGTTTTGTTAAAATAGTTTTGATAAAAGTACACAAAATATGGAAGATGAGGAAAATAAATTAAAATCAAAGAAAACTAAATTGTAAACGTGGGAGTAACAGAAGAGACATCTCGCCATTCATTAAGGAAATTTACAACAACAACAAAAAAAATACTTTGATGACAATTAAGAACACAGTCACCTTATATAAATTAAACAAGCAACTGTCAAATTTAAATCCACTATCTTCTTTCGTTTTAAAAATTAAAAATATGCTTTCGTTCCACAGTTTTAATAGAATGGCAGTAGCAAAACACCTAATCACTTGGATCTGTGTTTATTATTTCACATGCTTATTTGTATGCCTCTCTCTGTGCGTATGATTTGTTTCTCCCTGAGCTGCAGACTACACACTTTCTACGTCATTACACACTTTCTACCGTCAAATCTACATTCTTTGCGATACCACTTGAAGCACAAACATCTTTCCCCAATTTTAAAGCATAGCATGATACAGAACAATTAACCTACTCTAAAGTCTGTAGAACAACAGTAATATAAATTATGGTTTAATTATGGAAAACGTCTTAAGAATAATTTATCTTTTACGAGTTAACATGAAAATTTTTTCTAGTTTATTTATATGTATGTATTCAATGTGTGTGTGTGTGTGTGTGTGTGTGTGTGTGTGTGTGTGTGTGTGTGTGTGTGTGTATGTGTGTGTGTGTGTGTTTCGATTTTCGTGTGCGTGAACCTTGCAGATAGATAGTAACAAAGATGGTCTTTGTTTATAAGAAAAGACATTAATTGTTTGCATTAATGATTCAAGTCGCTTTTCTCGTAATGAAGTCTTTAAGATTAACGTAGCTCATTTAAAATAATATTTTTACTATTGAAATGACAAAACACTTGTGCAGTGTCTCATGGGATGTTTACGTTTCCTATCTGTGTTGTTTCTGCACTCGACTGCCATGGATTTTAAAATAATCATTCCAAAGTCGATAGTCTTACCAACGAGACATCGGCGTACTGCGTACTCGTGTTGCGTACCAAAACTCTGATGACGAACGTAGCAATGAAAAACTACTATGATGACGCAATCATGCATTTAATCATACCAAAATTAATTTTGGTACTTTCATTTCTAAAGAAAGTTTGATCCTTCATGCGGTATATATATATATAGGAAAGCTGATTTTGCGCTTTGAAATAGCTTCACAAAAAAAAACGTTTGTTCGGCCATTTTCGTTCTCTGAGGGATCTGGACTTGGACGCCAAAACTTCAGATTCCATTGAAGCGTAATAATCGTGTTTTAATTTATCCCAAAGGTCATTCAAACCGTCAACATGACTATATATAATGATATATTTATATATATGGAAACAGCCTGATTTACCTTGACAGTCACACAAACACAAATTTGTGCCCGCAAACACACGCACGCACAATTGTACACAAACAGATATAAAAATACACTAACATACTGCTCGTATATTGACACGCACACACGCACGTAAATACTTTACCTTCGCTCGCCAGTACATGTGCACTCTTTCGCATTTGAGCTCTCTTCATACAGTCACATAGCATGCACCATTTCTTTCACGCACACACGTATTTTGTGCGTTATACTTTGTTTCTCTCACACTTAATCACATTTACACCACCCGTACACGCGCCCACACACTAATAAATGCTTGTGATATACTCTTTCTCTTCGCGTCCCTCTCCTTCTCACGCACGCACATATTGACACAAGCACATTCGTAAAACACAAGCATTCTCCCATGCATACCGACATATACGCATTTCTATATTTGAATACATCGGACATAAAAACGAACGACATGAAGCTTTTAACTACCTGCCACATTATTACGTATTTGTACATTATTTTGTCTGTTTCTAAAATTTTATTATTGCCAAAGCAAAATTACACGTAAATAGAAATAGCTCCTTTTCAGAGAGATGATTTAAAATAATTATGATATAGTTTTTTTTTTTTAAAGTGTGTGTGTGTGTGTGTGTTTTTAATGTACAGTAAATGTAGAACCAACATCATCTGCACGTTGGATAGATTTTAAAAAATCCAGTTTGTAATGATTTTGTTTTAGTTTTACTGGAATTATATTATGAACAATGTTCGATTGTTGTAATGCAATTTCAGTATTTTTAAATAATGACAAAAAAAATACAAACATATTTCCCGTGTAAGAGTATGGTACAGATCAATGAACACGTCAAATCAATCACACTGTCAGGTAATTGTTGAATGTACTATTTATTTTTTCAGAGTTTTCTTTGCAAATGAGCATGTAGTTGTGACAAAGATAACGGGGTGGATATTGATAGTGGGTGTACAATAAATCAAGTCTTTTGAATTTGTATACTTCAACTGAAGTAATTTCATAATTGTAAAATATTTTAATTTATTCCGATTTATTTGTTTGTGCTATTATAACGATTATACTCGCACTCATTAGTTTTAGTAAAAGTATTTAACAAAATGCACGCTTTTATTTTATGGTGTATTTAATCAACAGAAGTATTTCGTTTAACTATCAGTGTTACTGTTTGATCGGTCAGCGAAGACAAAAATAGGATATCAAAGAATGGTGGAGTTACGGATGGAGGATAGCATATATAAGCGACCTCGCTTAAGCCATTGAATCATACAAACGAGAGTAATTGCCCTTGTAAGATAACTTACGATGAATTAGTTTCAGCTCAAAGGATTCAACTGTTGCAAACGAACACTATGACGTTCTATAAGTTCGACACACGGACTTAAGGCATCGCGGATTTTATAAGTTTAGATTTATTTTAATTATTAAAATAATACAACAACCAATGAAAGTAATCTATTCCTGCAATTTACACAGCATGTAAATAGAAAGGAATAATAATCAAATAACAGCAAGAGAGATAATATTTCAGTCACAAGTAACACTTAATCATGACGTCATGATTAGCGTCAAATTTTAAGTTTCATAAAGAGACAGCCAGCTCTTGCAATGCAAAATAAATCTGCAGAACTCTCACAGCAAAGCTCTCTTGACTATGGTTCAGTTTCGGAGGCGACCTTTAATCTCGTGGAAAAAATACTCATGCCTGGCTCTCTCTTGCTAGTCGTGTTGGCCATCATGGCTGCTGTGGCGAACGCATGTGTATATTTCCACCAAAGACATTCGGCGTTCGCTGTCTACTTTCTCGGAGTGAATTTTGGAAATGGCGTGTTTTCCAGCATGGAATTTATCTATTCTCTGGCTGTCGTCTTGTTGCCCGCGGGAACAAATGTTTATTTGCTCATAGTTCGCTTTTATTTAAATACCTATATTTCTTTGACAGTCAACAGGGCTGCTATAGTTTTGAATGCAGTAGCGTCCCTCGAACGCTTTATCGTTGTTGCTTTTCCGTTAAGAGTGGCAAGATCGTGTTTGCAAAACATTTCACCCGTCATCATTGTTGTGCTTGTGTTTGCTGGATCCAGTGTTGGACACAGTTACCTGCTCTTTGAATTCGAATTACAGGCTACTCAGATGGTGCAGGAAGATAATGCTACAGAGGTTATGTGGTTCTTGACGCCCACTGTGTGGAGATCTCACTTTCTCCTCGCTTTTGAGATCGCTAAAAACATCAACAGGTCTGTTTTCACTTACATTCCTTTGTTTACCTCCCTTCTGATCAACATTAGTTTGGTGGTGGTCTTAGCACGTCACATGACCCAACGGCACGCTATGCGGACGACAAAGGGAGGTGTGATGACATCCTCCAGGGAGGTTGCCAGTGGAATGAAAAAATCGGAAACCCAGACGACGAAGCTCATACTCCTTGTCACTTGTACTTTCTTTCTTCTTATTCTCCCAGTCACAATTAACTCCACGCTTGCCTCCATTTTGCCTTCGTATGGAGTGTTCAAGGCCGAGCATTATCTTTACATCGTCATACAAAGTTTTACAACGATCCTAACACACGTGATAGAAATTGTTCAGTTCGTGGTTTGCTTTCAGCATAGTCGGCAATTCCGGGAATCCTTTTACAGATTAAAACTGATCGCAATCCTACGACAGAGATACAAGCACTCCATTCTGGGTGGCTTGGATTTGGAAGTTATCTCCCCTAACCAAAAGAAGTTGTGGTCATCAAGAATTACTAACTCCGAGGACTGTATAATATTTATGTGAAAGTTGTTTTGACTTTTGACTTTTTTAGTTAGTATCGTTAACTGCTTTGAAAGTAACAATGCATTTTACTGTAAAAGTGTAAACTTCCAAGTGGGAATCATAGCTTGTAATAATTTATTATAAGGACAATTACATTGACTTTTCTAATTATTGATTTTATTTTTAACTAAATGAAAAGTACTCTTTCATAATGAAAACTACTTAGTTTATAATGTTTAATACTGGAAACATCTTGTTTAATAAAATATCACCAAAACGAGGCTTGGTATCCCTAGAAACCAAATGAATGAGCGTTTCCCTTTGGTGGAGGACATCTTACCAATAAAACAAATAAATTCCTCTATGAAATATTTACTCAATGGCTAACTTTGTTCTGTAAAAACTAATGTTAATATAAAAAAAATACAATCCACCTGTTCTCCTGCAGAAATGCTGAGAACGGAAAGAAAATATATTCTGTATAAAGATCCCACAACCCCCCCCCCCCCCAAGTCAAGTCAATAAACAGTATACAATCGGGCATATTGCGAATCTATCAAGAAAAGGAAATACGCGCTCACGGAGTGTACCAGATGACGATTACTCACGTCCTTAAGAAAGAAAAAATGATTGATTTTTAAAAGAGTGAGGAAAGAAAATTAATTTACAGTAACCATCTGATCGACCACCTTGAAAATCAACGGAAATGACTTCAAACTGTCTTGTATGCCTTTTATAACTCGCACTTTATTATATTAACATCAAGAAGATTAATGATAACCAATGCAAAACTAAATAGTCTTGCGAAGGAATATGGAAAATATTCTACTTATAAAGCAACTTTAACATTCGTTGCAATTTACGGTCTTCCGGCATTCAAACTCCTATGGCACTCTTGTAAGATAAAATAAAATCATATTAGACAGTCGATTAGTTCACGTATAACCTATAACCTCCGTGACGTCACTGGCATTTATTTCATACTATGCCACTATCTGACTTAATTTTATTGTCTTACGATAGTTGATTATTTCACTTATAACCTCTAACCTCTGTGATGTCACTGGCATTTACTTCATTGTTTCACCTAGATATAAAATGCAACAAAATTACGTTATCAATTAAAGTACAACCCTTCTTGCAGTGTGTTCTATATTTGTAGTGGTAGGAAGAATGTTATATTTGCTATGGAGTCAATGCAAACGACCCCCAGCAAGTAAATCACACAGGACACGTTCGCTCACGAGCTTGCTTATGTAGTATATTTTATTAGACATTAACAATTGAAAATGTATTTTTCATTTGTGTATTATGCTAAATTAAAATATTCTATTGGAAATGTGTTACGTCTTGCTTTACGTACGTAATCAACTTGCGCACTTCGAGTGACTACGTCAAACTTCTTACTTCATTTGATCAATATTGGGCGGGGATTGTAATATCTTGACATTACTGACAGGAAGGTGTTGTGCGTACTCTCTTACAAGCATGTTTCCCCTTAAGGAACGCATCTACATTGAATGTTTTACAAGACAAGGACAGAAATGTTTTGACAGAATTTAGTAACGTTTACTATTTGGAAGATAATATGTTTGCATCGAGGTCCTAATTTCTAAACTTGAACACAAAACAAAGAACATTTTTCTTAGATACAAAGTTTGCTTTTATCACAGTGAATGAAAACAACAGGCTTACTTCCATTACTGATGTTGTTAGGTGACTGTCTTTATCATGCAATCTGTCAACCAAAGGAACAAGCGGAAATAAATCTGACAGTTCGAAATACGGACGGAGAAGATGACGCATGAATAAAATTGTATTTGTGTCATAATTTTTAGCATTCGTTGCCTGTTCAGAATGCTAAAATATTTACAAGGTGAATAGACGACTGGATGAGCGAAACAAGAAATGGAGAGAGTTAGAAGAGAGAATATAAGCTTACCAAGTCAACTGCAAAAGACTTAACAAGTCAACTGCAAAATCTTTAAAAGTCAACTGCAAAAGGCTTAACAAGTCAACTGCAAAAGGCTTAACAAGTCAACTGCAAAAGGCTTAAAAGTCAACTGCAATTGCATTTTCACTTTGGCAACATTCAGCACTTTTCCTCTTTAAATGAAGAAATGTAGAGAATTCCTCAAATCCTTTAGCCATAAAATATGTGCAGTTTATGTACATTGATGGGCTAGTCTGCACGAACATGTGGTAAAGGTAGGCACACACAAGCAAACACACTAACAGAATATTGTTGTTACCTGGTTTTGAAACTGCCACGTGCCTTGGACTGGCAATATAAGGTACAACCATGCAAATAGAAATCACGTGACTATACTGGATTTTGACATAATCCGGTAAGATATATAAAGCGACAAAACTTGGAACGCTGCTATGTTTTCACTTTCTCTTTGGCTTTATCCCGTTTATATTTTTTCAAATAGGAAGAAAAATATGAACTAATACAAAATACGCTTAAAGGTCAGTTAAGTGGAATCATAGTAATATCTATGGACAGAATGTAATCGTGATGAAATCTAGGAGACCGGACATTCATGGGATCGCATCGAAGGCTAGAAATCAGTGATTGGAATCGTGATGAAATCAAGCGGACAAATATAGTATGGAATCGTGATGAAATCTAGAGTGGAATTATGTGTTACATACCAGTTTTATTTTTAATAAACCTGTCTCAGTATCAGGCTTTAAAGTTATTAGTTTTAATATTGACACATATACTGATGACAGACTGATTGCCTTATTCACCCTTCAGCCTTTACAGTTAGATTGCGCTTGCGTTCTGGCACTCAGTGTAAAGACGGGTAAATTCGTGTACACGCATACGTTGGAATAGTTAATCTGATTACAGAATAGAAGATCATTTATAGCACTTTCACCTCCACCCTCTCCAATATCTCAGTCGCACTTATAATCCAGTCAATTCGACGTTAAGAAATCAAGAATGAAATTTAACAATTTACAATAAAATAATGCAAGCAATCTGTTGCAAAATCATATATATATGTGTGTGTGTGTGTGTGTGTGTGTGTGTGTGTGTGTGTGTGTGTGTGTGTGTGTGTGTGTGTGTGTGTGTGTGTGTGTGTGTCCATGTAGATAGTATTTGAATTGAAAAGCACTGGATTAAAGTCAACTGGCAGAGACATGCACTTAGCTGTCTATTCTGTCTCACCTTGATGAAGCCACACATGAACAATCCACAACTGACACTTCTACTTCTATCTTCTGTCTTTCTGTCAAGGCTTCAGTTAAATTTACGTCTCGATAACTCACTTGCGTGCAGTGGACAGTGTGGTACAGTACTGACCACAATAGTAGCTTTCCCATCTTCTTCAATAATTATGGTCGTGATGATCAAGTCTGTTTGGTATCTGACCATTTTCACGTTCTACATATTTCTTTAGTAATTTTATGTGGAAGATTTTCTCTTTCTTCCCTATCTGGATATTGTAGTTAATCCCATTTAATTTCTCATTAATGGTAAAAGGTCCCTATCAGTGCATCTGTAATTTATTGTGTGCTTCTGGAAGTAGCAACAACACTTTATCGGTCATGTTGAGTTGTCTGGCTTTCGTTTTCTGATTATAGTACTCGGCCTTCGGGTTTGGCAGATAAACTTTTGCATGCTAACCGACTCTCTGTTTCTAGATGGTTACGTACGTCTGTAACGTACTCATAGGTTTTCTTTACTTCTTTATCCATTTGTTCGTCTGACCACAATGCTTTCACAATTGCTAGCGTTCCTGTTACTGTGTATGCATATAATAGCTCAAATGGAGAGAACTAGTCGAAGCTAGGGGCACTTCTCAATATACGAATAACAGGACTGGGATGTATCGATCCCAATCCTTCCGTGTTTCGTCTGCTAGCTTTTTGAGGGCTGTTTTCAACGTCCCATTCAATTTTTTATGAGACCTACTCTGAGAGCAATAAGGTGCACACGTGTGATGCATTATTGATATCAATCGATTCACCTCCTCCATCATATTCTCTACGAATTGTGTCCCTTGGTCTGTCAAAATTTAAGACAGTAACCCTGCTCTGCTCCAAGTTCCAAATAATGCCTCTGCAATGGTATTCACATTCTTCATGTTTCGCAATGGTATTCACATTCTTCATGTTTCGCAATGGTATTCGCATTCTTCATGTTTCGCAATGGTACTGCATCTCATTGCATAATCAATAGTCGTTAGTATATAACGATTACCCTTACTGGGTGTGGGAGTTATTGGCCCGACTAAATCCATGGCTACCCCTTTGAATGGATCGCTGATCAACAATGGTTCACCTAAGGGTACAGCATAATGATTGTTTCTCAATGCCATTTTAAGGCACAGATCACAAGATAGGACCTACCTTCTCAAGTCTTCTCTCATCCTTGGCCAGTGAATCAGGTGGTATTTTTCTCTACCCCCATGTGACCAAGCAATAATCCTTCTTATGCAAGACATGGCACGTCACTATGCTTCACATATGGTTCTACCAACTTAGTGAATTCTATCCCCACCCTCGAGTATCGGTAGAGAATGCCTTTCTTTACTACTATGCTTGCTACTAGATTTGGACATGCCAACACGTTCTCGTCAAAGTGCGCGACCTGTTCTTAATAACTTAGTGACAGTTTCATCTTCCACCTGTAATCTTTACATTTCACCACAATCCATTTTGCCCTACCGCTGATGTAGCAAACATGGATGTGCTTTTGGCCATTTTGCTTTCTGATCTCGTTACTGTCCCAATCACTGTATCGGGCGTACTGGGATTTTTGCAAGGCAATGTGTATGTATACCCTAAAATTATGTCTTATGCTAGATCCTTAATAACTGTAGCTCTCACTTTTTCGTTTACAAAATCGGTTTTTAAGTGAATGTCAACTAGCTGTAACGTTTCTTTTCTCCATTGGCAAAACTAACTGGCACGGATTCACCTAAATGCTCTCTCTCTCTCATCCACTAAGGAAGCATTAATTAACGCCTCTAACTCACACCCAGTGTCAAGTAACACTGTTGTCACTTTCCATTGACCTCAACAGTAGCCAGATTTGACCTGGTCGCGTCATGATTTCTTAGAGTCATTGAATGAATATTAGCGAGCTTTTGATGTAGGCAATTTCTTGAGAATTGGTCACTTTTGTCTCAATTGAAACATGATACACTTTTTCGGTTCTGGACTGGAAAGTGTGTTTTTACGCTTGAAAACTCTGTCACTACTCTTTCTTGTTTCTCTCCTTTGATCATCATGTAACCTTTATTGTTTTTCTGCGCATGCTCACTTGGACTCACACGTGGTTTTTATTCACACTGATGTAGGCGGCCTTGACCGAGCCTCATCGTACCTATCCGTGGCCTCGTCTATTCCTTCTGCTGAAGACAATTTCCTTTCGGCTAGAAAGATTAATAAATCAGGTTTTATATACTAAGGACTAGTTCTTTAATCATTTCCTCCCGAATTCCGTCTTTAGTCTGAGGGACTTCTGCTAGATCCATCCATTTTTAGAAGAGATCTGTAACTCGCCTGAAATATCGCAAATGCATTTCTGTGTGCTGTTTCGAGGCCTGTCTACATTTTTGTCTATAGGTTTCCATGATAAGTTTATAATGTCTTAATTTTTGCCTATAGGTTTCTGCAGTAAGTTTATAATGTCTGTTTAAAGTGGCTTTGACTTTGTCGAAATATTTGGTTTCTAAATTGTTTAATATGTTGTACTAGTTTTTCGTGCTATCTTGTCATAGTCCAGACAAGTGAATAGCCCAAAGTTCATGAGGAATTTTGCTAGCGTTGGCGACTTTTCCAAATGTCGCAAAGTGTCTTTGTAGTCTTTATGCTCAACAAAAGGCAACATTTTTATTCCCGTGGGACAACTTTCTTGCCTACGCCCTGTAAAACATCACTGAAGTATAGATTTTTCTCACTATCTTCTTTCTGTCTAGCTTCGTGACTTTCAATCTCTAAGTTTTAAAGCTAGAATGTGTTCCTGTTCTATTCTTTTGGCATTAAGTTCTTTTTCAGTTTCTGTTCTCTTAATCTCGACCTCCTCAGCTCTTTGTTTCGCTTTGCGTACTTCTGTGCATTCTTCTCTTGCTCTATCAGCTTGATTTTTTTTTTTTAGTCTATCGAACTTGGTCCTAACATAGCCATTCAGTTTCTCGTCTTTATATCCAAATATGATTTCTTCTGGCAGATTCTCGATAGTCTGTTCAAAATCCATCTCATTATTTATTTAGAAAGCCTGTTCTAAAATAAATTTCTCTGAGTGTTATGACACTACTCTCGTTTGGCGACAAGTCGTTTTTATCCCAAGAGTTATCTTCTCCATAATACAAGGTTGCGGTCACGTGAACAAAGATTCAAGCAGCATGTGGTTAGCGTTCATCTTTGCTGAGGAAGGGAGTTAAATACTCACAACTCGATTAAGATGGAGAGTTAACGTCGCCAACCCTAGAAGGCAACATCAAATAATTGACTACGTTGCTGTAATGAATGAATTGTTCTGTACATTTACGTGGTAGGGGTCAATGGCTACACGGGTAAGTTAGAACATGGCTCTTATTAGATTCATAATTAATAATTCAGTTATATAATGCTGCATCAGAATCCATTAACATAGCCCGAGATGTGACAATAATATCACTGTTGTTATTGATGAAAATGACGACGATGACCATGATGATATACATTACACAGTGCTGTTTTGTATTGAATGAGTCCACGAATGGTCCAGTTCATATACTCAGATCGATATATTTGTTCATTTAGACATTCATAGTGTCAGAGTGTTTTTGTTATGAAAATATGTAGTAGAAGATAGCACTGTGTTCAGGAATGTTGCCCTTTGTCCTAACTGACCTCTTTGCATAATGCAGAAACTGATCAAAACGACATGACAGATTTGTATAAGATAACAAACAGAACGGATATAGACAGCCAATGTGCAAATGTAAAGCTAAAACACGCCATTGTTCAGTTTCGTGGTATACGTCGTTAACCCATTGACATATTTTTTTTATATATATTCTGTTTTTCGTATTTATAATTATGAATTAGAACACTGTAGTAATGTTGTAAATCTATACTAAAAACATCCGCGCTTTTACTCTTTACAGATGAAGTTCATGCTTCCTGTAAAAGTGGTTGTAAATGAACGCCTATAACGATTGGGAGTAAGTACAGGGTGACATAAAAAAAAAACGGTCATCCCCAAAAAACGAATAACTTCCAAAATTTTATTTAGATCGACACAAAACTTTAGCTACATTAGGTCAAGCCTGTGTAGCAGACATCTCCAAAGTTTCAAGTCTGTACAACAAAAACTCTTTATTTCACTGGCGCTCCAAAATGTGCTCCAAATGAGCTCCCCGGCGCTGCAGGCACATTTGTATTTCGCATTCAGACATTCTAAGCGGTCCTGGGTTTATCAACTGTCGACCTGCCAGTCGGCTCTACCAACACAGCATACTAAACCACACAACTTGCAGTAGCACAAATTGGGACAAAGGGGCATTATCCAGTTTAATGAAGGAATTCGACAGTAGAAAAGATAACCCTCTATGTATCCGTTTTATGAAACAGCCCTACCATTGTAATTTAGCTTTCTGTTCAGGTTATTTAGTTTTGTTATTAGTTGAAAACTGTTATCAGAATTCATTTAGTTAAAACGGGAAAAGGGACACTTTCATTTGATAAATTTATTTTAAACAGACGGGAAGACAGAATTAACTTTCAAGTGTTTCTATTTGTTAACTCCAAGCGTCTGATTCTCTAACGTCACTGACACAGCTATTTAGTCTGGCCTACCGACAACCAAACCACAAGAAATCTTTAACGTCACTGACAGCTATTTAGTCTGGCCTACCGACAACCAAACCACAAGAAATCTCTAACGTCACTGACAGCTATTTAGTCTGGCCTACCGACAACCAAACCACAAGAAATCTCTAACGTCACTGACAGCTATTTAGTCTGGCCTACTGACAACTAGAACACACGAAATCTCTAATGTCACTGAAAGAGCTATTTTAGCCTTGATATATGTCTGAATACCTTAGAGCTTTTGTCAATCAACACGTGACTGGAGCCCGCAAGGTTTTGTAGCAAACTGCACCCTTTCGACAGTTATCAATCCCTATGTAATACAAACGTGTGATGCGATGCCAGAAATTGGCAAAAAAAAAAAAAGCAACATATTCAAACGCATTTCCGCTGGGCACTAAGAGGTGTACCCCACCCCACCCAAAATTAGCCTTGAAAAGTGAACCGATTCTCTAGCAGATACTTACATCTGATAGATATTCTACAGTTCCATCCTTGTAAGATAAAAGCCTGACACGGAGAAGCATTTTATCAAGCTAACGCACCAGAAAGCAATTTGGACAAAACATACCTAACAACTCACAAGCATAAACGAGAGCACTAAAAATGACGTTTCAGATAACGGAATTTGTGTTCGTTTTTCAATGAGTAAATAAGAGAACAGATAAAAAAAATCTCTCAGAAAGTGATGCAATACGCACGATAATCATCTCATGGTCGTTTGCGGTCTTTCAGTGATTAAATAATGGAACAAATAAATACTTATTTTTTATTGGTAATGATGGTGGTGGGGAGATGAACTTATACTCCATGAAAGATACTTACCGCATGAACTTTCAACGAGTGAATAAGAGAACAGTCAAACACTGTACGTCTCAAGTGACTGATGGTCCAAGAAAGATAATCACTGCGCACTCCAGTGTGGCGATATACGAGAATAGATAAAGGTAAAGGCTGTTGCTGCACAATGCCACTCGCGTGTGATCGTGCTTGGTTCTTACAAACTTTCTCTCACTATTAGTAACATAGCTTTCAAGACTGGAGATTGCTTAAAAAAACTCTCTCTCACTATTTGTAACTTAGCTTACAAGACATTGTTTATTCTACATGCAGCTGGAATTACTGGACAGGTTGGAACTGCTCAATACATACAGCAACAATGCAACTTTAATTTTGCCTTTTCTAAAACTAATAAACAATCGTCCATTCCTTGACAAAAGTTCTATTCCAGTTAAAGAATTTTGTTTTGTTAAAATAGTTTTGATAAAAGTACACAAAATATGGAAGATGAGGAAAATAAATTAAAATCAAAGAAAACTAAATTGTAAACGTGGGAGTAACAAAAGAGACATCTCGCCATTCATTAAGGAAATTTACAACAAAAAACAAACAACATACTTTTGATGACAATTAGGAACACAGTCACCTTATATAAATTAAACAAGCAACTGTCAAATTTAAATCCACTATCGTTCATATTTTAAAATCTTCTTTTGTTTTAAAAATTAAAAATATGCTTTCGTTCCACAGTTTTAATAGAATGGCAGTAGCAAAACACCTAATCACTTGGATCTGTGTTTATTATTTGAGATGATTATTTGCATCCCTCTCTCTGTGCTTATGATTATAATTTATGACTTTTTTCTCCCTGAGCTGCAGACTACACACTTTCTACCGTCAAATCTACATTCTTTGCGATACCACTTGAAACACAAACATCTTTCCCCAATTTTAAAGCATATCAAGATACAGAACAATTAACCTACTCTAAAGTCTGTAGAACAACAGTAATATAAATTATGGTTTAATTATGGAAAACGTCTTAAGAATAATTTATCTTTTACTAGTTAACATCAAGAAATGTTCTAGTTTATATATATATATATATATATATATATATATATATATATATATATATATTTGTGTGTATGTGTGTGTGTGTGTGTGTGTGTGTGTATGCAGTGTGTATGTGTGTATTTCGATTTTCGTGTGCTTTAAACTTGCAGATAAATAGTAAGAAAAGAGAAAAGACATTAATTGTTTGCATTAAAGATTCAAGTCACTTTTCTCATAAGGAAGCCAGATACCTCTTTATGATTAACTTAACACATTTAGAATAATTTTTTTTTTGCTATTGAAATGACAGAACACTTGTGTAATTCAATATTTTCTCTGAAAGTTATGTCACGTGGGATGTTTACGTTTCCTATCTGTGTTGTTTCTGCACTCGACTGACATGGATTTTAAAATAATCATTCCAAAGTCGATACTTTCTTACCAACAAGACATCGGCGTACTGCGTACTCGTGTTGCGTACCAAAACACTGATGACGAACGTAATCGGAAAACTACTAAGATGACTCAATCATGCATTTGAGAGAAGAAAATAAAAATTAATTTTGGTACTTTCATTTCTAAAAGTATGATCTTTGATGTGATGAAATGTAAAGCTGGTTTTGCGCTTTGAAATAGCTTCACAAAAAAAAACGTATGTTCGGCCATTTTCGTTCTCTGAGGGATCTGGACTTGGACGCCAAAACTTCAGACTCCATTGAAGCTCAATAAGCGTGTTTTAATTTATCAACGGTCAGTCAAACCGTCAACATGACTACATATAATAATGTATGTGAAAAAAGCCTGATTCACCTTGACAGTCACACAAACGTGAGCCCGGTAACACACGCACGTAAATATTTTACTTTCTCTCGCCAGTACAAGTATACTCTTTCACATTTGAACTCTCTTCGCACAGTCACACACTGCATGCCCAATTTCTCTAATGCACACACATTTTGTGCGTTATACTTTGTTTCTCTCACACTTAATCACATTTCCCCACACGTAAACGCTCGCACACGCTAATACACGCATGTGATATATTCTTTCTCTTCCCGTCAATCAATTTCTCACGCACACACACATACACACAGACATTCTCTCACGCATATCAACACATACGCATTACTATAATTAAATGCATCGGACATAAAAAATTAAAAAAAACTAATGACCTGATGCCTTTAACTACCTGCTATATTATTAAGTACTTATATATTATTTTGTCTATTTCTGAAATTTATTATTTTTGCAAAAACAAAATTATACATAAATGCAAATTACTCCTGTTTCAGAGAAAATTTTTTTAAAATAAGTTTGATGTAGGTAAGAAAAATGTGTTGTCGTTTTTTTTTCAATTTAATATAAATATACTGACAACATCGTCTGCACTTTGGATAGAGTTAAAAAATTACAGTTTCCATTGATTTTGTTTTTGTTTTACTGGAATTATTTCTTGAAAGATGTTCGATTGTGTGCATAGCAATTTAAGTATTTAAAATATTCTCAGGAAACATGTAAACATATTTCCCGTGTAATAGTGTGGTACAGATTATTGAACACGTCAAATCTATCATATTGTCAGGTAAACGTTGAATTTAGATATATATATTTATTTATTCGTAGTTTTCTTTGCAAATGCGCATGTAAGTGTGAAAAACGTAAGGGAGGGGGAATATTGATAGTGGGTGTACAATAAATCAAGTCTTTTGAATTTGTATACTTCGTGTGAAGTACTTTTATAATTGTAAAATATTTTAATTTATTCCGATTTATTTGTTTGTGCTATTATAACGATTATACTCGCACTCATTAGTTTTAGTAAAAGTATTTAACAAAATGCACGCTTTTATTTTATGGTGTATTTAATCAACAGAAGTATTTCGTTTAACTATCAGTGTTACTGTTTGATCGGTCGGCGAAGACAAAAATAGGATATCAAAGAATGGTGGAGTTACGGATGGAGGATAGCATATATAAGCGACCTCGCTTTAGCCATTGAATCATACAAACGAGAGTAATTGCCCTTGTAAGATAACTTACGATGAATTAGTTTCAGCTCAAAGGATTCAACTGTTGCAAACGAACACTATGACGTTCTATAATTAATTTCGACACACGGACTTAAGGCATCTATATTTGTATCAGATTTTTTTAAAATTATTACAGCAACAAATTCATGTAATCCATGCCTAGGCAATATGCACACTATGTAAATAGAAAGGAATAATAATCAAATAACAGCAAGAGAGATAATATTTCAGTCACAAGTAGCACTTAATCATGACGTCATGATTAGCGTCAAATTTTAAGTTTCATAAATGACAGACAGCTTTAGCAATGCAAAATAAATCTGCAGAACTCTCACAGAAAAGCTCTCTTGACTATGGTTCAGTTTCGGAGGCGACCTTTAACCTCATGGAAAAAATACTCATGCCTGGCTTTCTCTTCCTAGTCGTGTTGGCCATCATGTGTGCTGTGGCGAACGCATGTGTATATTTCCACCAAAGACATTCGGCGTTCGCTGTCTACTTTCTCGGAGTGAATTTTGGAAATGGCGTGTTTTCCAGCATGGAATTTATCTATTCTCTGGCTGTCGTCTTGTTGCCCGCGGGAACAAATGTATATTTGCTCATAGTTCGCTTTTATTTAAATACCTATATTTCTTTGACAGTCAACCGGGCTGCTATAGTTTTGAATGCAGTAGCGTCCCTCGAACGCTTTATCGTTGTTGCTTTTCCGTTAAGAGTGGCAAGATCGTGTTTGCAAAACATTTCACCTGTCATCATTGTTGTGCTTGTGTTTGCTGGATCAACTGTTGGACACAGTTACCTCCTCTTTGAATTCGAATTACAGGCTACTGAGATGGTGCAGGCAGATAATGCTACAGAGGTTGTGTGGTTCTTGACGCCCACGGTGTGGAGATCTCACTTTCTCCTCGCTTTTGAGATCACTAAAAACATCAACAGGTCTGTTTTCACTTACATTCCTTTGTTTACCTCCCTTCTGATCAACATTAGTTTGGTGGTGGTCTTAGCACGTCACATGACCCAGCGCCACGCTATGCGGACGACAAAGGGAGGTGTGATGACATCCTCCAGGGAGGTTACCAGTGGAATGAAAAAATCGGAAACACAGACGACGAAGCTCATACTCCTTGTCACTTGTACCTTCTTTCTTCTTATTCTCCCAGTCACAATTAACTCCACGCTTGCCTCCATTTTGCCTTCGTATGGAGTGTTCAAGGCCGAGAATTATCTCTACTGGGTCATACAGCGTTTTACAACGATCCTAACGCATGCGATAGAAATTGTTCAGTTTGTGGTTTGCTTTCAGCATAGTCGGCAATTCCAAGAATCCTTTTACAGATTAAAACTGATCGCAATCCTACGACAGAGATGTAAGCACTCCGTTCAGGATGGCTTGGATTTGGAAGTCTAACCAAAAAAAGTTGTGGTCATCAAGAATTACTAACTCTGAGGACTGCACAATATATATGTGAAAGTTGGCTTGACTTTTATTAATATCGTTAAACTGCTTTGAAAGTAACAATGCATTATAAAGTGAAAATGTAAACTTAAAAATGGGAACCATAGCTTGTAATAATTTAGTATGAGGAAAATTACATTGAATATTGAGAAATGTTAGGTAAAATTTTAAGCAGTTAAATTATAACCATTAACCCCTTTGCATACGGTTCTATATCTGTAGTGGTAGGAACAATATTATATTTGCTTCACTTCATGAAGGTTCTAGCTACTACAGTGTTCACCAAAGTGTGCGCCGGTACCCAAGAGTTTCGAGGGAAACAACACTTGATATCTCAAGCTAGCGTTTTCATCACAGTTTGTGTGAAATGAAAGAAGTTAGCGCTTGTCATTTCATACAAACGGTGACGAAAATTATAGTGTAGGTTATATTGACTTCCTAGAACTGAAGATGGTAGTGCTGTCAATGTGTAAGGGGTAGCGACAACTAATGAACACCCCGCAAATGTGATGATAACGTGATTATAACGTGACTATAACGTGATCTATGTTCTTGGTCCCGATCTAGTGTTCAACTTTGCCCTTTCACCTCTAGATTAAGACATTTACTCCTACCTTCTGGAACTTCTCAAACTTTCTCAGTTCTCAGTTTTTGTCTATAAATACCTGACGAATCTCCGCGACCTTTATTCAATAATACTATCAGTGTCAGAATCCAGCACATGGCCGAAGATCTCAATCATCACTTAGTTTAAAGAGTGAATGGGTGGGAACTCAGCTGATTGAGGCCACGGACAGTAACAAGGATTCTCATTTAATTTGCTATTTAAGGAACTAAATGGTAATACAATTTTGGAAGACTTTCTCTTTTGTAAACCTATCACTGCAGGTACAATGGCTAAAGACTTGTTCGAGATCATTCACATCTTCATGATCGAAAACAATTTAGAGTGGGCAAGTGCATCCGTACTGACGGTGATCTCTTTATATCTGGCTATTGTGAGGACTGCTGGCTATTGTGAGGACTGCAGGCTATTGTGAGGACTGCAGGCAGTCAGACCTAAAGCAAAGCTCCGGATGCTCTGAGGACCCATTGCATAATTCACAAATTGCATCAAAGTGTCTGAGATTTCCACTAATCTAGTCATAGAATGTGTGAACATTATAAAAATTCGACCATTGAAGGCAAGATTTTTCAAACGAATATGTGAGGATATGGGGACTGAACACGCATCTTTGATATCCTACTGTAGTTCGCGATAGCTCTACTGTAGCATTGTGCTGTCACATGCACTCGAATACCGACAAGATTTCTATATGCAGTAGATGGAGATCCAGAGTGGTAGAACCCGGGTCATAAACATAGAGACAATACTGACGAACGACGATAATGGACGGCAGTCATGACAACAGATTTGACAACGCCTGGTAGTTGTTACATAGTCTTTATTTGCATGTAGATAGACACTCAGAGACCGACCCTCACTCAAACCACACACGCTCTTTATATCCTATGGGAGCGGCCTTCCCTGAAGCCCACTGTTCCAGAAAACGGAAATCTAGTGTGGAAAGGCTTCTAAAAATAACTTTTGTGCTTCTTTACTTGCTTTCAACTATCAATTATAGCTATATGCCTAAAAAGTACATAATAATTCAAATATACAATAAAACTACTATAATTATACTTTAATATACAAATCTTTTCATGTAAATAATCTGAAGAATTAAACCTTTAATAAAATAAAATCTGTGTTGGCGGGCTTCAGGAAAAGCATTCACACACACATAAATTGCAAAATACACAAATACAATAACATTATTCATCACATAAAAATACATCAATTAAAAATATAAACTATCTACTTTCTAAATATATAAATATGAACTTCACTTACTAACCACCTAAAACAGTATATAACAATAAAAGCACGCACTCTAACACAGCTAGCGCCAATATAGCGCGCGCTTTGAAACAAAGGGAGTGGTTCTGACCCATTTTACAACAGACAGCCATGGTCCTACTTGTAAAAGAAAAGGAAGCGTGGGGATGCGGCTGTACACATACACACACGATGATGACACACAAAAGTACCAAAACTAACGGGGGCTACACATGTATATATATCTCGAAGAGGAAGAGCACGAGTATGCTAAATATTTCGTGGATACTATTTTTGATAAAGTTAGCAGACCTATGTGACCTCTTTGAAAAACTGAATGCGTTGAATTTCTCCATGCAGGACAGCAACATGCACATTTTGAAACTGGTCGAGAAGGTTTCAACTTTTACAAAGAAATTCCAACAATGGAGATGAAAAACGAATGAAGACGATGTCATAAACTGAAACTGTTTTAACTGTTTCAGCAGTTTCTGACATCAAATAAAGTTGATTTTTTCCACAATATAAAATCTGTTTTTGATGACCACCTAGCACAGCATAGTAACTGGTCTCAAAATTACTTTTAGGAAGATAATACAAAAGATGTTCACGGGGATTCAAAGGCCATTCAAGGTCCACTTGCAGAATAAGAAACTCTGAACTGTCTTTGCGACAATAAATTGAAAACAAAATTTGGCAAGCAACTGAGTTGTGTATATCAGTAAAAGATGAATATCCGCAATTAAGTGCAAAAGCTCAGCGAATGCTAGTTCTATTTGTGACGTCATTCCTTTGCGAAGCTGCTTTTGGGCGGTCGCTTTGATAAACTCTGCGAAAATCAACGTGGAACAAAGGATGAGGGTGGCGGTGTCCAGTTTGATTCCAATATTTGAGAAATCCTAAAATGAGCAACACGCTTACACATACCGTTAATAATTGTGATTCTGAAACGAATATATAATTTTTAATTACGTGTTCCTTAATCCATGTACATTAAAACAAACGCATTTGTATGTGTTTTCTGACTTTGTGCGCCATTGAAAAAATCCGGATACACTAATGGCGTCGTGATTCGAGAAAGTCTGGAAAACACTGCATTACTCTATGACTTTTAAAGGAACGTCCACCACACCCACAGTCTTCATTTTATGAAATTTTACTTTAAATTTTGTAAAGACTGAAAATTAAAATACTGTTAAGGACACTTTTTTGTAACCTTATCTTCTTTATCTGTAGAATATTTAAAACGAAAGGAGAGATACTTGAATTGTACAGATCCCTTTCATAGGAAAAGAACACTCTGTCTATTTAAGCTTTCAAAACTATACAGTATCAGATCGTGCCCTGTTTTGAGTACATTCGGTAAACAATTCCATGCTCTGTTTTGAGTACATTCGGTAAACAATTCCGTGCTCTGTTTTGAGTACATTCGGTAAACAATTCCGTGCTCTGTTTTGAGTACATTCGGTAAACAATTCTGTGCTCTGTTTTGAGTACATTCAGTAAACAATTCCATGCTCTGTTTTGAGTACATTCGGTAAACAATTACGTGCTCTGTTTTGAGTACATTCAGTAAACAATGCCATGCTATTGGTATAATTCAATAAACTGCAAATAATGGAGAATAATTTACTGACTGCAATTTACAAAACCTTGGACTTTCAAAGTCAAATCTCTCTTAAGTTCACTTACTAATGTCATTGTTCACAACTTGCTTTGACTTTAAATGTCATTATGGTGTTTCTAGAGCCCTAGACCAAACAGAATACTTTATCAGAGCCCTAGACCAAACAAAATATTTTACCAGAGTCCTTGACCAAACAACATATTTTACCAGAGCCCGAGACCAAACAACATATTTTACCAGAGCTCTAGACCAAACAACATATTTTACCAGAGCCCTAGACCAAACAACATATTTTACCAGAACCCTAGACCAAAAAACATATTTTACCAGAGCCCTAGACCAAAATAAAATGTTACCATACAAATAACTATTGAAAACGCTGTACGTAAACCTTAACCTTTAACCTTTAATATAAAATCCAATCATTGCATTCGCCCTATTGGAAATTGCTGTCAGAGTTGTCTAGACCGAGGATCCCAATCAGTGACGTAGCTTTTCTGTCGGAGTACATTGAATTGTACCTCAGTAGCTGCCCATGTGGATATGCATCGTATGGCGTCCGCCCTCCCACCCCGACCCCCACAGAGGACACGTTCGCGCACGCGCTTGCTTATTCAACTTTTTCGATTGAAAATTTATTTTTCATTTGTAGAATTATGCTAACACTTAAAATATTCTATTCGAAATGTCTTATAGAATAGATGTGATAGTTCTAAAGGTTAGCTCGGGCCCCCTGATATATACAACCAGGATAGTAAGTAAATACCGGTGACAGACTACAACACATAACATTTAAGCAAGTCACGCCAACACGAGTGGTCTAATAATAAATATTAAATATATTCAACAAGAAACAACCTAATACAGCATAGTGAATAACCAAACAGTTACAATTAGAGTTTATAAATGGTTATAGTTCATAATCATGACCATTTGGTGTTGTAAGAGAAATTTCATTTTAATCTTTTGGCACTGTAATAGTTATTTGACTCGTTTGTATGAGCGAATTATAATGGAGTTCATGTAAGAGAACATTTAATTAAGTTTGAGTGAATTTGATTGAATCTTGATTGAAGCTGTTAAGTTTCTTGGTTTAAAAATTACTTCGCTTAGGTGTTGCCTGACATGTTGTTGTCACCGCTGTACCCTGGGATGATTTTGTAGAATTATATCAAATATGAGTAATTATTTATGATAAAAGACATCTACAAGTGTCGATACAGAGTATGGGTCACTGGTTATATATGTAGGCTATATGTGCAACTATCATGCCAATATACTGGTATGTCCCCATGTTTGGCTCCAACCCCCACTCAGATTTCGCTGAGAATCAATGTTATGAATAGATATATATGACTATTATAAATAGAGGAATAGAGGTCAAGACGTAATCATTAGATTATCACTTTGGACTACAAAAACAAATTACTTCACTAACAAATGCACCTTTAAAAATAATAACAAGAAATTTAAAAAAAGAACAGTTAACAAGATTTAGAAAAATAAGTAACAAGAGTTCATCCTTAGCAAGTTTGCTACACTGTAGTCATTTTCAGATCACAACTCAACTTATGGCTGGAGTGACATACACAGTCTAATCTTGTAGACTCTGAATAGTCCATGACATCATATATGGTTTCAAATCTCTTGTGGCAATCAAATTAGTTCAGAATCAGCCAGGGACAAAATAATCAAAATAAAACAGAGACAGCCAATTATATATATCAATTTCCTATGTCTTTTTATCTTTGCGTCTAATTGTCTAATATATCTGCTTGAATTTGCCATTGTTACTGTTTAGTCGAGCTTTCATGTGAAATAGCTTTAAGACCTTCGCTAACAGTAAGACTCGTGTCTTAAAAAACTGTTTAGAGAAACATATATTAAACCTATTCTGCCTCTCTGCACACGATAAAACAAGGTCGCATAAAACTTCCTAGTCACGTCCACAAATTTACCAACCTTACTTATAATAGATGTCGAGGTCAATGATATTCGTAAATCCTCAAAGATTTTTGTGGTCAATTTCCACTCTGTGAATTTCTTACTGAGAACGCAAATCCGCTGTAGTCCGTTCGTTAGACGTTAGTCATTTTAGAATCTCAGAAGCATGGGTACACTGAAAGTAAGTTGGTTTCATCGGTATGTTAGAATTATCGCATACGTCAGCAGATGACTTTCTTTTTCCATATTTGACTGTTGGGCTTGAGTTTGTATTTCAGCAGAAGACATTTTCCCTGGACACCTGACACGACGCCTTTTAACTGCCTTTCTTTTACAATCCAGGAATAATTCTACTAGAGGGTTGTCAACGGCACGTTTTTTATCAGTAGAATGAAACAGCAAATATAAACAATTCTGTGGAGGATTTTGCAGCTTCAAAGCAGACAACCACTGTCTGTTGAGGTCTGTCTCCGATGGCATAAAATTGAAAGGAACTTCACATTGCCAATCAAAATATTTGATTATTGAATATTCAAAACAAGATTGATTTAATGCCTTTTTAATTTTCTTCAAGTTTGTTTTTACATCCACGAACAGCATAATGCTTTCCAATTATTCTACTCATGGTTTATAGTTACAAATGTAATGCTATCCAATGATTCTACTCGTGGTTTATAGTTACAAAATGTAATGTTTTCCAAAGATTCTACTCATGGTTTATAGTTACAAAATGTAATGCTTTCCAATGATTCTACTCATGGTTTTTAGTTACAAAATGAAATGCTTTCTAATGATTCTACTCATCGTTTATAGTTACAAATGTAAGTGAGAGTGATTCATTATAAGATTATAAAGCGGGCAATGAACACCAGAACAAGACCACAAAATCTCTTAACAGTTATGGTACCGCCTGTGTTATATGGCTGATATGTTAATAAAATTCGTGGATACTTAGCCCCGCCTTCATACCATTTATAGCAATGTCACCTGGTACGACAATACGTCCATGGCTGTGTACAGAATACAGTGAAAGCGATAGTGAAATAGAAGATATTGCTATGTTACAGGATACAGTGAACGCGATAGTGAAATAGAAGATATTGCTATGTTAGCTGCATTGGACGAACCCGCAGACGACCAATGAAAAAACGTCCCAGTTTGGTCAGTAGATGGATCTTACACACAGATCTATACTCACAGTACGGTGCATATGTGCAATCTCTTTCTCTCATTCTTTATCGCTTCAAAGTCCAAATTTGTTTTCACGTATTACCACCCTCTATTTTTCGCCTTCACAGTGACCTCCCTTTCATTTGTTTATTGCAAGTCCTTGCTAGGGTCATGTACACGTCACGGCGCGCGCTCATGTTCTTCCTACCAACACTACTTTTAATTTTGTACTTTTAGCATCATATGATTTGACGGACGTTTACTACTGGCTATGACACTGACGTCATTAGGAAAATAGAATAGTGACTATACCGTAAGAGAGTCACATAAGATATGTCATAGGGATGTTATCGAAAGACGTGTTCGTCCACGCAAACACATAAAAAAAATCTTTATGAGACAAATGTTTTTCCGTGTGAGGAGACCTTTAGCGCGAAGACCTATCCCCAATCAAAGGTTCAGTCCAGCAGTGTGACACGCAGAACCCTGTAATGTGACACACATAATCCTGTAATGTGACACACACATTAGTATAAAACTAACCTTGAAATTGTATGAACTGAGACATATCAAAATGTTCTAGTGCTGAGCCATTATCACATCCGTTTTCACGCCCTTCAATTTCACGCCCTACATTTCAGGGTTTATATTATTAAACCACGCAACATGTCTTATGTCTTCCCATCTTCTGTTCGTTTAGTTTTACCGATCTGCTTGGCACACATTTCTCACAAACTTAAGTATGTTTATTTTGTCTAAATAATTGTATTTGTTCTGTGGAATGAACATTTTTCCTTTTCTGCTGTAGAAAAAGAATATAAATATAATCAGTAACATACCTACTTTCTGTATTGCTATTTTTTCTTTCGTAAAGAGTTTCAGATTGCTGGATTTATTGCATTAAAAATAAAATACGATAAACTTAATATTTCTGTACAGTGCTATTGTGTACAAAGCATTCTCAACATATCAGTTCAAATACAGTAGATAATTACAAGAAAAAAGCATGGTGTAATTTCTGCGATTTTGTGTATATATATATATATATGCATGTGTGTGTGTGTGTGTGTGTGTGTGTGTGTGTGTGTGTTGTTACATTTTATTTCGCTTGTTTTCATTTGTTGTATTAGATTTTAGTTCGTTTGTTTTCATTTTGTTGTAATAGATTTTATTTCACTTGTTTTCATTTTATTGTAATAGATTTTTGCTCACTTTTTTCATTTTATTGTATTAGATTTTAGTTCGCTTGTTTTTACTTTGTTGTAATATATTTTATTTCGTTTGTTTTCATTTTATTGTGGTCACGTACATATCATATGTTGTGTGCTGGTGCGTGTGTGTCTATCTGACTGACAATAGTGTGTTAGTCATAATGATATTTTTTAAATTATATTATTTTCCTTTGTCTCAAACGCTTAAGGAGGTTTTTTCCCAGCAGGTGCAGAATTCTACATATCGGCTGCTATATGGATTGCAGACTTTTATTATTATTCCATGTTAGATATCAAGCCATTTTTCATAAATAATTATAAATATAATATAAATAAATATAAACAATTCACATTGAAATTAATAAATAAATATTTTTATTACTATTAATATTTGCTGCAGCACTTTAACAGGTTTATAAATACGTACATTGAATCGCTTTCACGTTTTGAATAAGCTAAAGTAGATGCTTGAGAAGATTTAATTGGTTGAATCGGTAAATTTGTTCAGGTCTGTATGCCCGTGAAGTATATATAATTAGACTTAGATTCCAACAGTCGTGTACGAAGATTTGTGAGTATGCAATCTAGTTCTCGAAAGAATAGTTTTGAATAGAAAAATTAATAATATAAAAAAAAACAACTCAGGTTATCGGTGTCCTTTACTACGTGGTACGCTCGAAATCTCGGAAACGAAATGACATCAATGAATGCAACACCTGGTGAACAACTGTCACAGGAAATAATTATCAACTATGGGTCCGTTTCTGAAGCGACCTATAACCTCGTAATAGACATCACCGTGCGAGTCTTTCTAATGCTTGGCGTTCTAAATGTCTTTTTCAGTGTGACGAACGCATGCGTATACTTCCAACAAAGACGGTCGGCGTTCGCGGTCTACTTGATGGGAGTGAACTTTGGAGATGGTTTGTACTCGGCGACGGAACTCGTCCCAAGTCTTTCAATGATTCTGCTGCCCACAGGGTCATTTGCATTTAGAGTAATAGGTTTGTATTTTTACACCTATCTTGCCTCGAGCTTCAGCCGGGCTGCTATAACTTTGAACGCGCTCGCATCTCTCGAACGCTTCGTAGTCGTTGCTTTTCCGTTGAAAATAACAAAAACGTGTTTGCAACATATTTCCCCTGTAGTAGTGGTTATATTTGTGTTTTCTGGGTCATTGGTTGGACATAGTTATCTGCTGTGTGAGTATGAGTTACAACCAGTGCTAGTTCTGACAGGCAATGCTACAGACACCATATGGACTGTAATGCCTACTGTCTGGAAGTCTCAAAATCTTCTCGCCTTTGAGACTGCTAAAAACACCTCCAGGGTTATATTTACCTACATTCCTTTGTTCGTCTCCCTTCTCATGAATGTTTGTCTGGCCACTGCCTTAGCACGTCACGTGATCAGCCGTCGTGCTTTGCGGACTGCGCGTGGAGGGGTTCTGTCGGCGAGGAAGAAAGAGGCCAGTGAAAAGAAAAATTCAGAAACGCAGACTACAAAACTGATCTTAGTCTGTACGTTTACCTTTTTGTTCCTGAATCTTCCGAGCGTGTTTAATTCGACGCTCAGCTCCATTTTGCCGTCATACGGGGTCTTCAAAACGGAAAATTTCCTGTTTTGGGTCAATGCTCGACTTTTCGTTATCGTAACACACTTCACGGAAATAGTGCAATTTACTGTATGTTTTTCTTACAGTCAGCAATACAGGGCTGCTTTCTTCAAACTGCCGTTGATCAAGATTTTGAGGATAAAATGCACACAAAAACAACATTTTCATCAGGAAGTAATATCGGGTGTTACGTCTCTTGATAAAACAATCGATGTGTCATCGGGTGTCACTGACGAGATCGCAATGTACCGTTTAAGTAAGTAGTCGGAGACAACTTCGTTGATATTCTGCCGAAATATTAACTTAAGTGTCATTTTGAAGTATGTGCAAAATGAGAATAATACACTCTGAGAAAACATAATTTAATCCTCGACAGCCCTGACCTTCTGTGTCACACAGAAGTTGAAAATTATACCGAATAAGTCATAATAAGAGTTAAAATATACAAACCTTCTCTCGAAATGAGCTAACATGAAAGCCAGGTCTGAAATCACAGGTGGCAGTGTAACCAGTGCAAATGTTACATCTGTTTCATTGCTTAAACACATCTGTTATATAATGGATATTTGTATTTATGAAGATCTATAAACGTCATATGTATTCACGCAGTGCAGTGAAATAAAGGTTGTGTGTCTCTACGTAATCACATAAGGACTGTGTGAATTCAAATAGTCATATGAAGTCTATGTGTTATGTGTATACAAGAAGTCATATAAAGTCTAAGTGTATTTTAATAACCTTTGTGTATTTAAGAGGTCATATAACAGCTATGTGTATTCAAGTACTCATATAAATTATTTGTGTTTCATGAAGTCCTGTATAAGAGCACTCAAGTAATCTTATAAAGGCTATATCTATATTCAAGTAATCCTGTAAAGGCTATGTGTATTCAAATGATCATATACAGCAATATGTATTCAAGTGGTCCTGTAAATGCAATGTGAGGATTGTCCTTAAAAGGCTAAGTGTATTGGGCAGTCCTAGGAAAACAGTGTATTCAAGTAGCTCTTTTAAAAAGTAGTCTATGCTAAACCTTAGGGACTACCATAACAGAGCCACATAGCTGTCTTCCATGTATAGTTCTTGGTTTTATTTCAGACTTTGCAGATATTGTAGAAAGAAATGCTGGCAGTGCAAGATTGATTTTAATAATAAATTCTTAATTTTATTTATTTAATTACTTATGTGTTAAGTGTTTTTAATGTGAAATGTCTTCAGTTTGTAAAAACTAACTGCATTTTTTTAAAACCCAAATATTTTAATCGACATGTCTACATTTAATGAGCAAACAACAGGATTTAAACTGTATGCTCTCGAGGAAGGCCAGGTTTGCAATCTGCCAAGCACAGTGTTTTTGTTTTGTTTTCACATGTAGGCCTGTCACTGTTAGTAAATTGGGTCAATGATTGCCCGCTGGCTTTCAGACTAATAAGAAATTTGTGTTATGCTGTGTACTATGCTGTGTTTGAGTGCATGCTTTTGTGTACTGTTTTGGGCAGTTATTAACAGAAAGTTACATTTGTATATTTAGATAGGAAATGTGTTTATATTTATGTATTTTGGTGTGGATGTTTATAAGAAATGGTGATAATGTAGATGATGACAAAGAGAAGAGTAAACCAAATTGTATTTTCTAGGGATTTGATTTTAATTTCGTTTTGTGCATTACTCATACTATACCATGTGATGTACTAATTCCGTTGTGTTCGTGTCGCGAGGCACTTTAGGGTACCCATAATAATTGTGTTAATTTATACTTTATGACTGAGCATATCTACAAAGTGTCAATGCAAAATATGGACCATTGGATTATTTATATCAATAACTGTTAGACTGATATATTTTGTTAATTTAGTGTTTATGAAAAGTGATTTAAATTGTCGTACGATAATGAACAAACTTAATGTGAAATAGATTAACTAATTGTTACTACTTTTCACTTCACATTATTTTTATATTTAGTATCACATTTGAGAAATGTATTGATAATAATAATAACAACAGTATTAACTGCTTTTAATAAAGTGAAATAAATTTAATACACAAATAAAGACAAATAATATATGATTGTAATCCAATAAATCTTTGTTAGCTACACTTCAAATTATAATATTATAATACAGTTTTGTGTTGTCAGCAAATATGCTGGCGATCCCTGCAGTTTTATTTAAACTGATATCATACAAATTTATTATGTGTTATGGACTACTGTTGGTATTGTCAATGTATTTAATCACATTAGTAGATAATTCGTGAGACAAATATAGCTATTCTTGCAAATATATCCAGAATTACTGGACAAACATCACAAATGTATAGCTAGATCTAGCTTCATCATCTTGGGAGCATCAGCTGTTTCTTTAAAACAAATCGAAGTGTTACATATGAAAGGTTTTGGTTAGAAAATGCAGGCTTGGTTTCAAACAAACTTCTTCAGCTGTAGATTTGCTATAAATCCCAGGTTGTAGGCAAGGTAATTGTTAATTTATCTCTTTATTAAATGGTCACTGCAGAGTGAAGAATGTGAAGGTCTCATTCTGACAGGGCTATCGAGAGCCCTTGAAGGCCTGGGGATGGATTTTTTGTTAGGCTCTATCTTTTACAAAAGTTAGTTAATTTGCAAATATGGTTGCGCTGTTCTAGAGGGAAATAAATCTGCTTCGAGAAGGGCTCTTAGACACCAGGGGCTCTTGGAATTCAACTTCACAATCCCCACTCTCTCTCGGCTCTGCAAATTTTGAAATTAATAAAAAACAGACTCTGTCCTTTCATTGCTAAATAGTCATAGAGGGTTCGTCCTGCGAGTTAGTCACAAGTAAACATAGAGCCAGTCCTTTAACTACTCAACAGTCGTAAGAAACACATTATTTTTACTATAAGACAATTATAAGTTACCCAGACATTTCACTACTAAACCGTCATCGCAAACCCAATCCTGTTTTATAGCAACATTCTTACGAAACCCATTCCTTTCTCTGCAAAACATTTGAAAGAATTCAATATTATCAAAATTCAGAACATTTTGCTTTAACAGCAGTAAGACAGTAGATTGTAGAGAAAGGAAGATAACTCTTATTAAATTAAAATTATTCCGATAATCCTTTAAGCAAAGATTACTGTTCGTGGCTATAATATGTTGTAATTTGTTTAGATGTAAGTAGGAGTTATTGGAAATCATCTTATGGGGTGGTGGGAGAGGTCAAAATTATCTTAATATTACTTGTTTTATTTTTTTAGGGGTGGGGAGAGGGAACGAATTTATTTTTATTTCTACACGACTTGCATATTAAAACATAAAAATATGAAATATAACTTTGCAATATATTAAACTTTAAGAGATGTGACTGCATCATTTTCAGCGTTCACTGATTTCGCAAAATGGGAGGGCGGGGGGTCATTGTGAGGAGAGAAATATATCGCCGTTGAGCGTGTGGATCAAATTGGAGAAAAAATTAAATCGATGTAAAGTAAAGAAAAAATCCAATTTGTTAAAGTGTCTTCAAGATTGATATAAAATAAGTTCTTTTCAAAACATACTTTAAAGAATTCAAGTTGTAGAACTCCATACCGATGAAAGAAACAAGTCTCCGCACGCTTTAATTTTGACTAGAATGTGCACTATACATACTTCCTATGTTCACTAAGACGTTGAAATTGACACAAACTTGTATTTACATAACTATATGCTGATTTACTTTTTAAAATAGAAATAAATTTGACCATTAAGCAATGTGTGGTTAAGAGTAATATTTGTCAGTATAATGAAGTAAAAATATTAACCAACTTAAAGAGTCGGAGCTAAACACAAATTAATAATAATAAATATAATGAGATTATTTAATGATAACGTTACATTTAGTTCTTTGGAAGTTTAAAGAGAGACTGTCTGTCTGTCTGTCTGTCTGTCTATCTATCTATCTATCTGTCTGTCTATTTATCTATTTATCCTTCTATCTATCTATGTTGCACTTCTCAATCTCACATACGTACATGTCTCTACCTGTCTGCAAATCGTCCTGATGTGTGGTTTTATCTTTCATTTTATCTATATTTCTTTTCATTGCTTTACCTTTCTAACGTTCCGTCTTAATTTTATCATTCATATTTATATCTACCCATGAAAACACTAATCTTCCCCTCAAATAAAATTTTATTTTTCCCCTGTCCGCCATTTGAGTATATTGAAAATACTAATAACTACTTTTTAACAATATATTTGTTTTTAAATGGACTTACTCTTCCAAGGGCAATTTATATTCCAAATTTACAAATGAAGTTTGACTCTCTTAAAAGAACTGTAAATTATTTTATATTAATACCGACTTTTTAATAAATTAATTATATATTTTGAAACAAAATGCAAAATTAATCTATACATAAATATTAAAAATTATAATTTTTTGTTTAATAGTATGTTTTGGTGACTGACTCTCTCACGCACATATACACACTAACACAAGATATATTATGGATTAATAAACAACAATGACGAATTAATGAAAATATTTGCCTGTTTTGTTTTCTTTTTCACATTCAGGACTATATTCATCACAAAATATTTCGTGTATTATATTACTTTTTTCTTTTTAATTATTTCTGTCTTTCTTTTTTCAGTGTGTGTGTGTGCGCGTGCGCGCGTGTGTGTATTTCAACAGTGCAAGATTTTAGCTTGAATGGCTAATTAATGAATCGTTATTGTGGTCAATTACATTGAAATACATTATTCTCACCGTCAAATAATTTCTTTCTTATTATTTTGGTTTTATTAGTATCATTTGAAGTATTTTTTTAAAATAAAACAAATATGACCGGTATTTTGAAGTACCGAGCAATTACTGTTAATTTACTAATGGCTGAGCATGCAAGGTATTGGATTGTTAGGTAACAAAATATTTATTTCTATGTTATGTATGCGCGTGTCTTTGTGTATAATGTGTGTGTACGTGTCTGTGTACATGATTGTGTTAACGCAAGTTGGTGTGAGTAAGATTGTGCGTGTAGATATGTGTGTGTGTGTGTGTGTGTGTGTGTGTGCACAAAAAAATGAGTGTGGCGGTGTCCAGTTTGATTCCAATATTTGAGAAATCCTGAAATGACCAACACGCTTACACATACCGTTAATAATTGTGATTTTTCCAAAACTGAAACGAATATATAATTTTTAATTACGTGTTCCCTAATCCATGTGCATTAAAAAAACGCATTTGTAGGTGTTTTCTGACTTTGTGCGCCATTGAAAAAATCCGGGTACACTAATGGCGTCGTGATCCGAGAAAGTCTGGAAAACACTGCATTACTCTATGACTTTTAAAGGAACGTCCACCACACCCACAGTCTTCATTTTATGAAAGTTTACTTTAAATTTTGTAAAGACTGAAAATTAAAATACTGTTAAGGACACTTTTTTGTAACCTTATCTTCTTTATCTGTAGAATATTTAAAACGAAAGGAGAGATACTTGAATTGTACAGATCCCTTTCATATAAAAAAAAAAAAAAGAACACTCTCTCTATTTAAGCTTTTAAAATTATACAGTATCAGATCGTGCTCTTTTTTGAGTACATTCAGTAAACAATTCCCTGCCCTGTTTTGAATACATTCGGTAACAATTCCGTGCTCTGTTTTGACTACATTCAGTAAACAATTCCGTGCTATGTTTTGAGTACATTCGGTAAACAATTCCGTGCTCTTTTTTGAGTACATTCAGTAAACAATTCCGTGCTCTGTTTTTGAGTACATTCGGTAAACAATTCCATGCTTTTGGTATAATTCAATAAACTGCAAATAATGGAGAATAATTTACTGACTGAAATTTACAAAGCCTTGGACTCTCAAAGTCAAATCTCTCTTAAGTTCACTTACTAATGTCATTGTTCACAACTTGCTTTGACTTTAAATGTCATTATGGTGTTTCTAGAGCCCTAGACCAAACAGAATACTTTATCAGAGCCCTAGACCAAACAGAATACTTTATCAGAGCCCTAGACCAAACAGAATACTTTATCAGAGCCCTAGACCAAACAGAATACTTTATCAGAGCCCTAGACCAAACAGAATACTTTATCAGAGCCCTAGACCAAACAGAATACTTTATCAGAGCCCTAGACCAAACAGAATACTTTATCAGAGCCCTAGACCAAACAGAATACTTTATCAGAGCCCTAGACCAAACAGAATACTTTATCAGAGCCCTAGACCAAACAAAATATTTAACCAGAGCCTTAGACCAAACAATTATTTTACCAGAGTTATAGAGCAAACAAATATTTTACCTGATCCAAGAACCAAAGAAATATTCACCAGAATTCTATACCAAACAACATATTTTACCAGAGCCCTAGACCAAACAACATATTTTACCAGAGCCCTAGACCAAACAACATATTTTAATAGAGCCCTAGACCAAACAACATATTTTACCAGAGCCCTAGACCAAACAACATATTTTACAAGAGCCCTAGACCAAAAAACATATTTTACCAGAGCCCTAGACCAAAATAAAATGTTACCATACAAATAACTATTGAAAACGCTGTACGTAAACCTTAACCTTTAACCTTTAATATAAAATCCAATCATTGCATTCGCCCTATTGGAAATTGCTGTCAGAGTTGTTTGAGCCGAGGATCCCAATCGGTGACGTAGCTTTTCTGTCGGAGTACATTGAATTGTACCTCAGTAGCTTGGATATGCATCGTATGGCGTCCGCCCTCCCAACCCGACCCCCACAGAGGACACGTTCGCGCACGCGCTTGCTTATTCAACTTTTTCGATTGAAAATTTATTTTTCATTTGTAGAATTATGCTAACACTTAAAATATTCTATTCGAAATGTCTTATAGAATAGATGTGATAGTTCTAAAGGTTAGCTCGGGCCCCCTGATATATACAACCAGGATAGTAAGTAAATACCGGTGACAGACTACAACACATAACATTTAAGCAAGTCACGCCAACACGAGTGGTCTAATAATAAATATTAAATATATTCAACAAGAAACAACCTAATACAGCATAGTGAATAACCAAACAGTTACAATTAGAGTTTATAAATGGTTATAGTTCATAATCATGACCATTTGGTGTTGTAAGAGAAATTTCATTTTAATCTTTTGGCACTGTAATAGTTATTTGACTCGTTTGTATGAGCGAACTATAAATGAGTTCATGTAAGAGAACATTTAATTAAGTTCGAGTGAATTTGATTGAATCTTGATTGAAGCTGATAAGCTTCTTGGTTTAAAAATTACTTCGCTTAGGTGTTGCCTGACATGTTGTTGTCACCGCTGTACCCTGGGATGATTTTGTAGAATTATATCAAATATGAGTAATTATTTATGATAAAAGACATCTACAAGTGTCGATACAGAGTATGGGTCACTGGTTATATATGTATATCTTCAACTGTCATGCCAATATACTGGTATGTCCCCATGTTTGGCTCCAACCCCCACTCAGATTTCGCTGAGAATCAATGTTATGAATAGATATATATGACTATTATAAATAGAGGAGTAGAGGTCAAGACGTAATCATTAGATTATCACTTTGGACTACAAAAACAAATTACTTCACTAACAAATGCACCTTTAAAAATAATAACAAGAAATTTAATAAAAGAACAGTTAACAAGATTTAGAAAAATAAGTAACAAGAGTTCATCATTAGCAAGTTTGCTTCACTGTAGTCACTTTCAGATCACCACTCAACTTATGGCTGGAGTGACATACACAGTCTAATCTGGTAGACTCTGAATAATAGTCCATTACATCATATATGGTTTCAAATCTCTTGTGGCAATCAAATTAGTTCAGAATCAGCCAGGGACAAAATAATCAAAATAAAACAGAGACAGCCAATTATATATATCAATTTCCTATGTCTTTTTATCTATGCGTCTAATTGTCTAATATATCTGCTTGAATTTGCCATTGTTACTGTTTAGTCGAGCTTTCATGTGAAATAGCTTTAAGGCCTTCGCTAACAGTAAGACTCGTGTCTTAAAAAACTGTTTAGAGAAACATATATTAAACCTATTCTGCCTCTCTGCACACGATAAAACAAGGTCGCATAAAACTTCCTAGTCACGTCCACAAATTTACCAACCTTACTTTTAATAGGTAAGTCGAGGTCAATGATATTCGTAAATCCTCAAAGATTTTTGTGGTCAATTTCCACTCTGTGAATTTCTTACTGAGAACGCAAATCCGCTGTAGTCTGTTCGTTAGACGTTAGTCATTTTAGAATCTCAGAAGCATATGTACACTGAAAGTAAGTTGGTTTCATCGGTATGTTAGAATTATCGCTTACGTCAGCAGATGACTTTCTTTTTCCATATTTGACTGTTGGGCTTGAGTTTGTATTTCAGCAGAAGACATTTCCCCTGGACACCTGACTCGACGCCTTTTAACTGCCTTTCTTTTACAATCCAGGAATAATTCTACTAGAGGGTTGTCAACGGCACGTTTTTTATCAGTAGAATGAAACAGCAAATATAAACAATTCTGTGGAGGATTTTGCAGCTTCAAAGCAGACAACCACTGTCTGTTGAGGTCTGAGTCCGATGGCATAAAATTGAAAGGAACTTCACATTGCCAATCAAAATATTTGATTATTGAATATTCAAAACAAGATTGATTTAATGCCTTTTTAATTTTCTTCAAGTTTGTTTGTACATCCACGAAACGCATAATGCTTTCCAATGATTCTACGTATGGTTTATAGTTACAAAATGTAATGCTATCCAATGATTCTACTCGTGGTTTATAGTTACAAAATGTAATGCTATCCAATGATTCTACTCATGGTTTATAGTTACAAAATGTAATGCTATCCAATGATTCTACTCATGGTTTATAGTTACAAAATTTAATGCTTTCTAATGATTCTACTCATGGTTTATAGTTAAATGTAAGTGAGAGTGATTCATTATAAGATTATAAAGCGGGCAATGAACACCAGAACAAGACCACAAAATCTCTTAACAGTTATGGTAACGTCTGTGTTATATGGCTGATATGTTCATAAAATTCGTGGATACTTAGCCCCGCCTTCATACCATTTATAGCAATGTCACCTGGTACGACAATACGTCCATGCCTGCGTACAGGATACAGTGAAAGCGATAGTGAAATAGAAGATATTGCCATGTTACAGGATACAGTGAAAGCAATAGTGAAATAGAAGATATTGCCATGTTACAGGATACAATGAACGCGATAGTGAAAAAGGAGATATTGCCATGTTACAGGATACAGTGAACGCGATAGTGAAAAAGGAGATATTGCTATGTTACAGGATACAGTGAAAGCAATAGTGAAATAGAAGATATTGCTATGTTACAGAATACAGTGAAAGCAATAGTGAAAAAGGAGATATTGCTATGTTACAGGATACAGTGAAAGCGATAGTGAAATAGAAGATATTGCTATGTTACAGAATACAGTGAAAGCAATAGTGAAATAGAAGATATTGCTATGTTAGATGCATTGGACGAACCCGCAGACGACCAATGAAAAAACGTCCCAGTTTACACACAGATCTATACTCACAGTACGGTGCATATGTGCAATCTCTTTCTCTCATTCTTTATCGCTTCAAAGTCCAAATTTGTTTTCACGTATTACCACCCTCTTTTTTTCGCCTTCACAGTGACCTCCCTTTCGATTGTTTATTGCAAGTCCTTGCTAGGGTCATGTACACGTCACGGCGCGCGCTCATGTTCTTCCTACCAACACTACTTTTAATTTTGTACTTTTAGCATCATATGATTTGACGGACGTTTACTACTGGCTATGACACTGACGTCATTAGGAAAATAGAATAGTGACTATACCGTAAGAGAGTCACATAAGATATGTCATAGGGATGTTATCAAAAGACGTGTTCGTCCACGCAAACACATTAAAAAAAAATCTTTATGAGACAAATGTTTTTCCGTGTGAGGAGACCTTTAGCGCGAAGACCAATCCCCAATCAAAGGTTCAGTCCAGCAGTGTGACACGCAGAACCCTGTAATGTGACACACATAATCCTGTAATGTGACACACACATTAGTATAAAACTAACCTTGAAATTGTATGAACTGAGACATATCAAAATGTTCTAGTGCCGAGCCATTATCACATCCGTTTTCACGCCCTTCATTTCAGGGTTTATATTAAACCACGCAACATGTCTTATGTCTTTCCATCTTCTGTTCGTTTAGTTTTACCGATCTGCTTGGCACACATTTCTCACAAACTTATTTTGTTTATTTTGTCTAAATAATTGTATTTGTTCTGTGGAATGAACATTTTTCCTTTTCTGCCGTAGAAAAAGAATAATCAGTAACATACCTACTTTCTGTATTGCTATTTTTTCTTTCGTAAAGAGTTTCAGATTGCTGGATTTATTGCATTAAAATAAAATACGATAAACTTAATATTTCTGTAGAGTGCTATTGTGTACAAAGCATTCTCAACATATCAGTTCAAATACAGTCGATAATTACAAGAAAAAAGCATGGTGTAATTTCTGCGATTTTGTGTATATGTGTGTGTGTGTGTATGTGTGTGTGTGTGTGTGTGTGTGTGTGTGTGTTACATTTTATTTCGCTTGTTTTCATTTGTTGTATTAGATTTTATTTCACTTGTTTTCATTTTATTGTAATAGATTTTTGCTCGCTTTTTTCATTTTATTGTATTAGATTTTAGTTCGTTTGTTTTCATTTTATTGTATTAGATTTTTGCTCACTTGTTTTCATTTTATTGTGGTCACGTACATATCATGTGTTGTGTGCTGGTGCGTGTGTGTCTATCTGACTGACAATAGTGTGTTAGTCATAATGATATTTTAAAAATTATATTATTTTCCTTTGTCTCAAACGCTTAAGGAGGTTTTTTCCCAGCAGGTGCAAAATTCTACATGTCGGCTGCTATATGGATTGCAGACTTTTATTATTATTCCATGTTAGATATCAAGCCATTTTTCATGTTAGTAAATATAAACAATTCACATTGAAATTAATAAATAAATATTTTTATTACTATTAATATTTGCTGCAGCACTTTAACAGGTTTATAAATGCGTACATTGAATCGCTTTCAGGTTTTGAATCAGCTAAAGTAGATGCTTGAGAAGATTTAATTGGTTGAATCGGTAAATTTGTTCAGGTCTGTATTTATAGAGAAAATGCCCGTGAAGTATATAAAATTAGACTTAGATTCCAACAGTCGTGTACGAAGATTTGTGAGTATGCAATATAGTTCTCGAAAGAATAGTTTTGAATAGAAAAATTAATAATATAAAAAAAAACAACTCAGGTTATCGGTGTCCTTTACTACGTGGTACGCTCGAAATCTCGGAAACGAAATGACATCAATGAATGCAACACCTGGTGAACAACTGTCACAGGAAATAATTATCAACTATGGGTCCGTTTCTGAAGCGACCTATAACCTCGTAGTATACATCACCGTGCGAGGCTTTCTAGTGCTTGGCGTTCTAAGTATCTTTTTCAGTGTGACGAACGCATGCGTATACTTCCAACAAAGACGGTCGGCGTTCGCGGTCTACTTGATGGGAGTGAACTTTGGAGATGGTTTGTACTCGGCGATGGAACTCGTCCAAAGTCTTTCATTGATTCTGCTGCCCACAGGGTCATTTGCATTTAGTGTAATAAGTTTGCATTTTTACACCTATCTTTCCTCGAGCTTCAGCCGGGCTGCTATAACTTTGAACGCGCTCGCATCTCTCGAACGCTTCGTAGTCGTTGCTTTTCCGTTGAAAATGACAAAAACGTGTTTGCAACATATTTCCCCTGTAGTAGTGGTTATATTTGCGTTTTCTGGGTCATTGGTTGGACATAGTTATCTGCTGTGTGAGTATGAGTTACAACCAGTGCCAGTTCTGACAGGCAATGCTACAGACACCATATGGACTATAATGCCTACTGTCTGGAAGTCTCAAAATCTTCTCGCCTTTGAGACTGCTAAAAACACCTCCAGGGTTATATTTACCTACATTCCTTTGTTCGTCTCCCTTCTCATGAATGTTTGTCTGGCCACTGCCTTAGCACGTCACGTGATCAACCGCCGTACTTTGCGGACTGCGCGTGGAGGGGTTCTGTCGGCGAGGAAGAAAGAGGCCAGTGAAAAGAAAAATTCAGAAACGCAGACTACAAAACTGATCTTAGTCTTTACGTTTACCTTTTTGTTCCTGAATCTTCCGAGCGTGTTTAATTCGACGCTCACCTCCATTTTGCCGTCATACGGGGTCTTCAAAAAGGAACATTTCCTGTTTTGGGTCAATGCTCGACTTTTCGTTATCGTAACACACTTCACGGAGATAGTGCAATTTACTGTATGTTTTTCTTACAGTCAGCAATACAGGGCTGCTTTCTTCAAACTGCCGTTGATCAAGATTTTGAGGATAAAATGCACACAAAAACAACATTTTCATCAAGAAGTAATATCGGGTATTAGGCCTACGTCTCTTGATAAAACAATCGATGTGTCATCGGGTGTCACTGACGAGATCGCAAATGTACAGTTTAAGTAAGTAGTCGGAGACAACTTCGTTGATATTCTGCATAAATATTAAGAAGTATGTGCAAAATGAGAATAATACACTCTGAGAAAAAATAATTTAATCCTCGACAGCCCTGACGTTCTGTGTCACACAGAAGTTGAAAATTATACCGAATGTCAGTGTCGCCGCTATACTCTGGGGTGACTTTGTAATAATGACTCATACCAACTCTGTATACTTAGTTTTGATAAAAGACATCTACAAGTGCCGGTGCAGAGCATGGGTCACTGGTTAAATATGTATATCTGCAACTGTTACGCTGATATACTGGTACGTCGCCAATTTGGCTACGCCCCCAACTCAGATTCAGCTGAGATTTAATGTTTATGAATAATATATATATAATGAAACGATTATAATTAAACGAACAGAGGACAAGACGTAATCATTACATTATCATTTGAACTACGAAAATAACGATAGAACTAACAAACACGCGTTTTAAAATAATAACAAGAAATTTAATAAAAGAAAAAGTTAACAAGATTTAGAAAGTTCAGTTCATCCTAAGCCAGTTCATTTATACTGAAGTCGCATTCAGGATGGGAACTTAGCTTATGTATTGAAATGACGTCAGTCTGGTAGACTTGAATTTTTCCAGCCAATAGATCGGCACGTCCCAATTCAGCCGGGACAAGTAAAACGGCCACACAGGCAAACAACAGGCAGCTATAAACGAGCAGCCGAGAATACACAATAACCAGAAAAAACCCTATATAGCCAGGGTTTTCTTCTCTCATATACGACCCAGTGTTGTTTTGGGCGGACTACCCTTTCAGTCGTCACCCTCAGACGATTTTTCAGGAAGTAGTGAAGATAACATTTTCACTGTGGTTTTTATTACCCTGCTTAGACCAGTTTCTGACCTGTTCAATTCATTAGCTCTAAGATGATTATGTCCCTCTAACAACTCTAACCACCCGCTAAGCGTACGCACTGACCACATGCTGACCGCCTCGCTCGCAGTCTTCAAACACCGCAGACATCAAACGCCAGTCCCTAAATCTTCCACACATGTCTCCCATTCGTTTCAGGGCTTCCCTTCTCAGTAAACAGGACGCAATACGCACTCATTCCACAAATGAAAATTTATATAAAATATATATGTGGGAACATTTTCCCATCATACAACAGTCAGAATAAGAGTTAAAATATACAAACCTTCTCTCGAAATGAGCTAACATGAAAGCCAGGTCTGAAATCACAGGTGACAGTGTAACCAGTGCAAATGTTACATCTGTTTCATTACTTAAACACATCTGTTATATAATGGATATTTGTATTTATGAAGACCTATAAACGTTATGTGTATTCACGCAGTGAAATAAAGGTTGTTTCTCTCCACGTAATCACATAAAGACTGTGTGAATTCAAATAGTCATATGAAGTCTATGTGTTATGTGTATACAAGAAGTCATATAAAGTCTAAGTGTATTTTAATAACCTTTGTGTATTTAAGAGGTCATATAACAGCTATGTGTATTCAAGTACTCATATAAATTATTTGTGTTTCATGAAGTCCTGTATAAGAGCACTCAAGTAATCTTATAAAGGCTATATCTATATTCAAGTAAACTGTAAAGGCTATGTGTATTCAAATAATCATATACAGCAATATGTATTCAAGTGGTCCTATAAAGGCAATGTGAGGATTGTCCTTAAAAGGCTAAGTGTATTGGGCAGTCCTAGGAAAACAGTGTATTCAAGTAGCTCTTTTAAAAAGTAGTCTATGCTAAACCTTTAGGACTATCATAACAGAGCCACATAGCTGTCTTTCATGAATAGTTCTTGGTTTTATTTCAGACTTTGCAGATATTGTAGAAAGAAATGCTGGCAGTACAAGATTGATTTTAATAATAAATTCTTAATTTTATTTATTTAAATACTTATGTGTTAAGTGTTTTTAATGTGAAATGTCTTCAGTTTGTAAAAACTAACTGCATCTTTTTTCAAACCCAAATATTTTAATCGCCATGTCTACATTTAATGAGAAAACAACAGGATTTAAACTCTATGCTCTCGAGGAAGGCCAGGTTTGCAATCTGCCAAGCACAGTGTTTTTGTTTTGTTTTCACATGTAGGCCTGTCACTGTTGGCAAATTGGGTCAATGATTGCCCGCTGGCTTTCAGACTAATGAGAAATTTGTGTTATGCTGTGTACTATGCTGTGTTTGAGTGCATGCTTTTGTGTACTGTTTTGGGCAGTTATTAACAGAAAGTTACATTTGTATATTTAGATAGGAAATGTGTTTATATTTATGCATTTTGGTGTGCTCGTTTATATGAAATGGTGATAATGTAGATGATGACAAAGAGAAGAGTAAACCAAATTGTATTTTCTAGGGATTTGATTTTAGTTTCGTTTTGTGCATTACTCATACTATACTATGTGATGTACTAATTCTGTTGTGTTCGTGTCGCGAGGCACTTTAGGGTACCCATAATAATTGTGTTAATTTATACTTTATGACTGAGCATATCTACAAAGTGTCAATGCAAAATATGGACCATTGGATTATTTATATCAATAACTGTTAGACTGATATATTTTGTTAATTTAGTGTTTATGAAAAGTGATTTAAATTGTCGTACGATAATGAACGAACTTAATGTGAAATAGATTAACTAATTGTTACTACTTTTCACTTCACATTATTTTTATATTTAGTATCACATTTGAGAAATGTATTGATAATAATAATAACAACAGTATTAACTGCTATCAAATAAAGTGAAATAAATTTAATACACAAATAAAGACAAATAATATATGATTGTAATCCAATAAAGCTTTGTTAGCTACACTTCAAATTATAATATTATAATACAGTTTTGTGTTGTCAGCAAATATGCTGGAGATCCCTGCAGTTTTATTTAAACAGATATCATACAAATTATTATGTGTTATGGACTACTGTTGGTATTGTCAATGTATTTAATCACATTAGTAGATAATTCGTGAGACAAATATAGCTATTCTTGCAAATATATCCAGAATTACTGGACAAACACCACAAATGTATAGCTAGATCTAGCTTCTTCATCATCTTCGGAGCATCAGCTGTTTCTTTAAAAAACAAATCGACGTGTTACATATGAAAGGTTTTGGTTAGAAAATGCAGCCTTGGCTTCAAACAAACTTCTTCAGCTGTAGATTTGCTATAAATCCCAGGTTGTAGGCAAGGTAATTGTTAATTTATCTCTTTATTAAATGGTCACTGCAGAGTGAAGAATGTGAAGGTCTCATTCTGACAGTCTATCGAGAGCCCTTGAAGGCCTGGGGATGGATTTTTTGTTAGGCTCTATCTTTTACAAAAGTTTGTTAATTTGCAAATATGGTTGCGCTGTTCTAGAGGGAAATAAATCTGCTTCGAGAAGGGTTCTTAGACACCAGGGGCTCTTGGAATTCAACTTCACAATTACCACTCTCTCTCGGCTCTGCAAATTTTGAAATTAATAAAAACAAACTCTGTCCTTTCATTGCTAAATAGTCATAGAGGGTTCGTCCTGCGAGTTAGTTACAAGTAAACATAGAGCCAGTCCTTTAACAACTCAACAGTCGTAAGAAACACATTATTTTTACTATAAGACAATTATAAGTTACCCAGACATTTCACTACTAAACCGTCATCGCAAACCCAATCCTGTTTTATAGCAACATTCTTACGAAACCCATTCCTTTCACTGCAAAACATTTGAAAGAATTCAATATTATCAAAATTCAGAACATTTTGCTTTAACAGCAGTAAGACAGTAGATTGTAGAGAAAGGAAGATAACTCTTATTAAATTAAAATTATTCCGATAATCCTTTAAGCAAAGATTACTGTTCGTGGCTATAATATGTTGTAATTTGTTTAGATGTAAGTAGGAGTTGTTGTAAATCATCTTATATAGGGGGGGAGGTCAAAATTATCTTAATATTACTTGTTTTATTTTTTTAGAGGATGGGGAGAGGGAACGAATTTATTTTTATTTCTACACGACTTGCATATTAAAACCTAAAAATATGAAATATAACTTTGCAATATATTAAACTTTAAGAGATGTGACTGCATCATTTTCAGCGTTCACTGATTTCGCAAAATGGGAGGGCGGGGGGTCATTGTGAGGAGAGAAATTATATCGCCGTTGAGCGTGTGGATCAAATTGGAGAAAAAATTAAATCGATGTAAAGTAAAGAAAAAAGCCAATTTGTTAAAGTGTCTTCAAGATTGATATAAAATAAGTTCTTTTCAAAACATACTTTAAAGAATTCAAGTTTTAGAACTCCATACCGATGAAAGAAACAAGTCTCCGCACGCTTTAATTTTGACTAGAATGTGCACTATACATACTTCCTATGGTCACTAAGACGTTAAAATTGACACAAACTAGTATTTACATAACTATATGCTGGTTTACTTTTTAAAATAGAAATAAATTTGACCATTAAGCAATGTGTGGTTAAGAGTAATATTTGTCAGTATAATGAAGTAAAAATATTAACCAACTTAAAGAGTCGGAGTTAAACACAATTTAATAATAATAAATATAATGAAATTATTTAATGATAACGTTAAATTTAGTTCTTTGGAAGTTTAAAGAGAGACTGTCTGTCTGTCTGTCTGTCTCTCTATCTCTCTATCTATCTATCTATCTGTCTGTCTATTTATCTATTTATCCTTCTATCTATCTATGTTGCACTTCTCAATCTCACATACGTACATGTCTCTACCTGTCTGCAAATCGTCCTGATGTGTGGTTTTATCTTTCATTTTATCTATATTTCTTTTCATTGCTTTACCTTTCTAACATTCCGTCTTAATTTTATCATTCATATTTATATCTACCCATGTTTCAATGAAAACACTAATCTTCCCCTCAAATGAAATTTTATTTTTCCCCTGTCCGCCATTTGAGTATATTGAAAATACAACAACTACTTTTTAACAATATATTTGTTTTTAAATGGACTTACTCTTCCAAGGGCAATTTATATTCCAAATTTACAAATGAATTTTGACTCTCTTAAAAGAAATGTAAATTATTTTATATTAATACCGACTTTTTAATAAATTAATTATTTATTTTGAAACAAAATGCAAAATTAATCTAGACGTAAATATTAAAAATTATAATTTTTTATTTAATAGTATGTTTCGGTGACTGACTTTCTCACGCACATATACACACTCACATAAGATATATTATGGATTAATAAACAACAATGACGAATTAATGAAAATATTTGCCTGTTTTGTTTTCTCTTTCACATTCAGGACTATATTCATCACAAAATATTTCGTGTATTATATTACTTTTTTCTTTTTAATTATTTCTGTCTTTCTTTTTTCGATGTGTGTGTGTGTGTGCGCGCGCGCGTGTGTGTATTTGAACAGTGCAAGATTTTAGCTTGAATGGCTAATTAATGAATCGTTATTGTGGTCAATTACATTGAAATACATTATTCTCACCGTCAAATAATTTCTTTCTTATTATTTTGGTTTTATTAGTATCATTTGAAGTATTTTTTTTAAAATAAAACAAATATGACCGGTATTATTGAAGTACCGAGCAATTACTGTTAATTTACTAATGGCTGAGCATGCAAGGTATGACATAAATGCTTTGGCTTGTTAGGTAACAAAATATTTATTTCTATGTGTGCGCGTGTCTTTGTGTATATTATAATATGTGTGTACGTGTCTGTGTACATGATTGTGTGTTAACGCAAGTTGGTGTGAGTAAGATTGTGCGTGTAGATATGTGTGTGTGTGTGTGTGTGTGTGTGTGTGTGTGTGTGTGTGTGTGTGTGTGTGTGCAAAAAATTAGTGTGGCGGTGTCCAGTTTGATTCCAATATTTGAGAAGTCCTGGAATGACCAACACGCTTACACATACCGTTAATAATAGTGATTCTGAAACAAATATATAATTTTTAATTACGTGCTCCCTAATCCATGTGCATTAAAAGAAACGCATTTGTTGTAGGTGTTTTCTGACTTTGTGCGCCATTGAAAAAATCCGGGTACACTAATGGCGTCGTGATCCGAGAAAGTCTGGAAAACACTGCATTACTCTATGACTTTTAAAGGAACGTCCACCACACCCACAGTCTTCATTTTATGAAAGTTTACTTTAAATTTTGTAAAGACTGAAAATTAAAATACTGTTAAGGACACTTTTTTGTAACCTTATCTTCTTTATCTGTAGAATATTTAAAACGAAAGGAGAGATACTTGAATTGTACAGATCCCTTTCATAGAAAAAGAACACTCTGTCTATTTAAGCTTTTAAAATTATACAGTATCAGATCGTGCTCTTTTTTGAGTACATTCAGTAAACAATTCCCTGCCCTGTTTTGAGTACATTCGGTAACAATTCCGTGCTCTGTTTTGACTACATTCAGTAAACAATTCCGTGCTCTGTTTTGAGTACATTCGGTAAACAATTCCGTGCTCTTTTTTGAGTACATTCAGTAAACAATTCCGTGCTCTGTTTTTGAGTACATTCGGTAAACAATTCCATGCTTTTGGTATAATTCAATAAACTGCAAATAATGGAGAATAATTTACTGACTGAAATTTACAAAGCCTTGGACTCTCAAAGTCAAATCTCTCTTAAGTTCACTTACTAATGTCATTGTTCACAACTTGCTTTGACTTTAAATGTCATTATGGTGTTTCTAGAGCCCTAGACCAAACAGAATACTTTATCAGAGCCCTAGAACAAACAGAATACTTTATCAGAGCCCTAGACCAAACAGAATACTTTATCAGAGCCCTAGACCAAACAGAATACTTTATCAGAGCCCTAGACCAAACAGAATACTTTATCAGAGCCCTAGACCAAACAGAATACTTTATCAGAGCCCTAGACCAAACAGAATACTTTATCAGAGCCCTAGACCAAACAGAATACTTTATCAGAGCCCTAGACCAAACAAAATATTTAACCAGAGCCTTAGACCAAACAATTATTTTACCAGAGTTATAGAGCAAACAAATATTTTACCTGATCCAAGAACCAAAGAAATATTCACCAGAATTCTATACCAAACAACATATTTTACCAGAGCCCTAGACCAAACAACATATTTTACCAGAGCCCTAGACCAAACAACATATTTTACCAGAGCCCTAGACCAAACAACATATTTTACAAGAGCCCTAGACCAAAAAACATATTTTACCAGAGCCCTAGACCAAAATAAAATGTTACCATACAAATAACTATTGAAAACGCTGTACGTAAACCTTAACCTTTAACCTTTAATATAAAATCCAATCATTGCATTCGCCCTATTGGAAATTGCTGTCAGAGTTGTTTGAGCCGAGGATCCCAATCGGTGACGTAGCTTTTCTGTCGGAGTACATTGAATTGTACCTCAGTAGCTGCCCATGTGGATATGCATCGTATGGCGTCCGCCCTCCCACCCCGACCCCCACAGAGGACACGTTCGCGCACGCGCTTGCTTATTCAACTTTTTCGATTGAAAATTTATTTTTCATTTGTAGAATTATGCTAACACTTAAAATATTCTATTCGAAATGTCTTATAGAATAGATGTGATAGTTCTAAAGGTTAGCTCGGGCCCCCTGATATATACAACCAGGATAGTAAGTAAATACCGGTGACAGACTACAACACATAACATTTAAGCAAGTCACGCCAACACGAGTGGTCTAATAATAAATATTAAATATATTCAACAAGAAACAACCTAATACAGCATAGTGAATAACCAAACAGTTACAATTAGAGTTTATAAATGGTTATAGTTCATAATCATGACCATTTGGTGTTGTAAGAGAAATTTCATTTTAATCTTTTGGCACTGTAATAGTTATTTGACTCGTTTGTATGAGCGAACTATAAATGAGTTCATGTAAGAGAACATTTAATTAAGTTCGAGTGAATTTGATTGAATCTTGATTGAAGCTGTTAAGTTTCTTGGTTTAAAAATTACTTAGCTTAGGTGTTGCCTGACATGTTGTTGTCACCGCTGTACCCTGGGATGATTTTGTAGAATTATATCAAATATTAGTAATTATTTATGATAAAAGACATCTACAAGTGTCGATACATAGTATGGGTCACTGGTTATATATGTATATCTTCAACTGTCATGCCAATATACTGGTATGTCCCCATGTTTGGCTCCAACCCCCACTCAGATTTCGCTGAGAATCAATGTTATGAATAGATATATATGACTATTATAAATAGACGAATAGAGGTCAAGACGTAATCATTAGATTATCACTTTGGATTACAAAAACAAATTACTTCACTAACAAATGCACCTTTAAAAATAATAACAAGAAATTTAAAAAAAGAACAGTTAACAAGATTTAGAAAAATAAGTAACAAGAGTTCATCATTAGCAAGTTTGCTTCACTGTAGTCACTTTCAGATCACCACTCAACTTATGGCTGGAGTGACATACACAGTCTAATCTGGTAGACTCTGAATAATAGTCCATTACATCATATATGGTTTCAAATCTCTTGTGGCAATCAAATTAGTTCAGAATCAGCCAGGGACAAAATAATCAAAATAAAACAGAGACAGCCAATTATATATATCAATTTCCTATGTCTTTTTATCTTTGCGTCTAATTGTCTAATATATCTGCTTGAATTTGCCATTGTTACTGTTTAGTCGAGCTTTCATGTGAAATAGCTTTAAGGCCTTCGCTAACAGTAAGACTCGTGTCTTAAAAAACTGTTTAGAGAAACATATATTAAACCTTTTCTGACTCTCTGCACACGATAAAACAAGGTCGCATAAAACTTCCTAGTCACGTCCACAAATTTACCAACCTTACTTTTAATAGGTAAGTCGAGGTCAATGATATTCGTAAATCCTCAAAGATTTTTGTGGTCAATTTCCACTCTGTGAATTTCTTACTGAGAACGCAAATCCGCTGTAGTCTGTTCGTTAGACGTTAGTCATTTTAGAATCTCAGAAGCATATGTACACTGAAAGTAAGTTGGTTTCATCGGTATGTTAGAATTATCGCTTACGTCAGCAGATGACTTTCTTTTTCCATATTTGACTGTTGGGCTTGAGTTTGTATTTCAGCAGAAGACATTTCCCCTGGACACCTGACTCGACGCCTTTTAACTGCCTTTCTTTTACAATCCAGGAATAATTCTACTAGAGGGTTGTCAACGGCACGTTTTTTATCAGTAGAATGAAACAGCAAATATAAACAATTCTGTGGAGGATTTTGCAGCTTCAAAGCAGACAACCACTGTCTGTTGAGGTCTGAGTCCGATGGCATAAAATTGAAAGGAACTTCACATTGCCAATCAAAATATTTGATTATTGAATATTCAAAACAAGATTGATTTAATGCCTTTTTAATTTTCTTCAAGTTTGTTTGTACATCCACGAAACGCATAATGCTTTCCAATGATTCTACGTATGGTTTATAGTTACAAAATGTAATGCTATCCAATGATTCTACTCGTGGTTTATAGTTACAAAATGTAATGCTATCCAATGATTCTACTCATGGTTTATAGTTACAAAATGTAATGCTATCCAATGATTCTACTCATGGTTTATAGTTACAAAATGTAATGCTTTCCAATGATTCTACTCATGGTTTATAGTTAAATGTAAGTGAGAGTGATTCATTATAAGATTATAAAGCGGGCAATGAACACCAGAACAAGACCACAAAATCTCTTAACAGTTATGGTAACGTCTGTGTTATATGGCTGATATGTTCATAAAATTCGTGGATACTTAGCCCCGCCTTCATACCATTTATAGCAATGTCACCTGGTACGACAATACGTCCATGCCTGCGTACAGGATACAGTGAAAGCGATAGTGAAATAGAAGATATTGCCATGTTACAGGATACAGTGAAAGCAATAGTGAAATAGAAGATATTGCCATGTTACAGGATACAATGAACGCGATAGTGAAAAAGGAGATATTGCCATGTTACAGGATACAGTGAACGCGATAGTGAAAAAGGAGATATTGCTATGTTACAGGATACAGTGAAAGCAATAGTGAAATAGAAGATATTGCTATGTTACAGAATACAGTGAAAGCAATAGTGAAAAAGGAGATATTGCTATGTTACAGGATACAGTGAAAGCGATAGTGAAATAGAAGATATTGCTATGTTACAGAATACAGTGAAAGCAATAGTGAAATAGAAGATATTGCTATGTTAGATGCATTGGACGAACCCGCAGACGACCAATGAAAAAACGTCCCAGTTTACACACAGATCTATACTCACAGTACGGTGCATATGTGCAATCTCTTTCTCTCATTCTTTATCGCTTCAAAGTCCAAATTTGTTTTCACGTATTACCACCCTCTTTTTTTCGCCTTCACAGTGACCTCCCTTTCGATTGTTTATTGCAAGTCCTTGCTAGGGTCATGTACACGTCACGGCGCGCGCTCATGTTCTTCCTACCAACACTACTTTTAATTTTGTACTTTTAGCATCATATGATTTGACGGACGTTTACTACTGGCTATGACACTGACGTCATTAGGAAAATAGAATAGTGACTATACCGTAAGAGAGTCACATAAGATATGTCATAGGGATGTTATCAAAAGACGTGTTCGTCCACGCAAACACATTAAAAAAAAATCTTTATGAGACAAATGTTTTTCCGTGTGAGGAGACCTTTAGCGCGAAGACCAATCCCCAATCAAAGGTTCAGTCCAGCAGTGTGACACGCAGAACCCTGTAATGTGACACACATAATCCTGTAATGTGACACACACATTAGTATAAAACTAACCTTGAAATTGAGACATATCAAAATGTTCTAGTGCCGAGCCATTATCACATCCGTTTTCACGCCCTTCCATTTCAGGGTTTATATTAAACCACGCAACATGTCTTATGTCTTTCCATCTTCTGTTCGTTTAGTTTTACCGATCTGCTTGGCACACATTTCTCACAAACTTATTTTGTTTATTTTGTCTAAATAATTGTATTTGTTCTGTGGAATGAACATTTTTCCTTTTCTGCCGTAGAAAAAGAATAATCAGTAACATATCTACTTTCTGTATTGCTATTTTTTCTTTCGTAAAGAGTTTCAGATTGCTGGATTTATTGCATTAAAATAAAATACGATAAACTTAATATTTCTGTAGAGTGCTATTGTGTACAAAGCATTCTCAACATATCAGTTCAAATACAGTCGATAATTACAAGAAAAAAGCATGGTGTAATTTCTGCGATTTTGTGTATATATATATATGCATGTGTGTGTGTGTGTATGTGTGTGTGTATGTGTGTGTATGTGTGTGTGTGTGTGTGTGTGTGTGTGTGTGTGTGTGTGTGTTACATTTTATTTCGCTTGTTTGCATTTGTTGTATTAGATTTTATTTCACTTGTTTTCATTTTATTGTAATAGATTTTTGCTCGCTTTTTTCATTTTATTGTATTAGATTTTAGTTCGCTTGTTTTTATTTTCTTGTAATATATTTTATTTCGTTTGTTTTCATTTTATTGTATTAGATTTTTGCTCACTTGTTTTCATTTTATTGTGGTCACGTACATATCATGTGTTGTGTGCTGGTGCGTTTGTGTTTATCTGACTGACAATAGTGTGTTAGTCATAATGATATTTTAAAAATTATATTATTTTCCTTTGTCTCAAACGCTTAAGGAGGTATTTTCCCAGCAGATGCAAAATTCTACATGTCGGCTGCTATATGGATTGCAGACTTTTATTATTATTCCATGTTAGATATCAAGCCATTTTTCATGTTAGTAAATATAAACAATTCACATTGAAATTAATAAATAAATATTTTTATTACTATTAATATTTGCTGCAGCACTTTAACAGGTTTATAAATGCGTACATTGAATCGCTTTCAGGTTTTGAATCAGCTAAAGTAGATGCTTGAGAAGATTTAATTGGTTGAATCGGTAAATTTGTTCAGGTCTGTATTTATAGAGAAAATGCCCGTGAAGTATATAAAATTAGACTTAGATTCCAACAGTCGTGTACGAAGATTTGTGAGTATGCAATATAGTTCTCGAAAGAATAGTTTTTAATAGAAAAATTAATAATATAAAAAAACAACTCAGGTTATCGGTGTCCTTTTCTACGTGGTACGCTCGAAATCTCGGAAACGAAATGACATCAATGAATGCAACACCTGGTGAAGAACTGTCACAGGAAATAATTATCAACTATGGGTCCGTTTCTGAAGCGACCTATAACCTCGTAGTATACATCACCGTGCGAGGCTTTCTAGTGCTTGGCGTTCTAAGTATCTTTTTCAGTGTGACGAACGCATGCGTATACTTCCAACAAAGACGGTCGGCGTTCGCGGTCTACTTGATGGGAGTGAACTTTGGAGATGGTTTGTACTCGGCGATGGAACTCGTCCAAAGTCTTTCAATGATTCTGCTGCCCACAGGGTCATTTGCATTTAGTGTAATAGGTTTGCATTTTTACACCTATCTTTCCTCGAGCTTCAGCCGGGCTGCTATAACTTTGAACGCGCTAGCATCTCTCGAACGCTTCGTGGTCGTTGCTTTTCCGTTGAAAATGACAAAAACGTGTTTGCAACATATTTCCCCTGTAGTAGTGGTTATATTTGCGTTTTCTGGGTCATTGGTTGGACATAGTTATCTGCTGTGTGAGTATGAGATACAACCAGTGCCAGTTCTGACAGGCAATGCTACAGACACCATATGGACTATATTGCCTACTGTCTGGAAGTCTCAAAATCTTCTCGCCTTTGAGACTGCTAAAAACACCTCCAGGGTTATATTTACCTACATTCCTTTGTTCGTCTCCCTTCTCATGAATGTTTGTCTGGCCACTGCCTTAGCACGTCACGTAATCAGCCGCCGTACTTTGCGGACTGCGCGTGGAGGGGTTCTGTCGGCGAGGAAGAAAGAGACCAGTGAGAAGAAAAATTCAGAAACGCAGACTACAAAACTGATCTTAGTCTTTACGTTTACCTTTTTGTTCCTGAATCTTCCGAGCGTGTTTAATTCGACGCTCAGCTCCATTTTGTCGTCATACGGGGTCTTCAAAAAGGAACATTTCCTGTTTTGGGTCAATGCTCGACTTTTCGTTATCGTAACACACTTCACGGAGATAGTGCAATTTACTGTATGTTTTTCTTACAGTCAGCAATACAGGGCTGCTTTCTTCAAACTGCCGTTGATCAAGATTTTGAGGATAAAATGCACACAAAAACAACATTTTCATCAAGAAGTAATATCGGGTATTACGTCTCTTGATAAAACAATCGATGTGTCATCGGGTGTCACTGACGAGATCGCAAATGTACAGTTTAAGTAAGTAGTCGGAGACAACTTCATTGATATTCTGCATAAATATTAAGAAGTATGTGCAAAATGAGAATAATACACTCTGAGAAAACATAATTTAATCCTCGACAGCCCTGACGTTCTGTGTCACACAGAAGTTGAAAATTATACCGAATGTCAGAATAAGAGTTAAAATATACAAACCTTCTCTCGAAATGAGCTAACATGAAAGCCAGGTCTGAAATCACAGGTGGCAGTGTAACCAGTGCAAATGTTACAGCTGTTTCATTGCTTAAACACATCTGTTATATAATGGATATTTGTATTTATGAAGACCTATAAACGTTATGTGTATTCACGCAGTGAAATAAAGGTTGTTTCTCTCCACGTAATCACATAAAGACTGTGTGAATTCAAATAGTCATATGAAGTCTATGTTATATGTGTATACAAGTAGTCATATAAAGGCTAAGTGTATTTAATAACCTTTGTGTATTTAAGAGGTCATATAACAGCTATGTGTATTCAAGTACTCATATAAATTATTTGTGTTTCATGAAGTCCTGTATAAGAGCACTCAAGTAATCTTATAAAGGCTATATCTATATTCAAGTAATCCTGTAAAGGCTATGTGTATTCAAATAATCATATACAGCAATATGTATTCAAGTGGTCCTATAAAGGCAATGTGAGGATTGTCCTTAATAGACTAAGTGTATTGAGCAGTCCTATGAAAACTGTGTATTCAAGTAGCTCTTTTAAAAAGTAGTCTATGCTAAACCTTTAGGACTATCATAACAGAGCTACATAGCTGTCTTCCATGTATAGTTCTTGGTTTTATTTCAAACTTTGCAGATATTGTAGAAAGAAATGCTGGCAGTGCAAGATTCATTTTAATAATAAATTCTTAATTTTATTTATTTAATTACTTATGTGTTAAGTGTTTATAATGTGAAATGTCTTCAGTTTTTAAAAACTAACTGCATCTTTTTTAAACCCAAATATTTTAATCGCCATGTCTACATTTAATGAGCAAACAACAGGATTTAAACTGTATGCTCTCGAGGAAGGCCAGGTTTGCAATCTGCCAAGCACAGTGTTTTTGTTTTGTTTTCACATGTAGGCCTGTCGCTGTTGGCAAATTGGGTCAATGATTGCCCGCTGGCTTTCAGATTACATGAGAAATTTGTGTTATGCTGTGTACTATGCTGTGTTTGAGAGCATGCTTTTGTGTACTGTTTTAGGCAGTTATTAATAGAAAGTTACATTTGTATATTTAGATAGGAAATGTGTTTATATTTATGTATTTTGGTGTGCTCGTTTATATGAAATGGTGATAATGTAGATGATGACAAAGAGAAGAGTAAACCAAATTGTATTTTCTAGGGATTTGATTTTAGTTTCGTTTTGTGCATTACTCATACTATACTATGCGATGTACTAATTCTGTTGTGTTCGTGTCGCGAGGCACGTTAGGGTACCCATAATAATTGTGTTAATTTATACTTTATGACTGAGCATATCTATAAAGTGTCAATGCAAAATATGGACCATTGGATTATTTATATCAATAACTGTTAGACTGATATATTTTGTTAATTTAGTGTTTATGAAAAGTGATTTAAATTGTCCTACGATAATGAACGAACTTAATGTGAAATAGATTAACTAATTGTTACTACTTAATGTGAAATAGATTAACTAATTGTTACTACTTAATGTGAAATAGATTAACTAATTGTTACTACTTAATGTGAAATAGATTAACTAATTGTTACTATTTAATGTGAAATAGATTAACTAATTGTTACTACTTAATGTGAAATAGATTAACTAATTGTTACTACTTAATGTGAAATAGATTAACTAATTGTTACTACTTAATGTGAAATAGATTAACTAATTGTTACTACTTAATGTGAAATAGATTAACTAATTGTTACTACTTAATGTGAAATAGATTAACTAATTGTTACTACTTAATGTGAAATAGATTAACTAATTGTTACTACTTAATGTGAAATAGATTAACTGTTACTACTTAATGTGAAATAGATTAACTAATTGTTACTACTTAATGTGAAATAGATTAACTAATTGTTACTACTTTTCACTTCATATTATTTTTATATTTAGAATCACATTTGAGAAATGTATTGATAATAATAATAACAACAATATTAACTGCTTTTAATAAAGTGAAATAAATTTAATACACAAATAGAGACAAATAATATATGATTGTAATCCAATAAATCTTTGTTAGCTACACTTCAAATTATAATATTATAATACAGTTTTGTGTTGTCAGCAAATATGCTGGAGATCCCTGCAGTTTTATTTAAACAGATATCATACAAATTATTATGTGTTATGGACTACTGTAGGTATTGTCAATGTATTTAATCACATTATTAGATAATTCATGAGACAAATATAGCTATTCTTGCAAATATATCCAGAATTACTGGACAAACACCACAAATGTATAGCTAGATCTAGCTTCTTCATCATCTTGGGAGCATCAGCTGTTTCTTTAAAAAACAAATCGACGTGTTACATATGAAAGATTTTGGTTAGAAAATGCAGCCTTGGCTTCAAACAAACTTCTTCAGCTGTAGATTTGCTATAAATCCCAGGTTGTAGACAAGGTAATTGTTAAGTTATCTCTTTATTAAATGGTCACTGCAGAGTGAAGAATGTGAAGGTCTCATTCTGACAGTCTATCGAGAGCCCTTGAAGGCCTGGGGATGGATTTTTTGTTAGGCTCTATCTTTTACAAAAGTTTGTTAATTTGCAAATATGGTTGCGCTGTTCTAGAGGGAAATAAATCTGCTTCGAGAAAGGCTCTTAGACACCAGGGGTTCTTGGAATTCAACTTCACAATCCCCACTCTCTCTCGGCTCTGCAAATTTTGAAATTAATAAAAAACAAACTCTGTCCTTTCATTGCTAAATAGTCATAGAGGGTTCGTCCTGCGAGTTAGTCACAAGTAAACATAGAGCCAGTCCTTTAACTACTCAACAGTCGTAAGAAACACATTATTTTTACTATAAGACAATTATAAGTTACCCAGACAGTCGTAAGAAACACATTATTTTTACTATAAGACAATTATAAGTTACCCAGACAGTCGTAAGAAACACATTATTTTTACTATAAGACAATTATAAGTTACCCAGACAGTCGTAAGAAACACATTATTTTTACTATAAGACAATTATAAGTTACCCAGACAGTCGTAAGAAACACATTATTTTTACTATAAGACAATTATAAGTTACCCAGACAGTCGTAAGAAACACATTATTTTTACTATAAGACAATTATAAGTTACCCAGACATTTCACTACTAAACCGTCATCGCAAACCCAATCCTGTTTTATAGCAACATTCTTACGAAACCCATTCCTTTCACTGCAAAACATTTGAAAGAATTCAATATTATCAAAATTCAGAACATTTTGCTTTAACAGCAGTAAGACAGTAGATTGTAAAGAAAGGAAGATAACTCTTATTAAATTAAAATTATTCTGATAATCCTTTAAGCAAAGATTACTGTTCGTGGCTATAATATGTTGTAATTTGTTTAGATGTAAGTAGGAGTTACTGGAAATCATCTTATGGGGGGGGGGGGAGGTCAAAATTATCTTAATATTACTTGTTTTATTTTTTTAGGAGGTGGGGAGAGGGAACGAATTTATTTTTATTTCTACACGATTTGCATATTAAAACCTAAAAATATGAAATAAAACTCTGCAATATATTAAACTTTAAGAGATGTGACTGCATCATTTTCAGCGTTCACTGATTTCGCAAAATGGGAGGGCGGGGGGGTCATTGTGAGGAGAGAAATATATCGCCGTTGAGCGTGTGGATCAAATTGGAGAAAAAATTAAATCGATGTAAAGTAAAGAAAAAATCCAATTTGTTAAAGTGTCTTCAAGATTGATATAAAATAAGTTCCTTTCAAAACATACTTTAAAGAATTCAAGTTGTAGAACTCCATACCGATGAAAGAAACAAGTCTCCGCAAGCTTTAATTTTGACTAGAATGTGCACTATACATACTTCCTATGGTCACTAAGACGTTAAAATTGACACAAACTAGTATTTACATAACTATATGCTGGTTTACTTTTTAAAATAGAAATAAATTTGACCATTAAGCAATGTGTGGTTAAGAGTAATATTTGTCAGTATAATGAAGTAAAAATATTAACCAACTTAAAGAGTCGGAGTTAAACACAATTTAATAATAATAAATATAATGAAATTATTTAATGATAACGTTAAATTTAGTTCTTTGGAAGTTTAAAGAGAGACTGTCTGTCTGTCTGTCTGTCTCTCTATCTCTCTATCTATCTATCTATCTGTCTGTCTATTTATCTATTTATCCTTCTATCTATCTATGTTGCACTTCTCAATCTCACATACGTACATGTCTCTACCTGTCTGCAAATCGTCCTGATGTGTGGTTTTATCTTTCATTTTATCTATATTTCTTTTCATTGCTTTACCTTTCTAACATTCCGTCTTAATTTTATCATTCATATTTATATCTACCCATGTTTCAATGAAAACACTAATCTTCCCCTCAAATGAAATTTTATTTTTCCCCTGTCCGCCATTTGAGTATATTGAAAATACAACAACTACTTTTTAACAATATATTTGTTTTTAAATGGACTTACTCTTCCAAGGGCAATTTATATTCCAAATTTACAAATGAATTTTGACTCTCTTAAAAGAAATGTAAATTATTTTATATTAATACCGACTTTTTAATAAATTAATTATTTATTTTGAAACAAAATGCAAAATTAATCTAGACGTAAATATTAAAAATTATAATTTTTTATTTAATAGTATGTTTCGGTGACTGACTTTCTCACGCACATATACACACTCACATAAGATATATTATGGATTAATAAACAACAATGACGAATTAATGAAAATATTTGCCTGTTTTGTTTTCTCTTTCACATTCAGGACTATATTCATCACAAAATATTTCGTGTATTATATTACTTTTTTCTTTTTAATTATTTCTGTCTTTCTTTTTTCGATGTGTGTGTGTGTGTGCGCGCGCGCGTGTGTGTATTTGAACAGTGCAAGATTTTAGCTTGAATGGCTAATTAATGAATCGTTATTGTGGTCAATTACATTGAAATACATTATTCTCACCGTCAAATAATTTCTTTCTTATTATTTTGGTTTTATTAGTATCATTTGAAGTATTTTTTTTAAAATAAAACAAATATGACCGGTATTATTGAAGTACCGAGCAATTACTGTTAATTTACTAATGGCTGAGCATGCAAGGTATGACATAAATGCTTTGGCTTGTTAGGTAACAAAATATTTATTTCTATGTGTGCGCGTGTCTTTGTGTATATTATAATATGTGTGTACGTGTCTGTGTACATGATTGTGTGTTAACGCAAGTTGGTGTGAGTAAGATTGTGCGTGTAGATATGTGTGTGTGTGTGTGTGTGTGTGTGTGTGTGTGTGTGTGTGTGTGTGTGTGTGTGTGTGTGTGCAAAAAATTAGTGTGGCGGTGTCCAGTTTGATTCCAATATTTGAGAAGTCCTGGAATGACCAACACGCTTACACATACCGTTAATAATAGTGATTCTGAAACAAATATATAATTTTTAATTACGTGCTCCCTAATCCATGTGCATTAAAAGAAACGCATTTGTTGTAGGTGTTTTCTGACTTTGTGCGCCATTGAAAAAATCCGGGTACACTAATGGCGTCGTGATCCGAGAAAGTCTGGAAAACACTGCATTACTCTATGACTTTTAAAGGAACGTCCACCACACCCACAGTCTTCATTTTATGAAAGTTTACTTTAAATTTTGTAAAGACTGAAAATTAAAATACTGTTAAGGACACTTTTTTGTAACCTTATCTTCTTTATCTGTAGAATATTTAAAACGAAAGGAGAGATACTTGAATTGTACAGATCCCTTTCATAGAAAAAGAACACTCTGTCTATTTAAGCTTTTAAAATTATACAGTATCAGATCGTGCTCTTTTTTGAGTACATTCAGTAAACAATTCCCTGCCCTGTTTTGAGTACATTCGGTAACAATTCCGTGCTCTGTTTTGACTACATTCAGTAAACAATTCCGTGCTCTGTTTTGAGTACATTCGGTAAACAATTCCGTGCTCTTTTTTGAGTACATTCAGTAAACAATTCCGTGCTCTGTTTTTGAGTACATTCGGTAAACAATTCCATGCTTTTGGTATAATTCAATAAACTGCAAATAATGGAGAATAATTTACTGACTGAAATTTACAAAGCCTTGGACTCTCAAAGTCAAATCTCTCTTAAGTTCACTTACTAATGTCATTGTTCACAACTTGCTTTGACTTTAAATGTCATTATGGTGTTTCTAGAGCCCTAGACCAAACAGAATACTTTATCAGAGCCCTAGAACAAACAGAATACTTTATCAGAGCCCTAGACCAAACAGAATACTTTATCAGAGCCCTAGACCAAACAGAATACTTTATCAGAGCCCTAGACCAAACAGAATACTTTATCAGAGCCCTAGACCAAACAGAATACTTTATCAGAGCCCTAGACCAAACAGAATACTTTATCAGAGCCCTAGACCAAACAGAATACTTTATCAGAGCCCTAGACCAAACAAAATATTTAACCAGAGCCTTAGACCAAACAATTATTTTACCAGAGTTATAGAGCAAACAAATATTTTACCTGATCCAAGAACCAAAGAAATATTCACCAGAATTCTATACCAAACAACATATTTTACCAGAGCCCTAGACCAAACAACATATTTTACCAGAGCCCTAGACCAAACAACATATTTTACCAGAGCCCTAGACCAAACAACATATTTTACAAGAGCCCTAGACCAAAAAACATATTTTACCAGAGCCCTAGACCAAAATAAAATGTTACCATACAAATAACTATTGAAAACGCTGTACGTAAACCTTAACCTTTAACCTTTAATATAAAATCCAATCATTGCATTCGCCCTATTGGAAATTGCTGTCAGAGTTGTTTGAGCCGAGGATCCCAATCGGTGACGTAGCTTTTCTGTCGGAGTACATTGAATTGTACCTCAGTAGCTGCCCATGTGGATATGCATCGTATGGCGTCCGCCCTCCCACCCCGACCCCCACAGAGGACACGTTCGCGCACGCGCTTGCTTATTCAACTTTTTCGATTGAAAATTTATTTTTCATTTGTAGAATTATGCTAACACTTAAAATATTCTATTCGAAATGTCTTATAGAATAGATGTGATAGTTCTAAAGGTTAGCTCGGGCCCCCTGATATATACAACCAGGATAGTAAGTAAATACCGGTGACAGACTACAACACATAACATTTAAGCAAGTCACGCCAACACGAGTGGTCTAATAATAAATATTAAATATATTCAACAAGAAACAACCTAATACAGCATAGTGAATAACCAAACAGTTACAATTAGAGTTTATAAATGGTTATAGTTCATAATCATGACCATTTGGTGTTGTAAGAGAAATTTCATTTTAATCTTTTGGCACTGTAATAGTTATTTGACTCGTTTGTATGAGCGAACTATAAATGAGTTCATGTAAGAGAACATTTAATTAAGTTCGAGTGAATTTGATTGAATCTTGATTGAAGCTGTTAAGTTTCTTGGTTTAAAAATTACTTAGCTTAGGTGTTGCCTGACATGTTGTTGTCACCGCTGTACCCTGGGATGATTTTGTAGAATTATATCAAATATTAGTAATTATTTATGATAAAAGACATCTACAAGTGTCGATACATAGTATGGGTCACTGGTTATATATGTATATCTTCAACTGTCATGCCAATATACTGGTATGTCCCCATGTTTGGCTCCAACCCCCACTCAGATTTCGCTGAGAATCAATGTTATGAATAGATATATATGACTATTATAAATAGACGAATAGAGGTCAAGACGTAATCATTAGATTATCACTTTGGATTACAAAAACAAATTACTTCACTAACAAATGCACCTTTAAAAATAATAACAAGAAATTTAAAAAAAGAACAGTTAACAAGATTTAGAAAAATAAGTAACAAGAGTTCATCATTAGCAAGTTTGCTTCACTGTAGTCACTTTCAGATCACCACTCAACTTATGGCTGGAGTGACATACACAGTCTAATCTGGTAGACTCTGAATAATAGTCCATTACATCATATATGGTTTCAAATCTCTTGTGGCAATCAAATTAGTTCAGAATCAGCCAGGGACAAAATAATCAAAATAAAACAGAGACAGCCAATTATATATATCAATTTCCTATGTCTTTTTATCTTTGCGTCTAATTGTCTAATATATCTGCTTGAATTTGCCATTGTTACTGTTTAGTCGAGCTTTCATGTGAAATAGCTTTAAGGCCTTCGCTAACAGTAAGACTCGTGTCTTAAAAAACTGTTTAGAGAAACATATATTAAACCTTTTCTGACTCTCTGCACACGATAAAACAAGGTCGCATAAAACTTCCTAGTCACGTCCACAAATTTACCAACCTTACTTTTAATAGGTAAGTCGAGGTCAATGATATTCGTAAATCCTCAAAGATTTTTGTGGTCAATTTCCACTCTGTGAATTTCTTACTGAGAACGCAAATCCGCTGTAGTCTGTTCGTTAGACGTTAGTCATTTTAGAATCTCAGAAGCATATGTACACTGAAAGTAAGTTGGTTTCATCGGTATGTTAGAATTATCGCTTACGTCAGCAGATGACTTTCTTTTTCCATATTTGACTGTTGGGCTTGAGTTTGTATTTCAGCAGAAGACATTTCCCCTGGACACCTGACTCGACGCCTTTTAACTGCCTTTCTTTTACAATCCAGGAATAATTCTACCAGAGGGTTGTCAACGGCACGTTTTTTATCAGTAGAATGAAACAGCAAATATAAACAATTCTGTGGAGGATTTTGCAGCTTCAAAGCAGACAACCACTGTCTGTTGAGGTCTGAGTCCGATGGCATAAAATTGAAAGGAACTTCACATTGCCAATCAAAATATTTGATTATTGAATATTCAAAACAAGATTGATTTAATGCCTTTTTAATTTTCTTCAAGTTTGTTTGTACATCCACGAAACGCATAATGCTTTCCAATGATTCTACGTATGGTTTATAGTTACAAAATGTAATGCTATCCAATGATTCTACTCGTGGTTTATAGTTACAAAATGTAATGCTATCCAATGATTCTACTCATGGTTTATAGTTACAAAATGTAATGCTATCCAATGATTCTACTCATGGTTTATAGTTACAAAATGTAATGCTTTCCAATGATTCTACTCATGGTTTATAGTTAAATGTAAGTGAGAGTGATTCATTATAAGATTATAAAGCGGGCAATGAACACCAGAACAAGACCACAAAATCTCTTAACAGTTATGGTAACGTCTGTGTTATATGGCTGATATGTTCATAAAATTCGTGGATACTTAGCCCCGCCTTCATACCATTTATAGCAATGTCACCTGGTACGACAATACGTCCATGCCTGCGTACAGGATACAGTGAAAGCGATAGTGAAATAGAAGATATTGCCATGTTACAGGATACAGTGAAAGCAATAGTGAAATAGAAGATATTGCCATGTTACAGGATACAATGAACGCGATAGTGAAAAAGGAGATATTGCCATGTTACAGGATACAGTGAACGCGATAGTGAAAAAGGAGATATTGCTATGTTACAGGATACAGTGAAAGCAATAGTGAAATAGAAGATATTGCTATGTTACAGAATACAGTGAAAGCAATAGTGAAAAAGGAGATATTGCTATGTTACAGGATACAGTGAAAGCGATAGTGAAATAGAAGATATTGCTATGTTACAGAATACAGTGAAAGCAATAGTGAAATAGAAGATATTGCTATGTTAGATGCATTGGACGAACCCGCAGACGACCAATGAAAAAACGTCCCAGTTTACACACAGATCTATACTCACAGTACGGTGCATATGTGCAATCTCTTTCTCTCATTCTTTATCGCTTCAAAGTCCAAATTTGTTTTCACGTATTACCACCCTCTTTTTTTCGCCTTCACAGTGACCTCCCTTTCGATTGTTTATTGCAAGTCCTTGCTAGGGTCATGTACACGTCACGGCGCGCGCTCATGTTCTTCCTACCAACACTACTTTTAATTTTGTACTTTTAGCATCATATGATTTGACGGACGTTTACTACTGGCTATGACACTGACGTCATTAGGAAAATAGAATAGTGACTATACCGTAAGAGAGTCACATAAGATATGTCATAGGGATGTTATCAAAAGACGTGTTCGTCCACGCAAACACATTAAAAAAAAATCTTTATGAGACAAATGTTTTTCCGTGTGAGGAGACCTTTAGCGCGAAGACCAATCCCCAATCAAAGGTTCAGTCCAGCAGTGTGACACGCAGAACCCTGTAATGTGACACACATAATCCTGTAATGTGACACACACATTAGTATAAAACTAACCTTGAAATTGAGACATATCAAAATGTTCTAGTGCCGAGCCATTATCACATCCGTTTTCACGCCCTTCCATTTCAGGGTTTATATTAAACCACGCAACATGTCTTATGTCTTTCCATCTTCTGTTCGTTTAGTTTTACCGATCTGCTTGGCACACATTTCTCACAAACTTATTTTGTTTATTTTGTCTAAATAATTGTATTTGTTCTGTGGAATGAACATTTTTCCTTTTCTGCCGTAGAAAAAGAATAATCAGTAACATATCTACTTTCTGTATTGCTATTTTTTCTTTCGTAAAGAGTTTCAGATTGCTGGATTTATTGCATTAAAATAAAATACGATAAACTTAATATTTCTGTAGAGTGCTATTGTGTACAAAGCATTCTCAACATATCAGTTCAAATACAGTCGATAATTACAAGAAAAAAGCATGGTGTAATTTCTGCGATTTTGTGTATATATATATATGCATGTGTGTGTGTGTGTATGTGTGTGTGTATGTGTGTGTATGTGTGTGTGTGTGTGTGTGTGTGTGTGTGTGTGTGTGTGTGTTACATTTTATTTCGCTTGTTTGCATTTGTTGTATTAGATTTTATTTCACTTGTTTTCATTTTATTGTAATAGATTTTTGCTCGCTTTTTTCATTTTATTGTATTAGATTTTAGTTCGCTTGTTTTTATTTTCTTGTAATATATTTTATTTCGTTTGTTTTCATTTTATTGTATTAGATTTTTGCTCACTTGTTTTCATTTTATTGTGGTCACGTACATATCATGTGTTGTGTGCTGGTGCGTTTGTGTTTATCTGACTGACAATAGTGTGTTAGTCATAATGATATTTTAAAAATTATATTATTTTCCTTTGTCTCAAACGCTTAAGGAGGTATTTTCCCAGCAGATGCAAAATTCTACATGTCGGCTGCTATATGGATTGCAGACTTTTATTATTATTCCATGTTAGATATCAAGCCATTTTTCATGTTAGTAAATATAAACAATTCACATTGAAATTAATAAATAAATATTTTTATTACTATTAATATTTGCTGCAGCACTTTAACAGGTTTATAAATGCGTACATTGAATCGCTTTCAGGTTTTGAATCAGCTAAAGTAGATGCTTGAGAAGATTTAATTGGTTGAATCGGTAAATTTGTTCAGGTCTGTATTTATAGAGAAAATGCCCGTGAAGTATATAAAATTAGACTTAGATTCCAACAGTCGTGTACGAAGATTTGTGAGTATGCAATATAGTTCTCGAAAGAATAGTTTTTAATAGAAAAATTAATAATATAAAAAAACAACTCAGGTTATCGGTGTCCTTTTCTACGTGGTACGCTCGAAATCTCGGAAACGAAATGACATCAATGAATGCAACACCTGGTGAAGAACTGTCACAGGAAATAATTATCAACTATGGGTCCGTTTCTGAAGCGACCTATAACCTCGTAGTATACATCACCGTGCGAGGCTTTCTAGTGCTTGGCGTTCTAAGTATCTTTTTCAGTGTGACGAACGCATGCGTATACTTCCAACAAAGACGGTCGGCGTTCGCGGTCTACTTGATGGGAGTGAACTTTGGAGATGGTTTGTACTCGGCGATGGAACTCGTCCAAAGTCTTTCAATGATTCTGCTGCCCACAGGGTCATTTGCATTTAGTGTAATAGGTTTGCATTTTTACACCTATCTTTCCTCGAGCTTCAGCCGGGCTGCTATAACTTTGAACGCGCTAGCATCTCTCGAACGCTTCGTGGTCGTTGCTTTTCCGTTGAAAATGACAAAAACGTGTTTGCAACATATTTCCCCTGTAGTAGTGGTTATATTTGCGTTTTCTGGGTCATTGGTTGGACATAGTTATCTGCTGTGTGAGTATGAGATACAACCAGTGCCAGTTCTGACAGGCAATGCTACAGACACCATATGGACTATATTGCCTACTGTCTGGAAGTCTCAAAATCTTCTCGCCTTTGAGACTGCTAAAAACACCTCCAGGGTTATATTTACCTACATTCCTTTGTTCGTCTCCCTTCTCATGAATGTTTGTCTGGCCACTGCCTTAGCACGTCACGTAATCAGCCGCCGTACTTTGCGGACTGCGCGTGGAGGGGTTCTGTCGGCGAGGAAGAAAGAGACCAGTGAGAAGAAAAATTCAGAAACGCAGACTACAAAACTGATCTTAGTCTTTACGTTTACCTTTTTGTTCCTGAATCTTCCGAGCGTGTTTAATTCGACGCTCAGCTCCATTTTGTCGTCATACGGGGTCTTCAAAAAGGAACATTTCCTGTTTTGGGTCAATGCTCGACTTTTCGTTATCGTAACACACTTCACGGAGATAGTGCAATTTACTGTATGTTTTTCTTACAGTCAGCAATACAGGGCTGCTTTCTTCAAACTGCCGTTGATCAAGATTTTGAGGATAAAATGCACACAAAAACAACATTTTCATCAAGAAGTAATATCGGGTATTACGTCTCTTGATAAAACAATCGATGTGTCATCGGGTGTCACTGACGAGATCGCAAATGTACAGTTTAAGTAAGTAGTCGGAGACAACTTCATTGATATTCTGCATAAATATTAAGAAGTATGTGCAAAATGAGAATAATACACTCTGAGAAAACATAATTTAATCCTCGACAGCCCTGACGTTCTGTGTCACACAGAAGTTGAAAATTATACCGAATGTCAGAATAAGAGTTAAAATATACAAACCTTCTCTCGAAATGAGCTAACATGAAAGCCAGGTCTGAAATCACAGGTGGCAGTGTAACCAGTGCAAATGTTACAGCTGTTTCATTGCTTAAACACATCTGTTATATAATGGATATTTGTATTTATGAAGACCTATAAACGTTATGTGTATTCACGCAGTGAAATAAAGGTTGTTTCTCTCCACGTAATCACATAAAGACTGTGTGAATTCAAATAGTCATATGAAGTCTATGTTATATGTGTATACAAGTAGTCATATAAAGGCTAAGTGTATTTAATAACCTTTGTGTATTTAAGAGGTCATATAACAGCTATGTGTATTCAAGTACTCATATAAATTATTTGTGTTTCATGAAGTCCTGTATAAGAGCACTCAAGTAATCTTATAAAGGCTATATCTATATTCAAGTAATCCTGTAAAGGCTATGTGTATTCAAATAATCATATACAGCAATATGTATTCAAGTGGTCCTATAAAGGCAATGTGAGGATTGTCCTTAATAGACTAAGTGTATTGAGCAGTCCTATGAAAACTGTGTATTCAAGTAGCTCTTTTAAAAAGTAGTCTATGCTAAACCTTTAGGACTATCATAACAGAGCTACATAGCTGTCTTCCATGTATAGTTCTTGGTTTTATTTCAAACTTTGCAGATATTGTAGAAAGAAATGCTGGCAGTGCAAGATTCATTTTAATAATAAATTCTTAATTTTATTTATTTAATTACTTATGTGTTAAGTGTTTATAATGTGAAATGTCTTCAGTTTTTAAAAACTAACTGCATCTTTTTTAAACCCAAATATTTTAATCGCCATGTCTACATTTAATGAGCAAACAACAGGATTTAAACTGTATGCTCTCGAGGAAGGCCAGGTTTGCAATCTGCCAAGCACAGTGTTTTTGTTTTGTTTTCACATGTAGGCCTGTCGCTGTTGGCAAATTGGGTCAATGATTGCCCGCTGGCTTTCAGATTACATGAGAAATTTGTGTTATGCTGTGTACTATGCTGTGTTTGAGAGCATGCTTTTGTGTACTGTTTTAGGCAGTTATTAATAGAAAGTTACATTTGTATATTTAGATAGGAAATGTGTTTATATTTATGTATTTTGGTGTGCTCGTTTATATGAAATGGTGATAATGTAGATGATGACAAAGAGAAGAGTAAACCAAATTGTATTTTCTAGGGATTTGATTTTAGTTTCGTTTTGTGCATTACTCATACTATACTATGCGATGTACTAATTCTGTTGTGTTCGTGTCGCGAGGCACGTTAGGGTACCCATAATAATTGTGTTAATTTATACTTTATGACTGAGCATATCTATAAAGTGTCAATGCAAAATATGGACCATTGGATTATTTATATCAATAACTGTTAGACTGATATATTTTGTTAATTTAGTGTTTATGAAAAGTGATTTAAATTGTCCTACGATAATGAACGAACTTAATGTGAAATAGATTAACTAATTGTTACTACTTAATGTGAAATAGATTAACTAATTGTTACTACTTAATGTGAAATAGATTAACTAATTGTTACTACTTAATGTGAAATAGATTAACTAATTGTTACTATTTAATGTGAAATAGATTAACTAATTGTTACTACTTAATGTGAAATAGATTAACTAATTGTTACTACTTAATGTGAAATAGATTAACTAATTGTTACTACTTAATGTGAAATAGATTAACTAATTGTTACTACTTAATGTGAAATAGATTAACTAATTGTTACTACTTAATGTGAAATAGATTAACTAATTGTTACTACTTAATGTGAAATAGATTAACTAATTGTTACTACTTAATGTGAAATAGATTAACTGTTACTACTTAATGTGAAATAGATTAACTAATTGTTACTACTTAATGTGAAATAGATTAACTAATTGTTACTACTTTTCACTTCATATTATTTTTATATTTAGAATCACATTTGAGAAATGTATTGATAATAATAATAACAACAATATTAACTGCTTTTAATAAAGTGAAATAAATTTAATACACAAATAGAGACAAATAATATATGATTGTAATCCAATAAATCTTTGTTAGCTACACTTCAAATTATAATATTATAATACAGTTTTGTGTTGTCAGCAAATATGCTGGAGATCCCTGCAGTTTTATTTAAACAGATATCATACAAATTATTATGTGTTATGGACTACTGTAGGTATTGTCAATGTATTTAATCACATTATTAGATAATTCATGAGACAAATATAGCTATTCTTGCAAATATATCCAGAATTACTGGACAAACACCACAAATGTATAGCTAGATCTAGCTTCTTCATCATCTTGGGAGCATCAGCTGTTTCTTTAAAAAACAAATCGACGTGTTACATATGAAAGATTTTGGTTAGAAAATGCAGCCTTGGCTTCAAACAAACTTCTTCAGCTGTAGATTTGCTATAAATCCCAGGTTGTAGACAAGGTAATTGTTAAGTTATCTCTTTATTAAATGGTCACTGCAGAGTGAAGAATGTGAAGGTCTCATTCTGACAGTCTATCGAGAGCCCTTGAAGGCCTGGGGATGGATTTTTTGTTAGGCTCTATCTTTTACAAAAGTTTGTTAATTTGCAAATATGGTTGCGCTGTTCTAGAGGGAAATAAATCTGCTTCGAGAAAGGCTCTTAGACACCAGGGGTTCTTGGAATTCAACTTCACAATCCCCACTCTCTCTCGGCTCTGCAAATTTTGAAATTAATAAAAAACAAACTCTGTCCTTTCATTGCTAAATAGTCATAGAGGGTTCGTCCTGCGAGTTAGTCACAAGTAAACATAGAGCCAGTCCTTTAACTACTCAACAGTCGTAAGAAACACATTATTTTTACTATAAGACAATTATAAGTTACCCAGACAGTCGTAAGAAACACATTATTTTTACTATAAGACAATTATAAGTTACCCAGACAGTCGTAAGAAACACATTATTTTTACTATAAGACAATTATAAGTTACCCAGACAGTCGTAAGAAACACATTATTTTTACTATAAGACAATTATAAGTTACCCAGACAGTCGTAAGAAACACATTATTTTTACTATAAGACAATTATAAGTTACCCAGACAGTCGTAAGAAACACATTATTTTTACTATAAGACAATTATAAGTTACCCAGACATTTCACTACTAAACCGTCATCGCAAACCCAATCCTGTTTTATAGCAACATTCTTACGAAACCCATTCCTTTCACTGCAAAACATTTGAAAGAATTCAATATTATCAAAATTCAGAACATTTTGCTTTAACAGCAGTAAGACAGTAGATTGTAAAGAAAGGAAGATAACTCTTATTAAATTAAAATTATTCTGATAATCCTTTAAGCAAAGATTACTGTTCGTGGCTATAATATGTTGTAATTTGTTTAGATGTAAGTAGGAGTTACTGGAAATCATCTTATGGGGGGGGGGGGAGGTCAAAATTATCTTAATATTACTTGTTTTATTTTTTTAGGAGGTGGGGAGAGGGAACGAATTTATTTTTATTTCTACACGATTTGCATATTAAAACCTAAAAATATGAAATAAAACTCTGCAATATATTAAACTTTAAGAGATGTGACTGCATCATTTTCAGCGTTCACTGATTTCGCAAAATGGGAGGGCGGGGGGGTCATTGTGAGGAGAGAAATATATCGCCGTTGAGCGTGTGGATCAAATTGGAGAAAAAATTAAATCGATGTAAAGTAAAGAAAAAATCCAATTTGTTAAAGTGTCTTCAAGATTGATATAAAATAAGTTCCTTTCAAAACATACTTTAAAGAATTCAAGTTGTAGAACTCCATACCGATGAAAGAAACAAGTCTCCGCAAGCTTTAATTTTGACTAGAATGTGCACTATACATACTTCCTATGGTCACTAAGACGTTAAAATTGACACAAACTAGTATTTACATAACTATATGCTGGTTTACTTTTTAAAATAGAAATAAATTTGACCATTAAGCAATGTGTGGTTAAGAGTAATATTTGTCAGTATAATGAAGTAAAAATATTAACCAACTTAAAGAGTCGGAGTTAAACACAATTTAATAATAATAAATATAATGAAATTATTTAATGATAACGTTAAATTTAGTTCTTTGGAAGTTTAAAGAGAGACTGTCTGTCTGTCTGTCTGTCTCTCTATCTCTCTATCTATCTATCTATCTGTCTGTCTATTTATCTATTTATCCTTCTATCTATCTATGTTGCACTTCTCAATCTCACATACGTACATGTCTCTACCTGTCTGCAAATCGTCCTGATGTGTGGTTTTATCTTTCATTTTATCTATATTTCTTTTCATTGCTTTACCTTTCTAACATTCCGTCTTAATTTTATCATTCATATTTATATCTACCCATGTTTCAATGAAAACACTAATCTTCCCCTCAAATGAAATTTTATTTTTCCCCTGTCCGCCATTTGAGTATATTGAAAATACAACAACTACTTTTTAACAATATATTTGTTTTTAAATGGACTTACTCTTCCAAGGGCAATTTATATTCCAAATTTACAAATGAATTTTGACTCTCTTAAAAGAAATGTAAATTATTTTATATTAATACCGACTTTTTAATAAATTAATTATTTATTTTGAAACAAAATGCAAAATTAATCTAGACGTAAATATTAAAAATTATAATTTTTTATTTAATAGTATGTTTCGGTGACTGACTTTCTCACGCACATATACACACTCACATAAGATATATTATGGATTAATAAACAACAATGACGAATTAATGAAAATATTTGCCTGTTTTGTTTTCTCTTTCACATTCAGGACTATATTCATCACAAAATATTTCGTGTATTATATTACTTTTTTCTTTTTAATTATTTCTGTCTTTCTTTTTTCGATGTGTGTGTGTGTGTGCGCGCGCGCGTGTGTGTATTTGAACAGTGCAAGATTTTAGCTTGAATGGCTAATTAATGAATCGTTATTGTGGTCAATTACATTGAAATACATTATTCTCACCGTCAAATAATTTCTTTCTTATTATTTTGGTTTTATTAGTATCATTTGAAGTATTTTTTTTAAAATAAAACAAATATGACCGGTATTATTGAAGTACCGAGCAATTACTGTTAATTTACTAATGGCTGAGCATGCAAGGTATGACATAAATGCTTTGGCTTGTTAGGTAACAAAATATTTATTTCTATGTGTGCGCGTGTCTTTGTGTATATTATAATATGTGTGTACGTGTCTGTGTACATGATTGTGTGTTAACGCAAGTTGGTGTGAGTAAGATTGTGCGTGTAGATATGTGTGTGTGTGTGTGTGTGTGTGTGTGTGTGTGTGTGTGTGTGTGTGTGTGTGTGTGTGTGTGTGCAAAAAATTAGTGTGGCGGTGTCCAGTTTGATTCCAATATTTGAGAAGTCCTGGAATGACCAACACGCTTACACATACCGTTAATAATAGTGATTCTGAAACAAATATATAATTTTTAATTACGTGCTCCCTAATCCATGTGCATTAAAAGAAACGCATTTGTTGTAGGTGTTTTCTGACTTTGTGCGCCATTGAAAAAATCCGGGTACACTAATGGCGTCGTGATCCGAGAAAGTCTGGAAAACACTGCATTACTCTATGACTTTTAAAGGAACGTCCACCACACCCACAGTCTTCATTTTATGAAAGTTTACTTTAAATTTTGTAAAGACTGAAAATTAAAATACTGTTAAGGACACTTTTTTGTAACCTTATCTTCTTTATCTGTAGAATATTTAAAACGAAAGGAGAGATACTTGAATTGTACAGATCCCTTTCATAGAAAAAGAACACTCTGTCTATTTAAGCTTTTAAAATTATACAGTATCAGATCGTGCTCTTTTTTGAGTACATTCAGTAAACAATTCCCTGCCCTGTTTTGAGTACATTCGGTAACAATTCCGTGCTCTGTTTTGACTACATTCAGTAAACAATTCCGTGCTCTGTTTTGAGTACATTCGGTAAACAATTCCGTGCTCTTTTTTGAGTACATTCAGTAAACAATTCCGTGCTCTGTTTTTGAGTACATTCGGTAAACAATTCCATGCTTTTGGTATAATTCAATAAACTGCAAATAATGGAGAATAATTTACTGACTGAAATTTACAAAGCCTTGGACTCTCAAAGTCAAATCTCTCTTAAGTTCACTTACTAATGTCATTGTTCACAACTTGCTTTGACTTTAAATGTCATTATGGTGTTTCTAGAGCCCTAGACCAAACAGAATACTTTATCAGAGCCCTAGACCAAACAGAATACTTTATCAGAGCCCTAGACCAAACAGAATACTTTATCAGAGCCCTAGACCAAACAGAATACTTTATCAGAGCCCTAGACCAAACAGAATACTTTATCAGAGCCCTAGACCAAACAGAATACTTTATCAGAGCCCTAGACCAAACAAAATATTTAACCAGAGCCTTAGACCAAACAATTATTTTACCAGAGTTATAGAGCAAACAAATATTTTACCTGATCCAAGAACCAAAGAAATATTCACCAGAATTCTATACCAAACAACATATTTTACCAGAGCCCTAGACCAAACAACATATTTTACCAGAGCCCTAGACCAAACAACATATTTTACAAGAGCCCTAGACCAAAAAACATATTTTACCAGAGCCCTAGACCAAAATAAAATGTTACCATACAAATAACTATTGAAAACGCTGTACGTAAACCTTAACCTTTAACCTTTAATATAAAATCCAATCATTGCATTCGCCCTATTGGAAATTGCTGTCAGAGTTGTTTGAGCCGAGGATCCCAATCGGTGACGTAGCTTTTCTGTCGGAGTACATTGAATTGTACCTCAGTAGCTGCCCATGTGGATTTGCATCGTATGGCGTCCGCCCTCCCAACCCGACCCCCACAGAGGACACGTTCGCGCACGCGCTTGCTTATTCAACTTTTTCGATTGAAAATTTATTTTTCATTTGTAGAATTATGCTAACACTTAAAATATTCTATTCGAAATGTCTTATAGAATAGATGTGATAGTTCTAAAGGTTAGCTCGGGCCCCCTGATATATACAACCAGGATAGTAAGTAAATACCGGTGACAGACTACAACACATAACATTTAAGCAAGTCACGCCAACACGAGTGGTCTAATAATAAATATTAAATATATTCAACAAGAAACAACCTAATACAGCATAGTGAATAACCAAACAGTTACAATTAGAGTTTATAAATGGTTATAGTTCATAATCATGACCATTTGGTGTTGTAAGAGAAATTTCATTGTAATCTTTTGGCACTGTAATAGTTATTTGACTCGTTTGTTTGAGCGAACTATAAATGAGTTCATGTAAGAGAACATTTAATTAAGTTCGAGTGAATTTGATTGAATCTTGATTGAAGCTGTTAAGCTTCTTCGTTTAAAAATTACTTAGCTTAGGTGTTGCCTGACATGTTGTTGTCACCGCTGTACCCTGGGATGATTTTGTAGAATTATATCAAATATGAGTAATTATTTATGATAAAAGACATCTACAAGTGTCGATACATAGTATGGGTCACTGGTTATATATGTATATCTTCAACTGTCATGCCAATATACTGGTATGTCCCCATGTTTGGCTCCAACCCCCACTCAGATTTCGCTGAGAATCAATGTTATGAATAGATATATATGACTATTATAAATAGACGAATAGAGGTCAAGACGTAATCATTAGATTATCACTTTGGACTACAAAAACAAATTACTTCACTAACAAATGCACCCTTAAAAATAATAACAAGAAATGTAATAAAAGAAGAGTTAACAAGATTTAGAAAAATAAGTAACAAGAGTTCATCATTAGCGAGTTTGCTACACTGTAGTCACTTTCAGATCACCACTCAACGTCTCAACTTATGGCTGGAGTGACATACACAGTCTGATCTAGTAGACTGAATAGTCCATGACATCATATATGGTTTCAAATCTCTTGTGGCAATGAAATTAGTTCAGAATCAGCCAGGGACAAAATAATCAAAATAAAACAGAGACAGCCATATATATATATATATATATATATATATATATATATATATATATATATATATATATATATATATATATCTATTTCCTATGTCTTTTTATCTTTGCGTCTAATTGTCTAATATATCTGCTTGAATTTGCCATTTTTACTGTTTAGTCGAGCTTTCATGTGAAATAGCTTTAAAGCCTTCGCTAACAGTAAGACTCGTGTCTTAAAAAACTGTTTAGAGAAACATATATTAAACCTTTTTGCCTCTCTGCATCCGATAAAACAAGGTCGCATAAAACTTCCTAGTCACGTCCACAAATTTACCAACCTTACTTATAACAGGTGTCGAGGTCAATGATATTCGTAAATCCTCAAAGATTTTTGTGGTCAATTTCCACTCTGTGAATTTCTTACTGAGAACGCAAATCCGCTGTAGTCCGTTCGTTAGACGTTAGTCATTTTAGAATCTCAGAAGCATGGGTACACTGAAAGTAAGTTGGTTTCATCGGTATGTTAGAATTATCGCATACGTCAGCAGATGACTTTCTTTTTCCAAATTTGACTGTTGGGCTTGAGTTTGTATTTCAGCAGAAGACATTTCCCCTGGACACCTGACACGACGCCTTTAAACTGCCTTTCTTTTACAATCCAGGAATAATTCTACTAGAGGGTTGTCAACGGCACGTTTTTTATCAGTAGAATGAAACAGCAAATATAAACAATTATGTGGAGGATTTTGCAGCTTCAAAGCAGACAACCACTGTCCGTTGAGGTCTGACTCCGATGGCATAAATTGAAAGGAACTTCACATTGCCAGTCAAAATATTTGATTATTGAATATTCAAAACAAGATTGATTTAATGCCTTTTTAATTTTCTTCAAGTTTGTTTGTACATCCACGAACCGCAGAATGATTTCCAATGATTCTACGTATGGTTTATAGTTACAAAATGTAATGCTATCCAATGATTCTACTCATGGTTTATAGTTACAAAATGTAATGCTTTCCAATGATTCTACTCATGGTTTATAGTTACAAAATGTAATGCTTTCCAATGATTCTACTCATGGTTTATAGTTACAAATGTAATGCTTTCCAATGATTCTACTCATGGTTTGTAGTTACAAATGTAATGCTTTCCAATGATTCTACTCATGGTTTATAGTTACAAATGTAATGCTTTCCAATGATTCTACTCATGGTTTATAGTTACAAATGTAAGTGAGGGTGATTCATTATAAGATTATAAAGCGGGCAATGAACACCAGAACAAGACCACAAAAACTCTTAACAGTTATGGTACCGCCTGTGTTATATGGCTGATATGTTAATAAAATTCGTGGATACTTAGCCCCGCCTTCATACCATTTATAGCAATGTCACCTGGTACGACAATACGTCCATGCCTGTGTACAGGATACAATGAACGCGATAGTGAAAAAGGAGATATTGCTATGTTACAGGATACAGTGAAAGCGATAGTGAAATAGGAGATATTGCTATGTTACAGGATACAGTGAAAGCGATAGTGAAAAAGGAGATATTGCCATGTTACAGGATACAGTGAAAGCGATAGTGAAATAGGAGATATTGCTATTTACAGATTACAGTGAAAGCGATAGTGAAATAGGAGATATTGCCATGTTACAGAATACAGTGAAAGCAATAGTGAAATAGAAGATATTGCTATGTTACAGAATACAGTGAAAGCAATAGTGAAATAGAAGATATTGCTATGTTACAGAATACAGTGAAAACAATAGTGAAATAGAAGATATTGCTATGTTACAGAATACAGTGAAAGCAATAGTGAAATAAAAGATATTGCTATGTTAGCTGCATTGGACGAACCCGCAAACGACCAATGAAAAAACGTCCCAGATAAAAAGGTCTTGTTTGGTCAGTAGACGGATCTTACATACATATCTATACTCACAGTACGGTGCATATGTGCAATCTCTTTCTCTCATTCTTTATCGCTTCAAAGTCCAAATTTGTTTCACGTATTACCACCCTCTTTTTTTCGCCTTCACAGTGACCTCCCTTTCATTTGTTTATTGCAAGTCCTTGCTAGGGTCATGTACACGTCACGGCGCGCGCTCATGTTCTTCCTACCAACACTACTTTTAATTTTGTACTTTTAGCATCATATGATTTGACGGACGTTTACTACTGGCTATGACACTGACGTCATTAGGAAAATAGAATAGTGACTATACCGTAAGAGAGTCACATAAGATATGTCATAGGGATGTTATCGAAAGACGTGTTCGTCCACGCAAACACATAAAAAAAATCTTTATGAGACAAATGTTTTTCCGTGTGAGGAGACCTTTAGCGCGAAGACCTATCCCCAATCAAAGGTTCAGTCCAGCAGTGTGACACGCAGAACCCTGTAATGTGACACACATAATCCTGTAATGTGACACACACATTAGTATAAAACTAACCTTGAAATTGTATGAACTGAGACATATCAAAATGTTCTAGTGCCGAGCCATTATCACATCCGTTTTCACGCCCTTCCATTTCAGGGTTTATATTAAACCCCGCAACATGTCTTATGTCTTCCCATCTTCTGTTCGTTTAGTTTTACCGATCTGCTTGGCACACATTTCTCACAAACTTAAGTATGTTTATTTTGTCTAAATAATTGTATTTGTTCTGAGGAATGAACATTTTTCCTTTTCTGCTTTAGAAAAAGAATATAAATATAACCAGTAACATATCTTCTTTCTGTATTGCTTTTTTTCTTTCATAAAGAGTTTCAGATTGCTGGATTTACTGCATTAAAATAAAATACGATAAACTTAATATTTCTGTACAGTACTATTGTGTACAAAGCATTCTCAACATAACAGTTCAAATACAGTCGATAATTACAAGAAAAAAGCATGGTGTAATTTCTGCGATTTTGTGTATATGTGTGTGTGTGTGTGTGTATGTGTGTGTGTGTGTGTGTGTGTGTGTGTGTGTGTATGTGTGTGTGTGTATGTTACATTTTATTTCACTTGTTTGCATTTGTTGTATTAGATTTTAGTTCGTTTGTTTTCATTTTTTTGTATTAGATTTTATTTCACTTGTTTTCTTATTATTGTAATAGATTTTTGCTCACTTTTTTCATTTTATTGTATTAGATTTTAGTTCGCTTGTTTTTATTTTCTTGTAATATATTTTATTTCGTTTGTTTTCATTTTATTGTATTAGATTTTTGCTCACTTGTTTTCATTTTATTGTGGTCACGTACATATCATGTGTTGTGTGCTGGTGCGTTTGTGTTTATCTGACTGACAATAGTGTGTTAGTCATAATGATATTTTAAAAATTATATTATTTTCCTTTGTCTCAAACGCTTAAGGAGGTTTTTTCCCAGCAGATGCAAAATTCTACATGTCGTCTGCTATATGGATTGCAGACTTTTATTATTATTCCATGTTAGATATCAAGCCATTTTTCATGTTAGTAAATATAAACAATTCACATTGAAATTAATAAATAAATATTTTTATTACTATTAATATTTGCTGCAGCACTTTAACAGATTTATAAATACGTACATTGAATCGCTTTCAGGTTTTGAATCAGCTTAAGTAGATGCTTGAGAAGATTTAATTGGTTAAATCGGTAAATTTGTTCAGGTCTGTATTTATAGAGAAAATGCCCGTGAAGTATATAAAAAGACAGTCGTGTACGAAGATTTGTGAGTATGCAATATAGTTCTCGAAAGAATAGTTTTTAATAGAAAAATTAATAATATAAAAAAAAAAACTCAGGTTATCGGTGTCCTTTTCTACGTGGTACGCTCGAAATCTCGGAAACGAAATGACATCAATGAATGCAACACCTGGTGAAGAACTGTCACAGGAAATAATTATCATCTATGAGTCCGTTTCTGAAGCGACCTATAACCTTGTAGTATACATCACCGTGCGAGGCTTTCTAGTGCTTGGCGTTCTAAGTATCTTTTTCAGTGTGACGAACGCATGCGTATACTTCCAACAAAGACGGTCGGCGTTCGCAGTCTACTTGATGGGAGTGAACTTTGGAGATGGTTTGTACTCGGCGATGGAACTCGTCCAAAGTCTTTCAATGATTCTGCTGCCCACAGGGTCATTTGCATTTAGAGTAATAGGTTTGTATTTTTACAGCTATCTTACCTCGAGCTTCAGCCGGGCTGCTATAACTTTGAACGCGTTCGCATCTCTCGAACGCTTCGTGGTCGTTGCTTTTCCGTTGAAAATGACAAAAACGTGTTTGCAACATATTTCCCCTGTAGTAGTGGTTATATTTGCGTTTTCTGGGTCATTGGTTGGACATAGTTATCTGCTGTGTGAGTATGAGTTACAACCAGTGCCAGTTCTGACAGGCAATGCTACAGACACCATATGGACTGTATTGCCTACTGTCTGGAAGTCTCAAAATCTTCTCGCCTTTGAGACTGCTAAAAACACCTCCAGGTTTATATTTACCTACATTCCTTTGTTCGTCTCCCTTCTCATGAATGTTTGTCTGGCCACTGCCTTAGCACGTCACGTGATCAGCCGCCGTACTTTGAGGACTGCGCGTGGAGGGGTTCTGTCGGCGAGGAAGAAAGAGACCAGTGAAAAGAAAAATTCAGAAACGCAGACTACAAAACTGATCTTAGTCTGTACGTTTACCTTTTTGTTCCTGAATCTTCCGAGCGTGCTTAATTCGACGCTCAGCTCCATTTTGCCGTCATACGGGGTCTTCAAAACGGAAAATTTCCTATTTTGGGTCAATGCTCGACTTTTCTTTATCGTAACACACTTCACGGAGTTAGTGCAATTTACTGTATGTTTTTCTTACAGTCAGCAATACAGGGCTGCTTTCTTCAAACTGCCGTTGATCAAGATTTTGAGGATAAAATGCACACAAAAACAACATTTTCATCAAGAAGTAATATCGGGTGTTACGTCTCTTGATAAAACAATCGATGTGTCATCGGGTGTCACTGACGAGATCGCAATGTATAGTTTAAGTAAGTAGTCGGAGACAACTTCGTTGATATTCTGCCTAAATATTAATTTAAGTGTCATTTTGAAGTATGTGCAAAATGAGAATAATACACTCTGAGAAAACATAATTTAATTCTCGACATCCCTGCCTTCTGTGTCACACAGAAGTTGAAAATTATACCGAATGTCAGTATAAGAGTTAAAATATACAAACCTTCTCTCGAAATGAGCTAACATGAAAGCCAGGTCTGAAATCACAGGTGGCAGTGTAACCATTGCTTAAACACATCTGTTATATAATGGATATTTGTATTTATGAAGACCTATAAACGTTATGTGTATTTACGCAGTGAAATAAAGATTGTGTGTCTCCACGTAATCACATAAAGACTGTGTGAATTCAAATAGTCATATGAAGTCTATGTGTTATGTGTATACAAGTAGTCATATAAAGGCTAAGTGTATTTAATAACCTTTGTGTATTTAAGAGGTCATATAACAGCTATGTGTATTCAAGTACTCATATAAATTAATTGTGTTTCATGAAGTCCTGTATAAGAGCACTCAAGTAATCTTATAAAGGCTATATCTCTATTCAAGTAATCCTATAAAGGCTATGTGTATTCAAATAATCATATACAGCAATATGTATTCAAGTGGTCCTATAAAGGCAATGTGAGGATTGTCCTTAAAAGGCTAAGTGTATTGGGCAGTCCTATGAAAACTGTGTACAAGTAGCTCTTTTAAAAAGTAGTCTATGCTAAACCTTTAGGACTATCATAACAGAGCCACATAGCTGTCTTTCATGAATAGTTCTTGGTTTTATTTCAGACTTTGCAGATATTGTAGAAAGAAATGCTGGCAGTGCAAGATTGATTCTTAATTTTATTTATTTAATTACTTATGTGTTAAGTGTTTTTAATGTGAAATGTCTTCAGTTTGTAAAAACTAACTGCATCTTTTTCAAACCCAAATATTTTAATCGCCATGTCTACATTTAATGAGCAAACAACAGGATTTAAACTGTATTCTCTCGAGGAAGGCCAGGTTTGCAATCTGCCAAGCACAGTGTTTTTGTTTTGTTTTCACATGTAGGCCTGTCACTGTTGGCAAATTGGGTCAATGATTGCCCGCTGGCTTTCAGACTAATGAGAAATTTGTGTTATGCTGTGTACTATGCTGTGTTTGAGTGCATGCTTTTGTGTACTGTTTTGGGCAGTTATTAATAGAAAGTTACATTTGTATATTTAGATAGGAAATTTGTTTATATTTATGCATTTTGGTGTGCTCGTTTATAAGAAATGTAGATGCTGACAAAGAGAAGAGTAAACCAAATTGTATTTTCTAGGGATTTGATTTTAGTTTCGTTTTGTGCATTACTCATACTATACTATGTGATGTACTAATTCTGTTGTGTTCGTGTCGCGAGGAACTTTAGGGTACCCATAATAATTGTGTTAATTTATACTTTATGACTGAGCATATCTACAAAGTGTCAATGCAAAATATGGACCATTGGATTATTTATATCAATAACTGTTAGACTGATATATTTTGTTAATTTAGTGTTTATGAAAAGTGATTTAAATTGTCCTACGATAATGAACGAACTTAATGTGAAATAGATTAACTAATTGTTACTACTTAATGTGAAATAGATTAACTAATTGTTACTACTTAATGTGAAATAGATTAACTAATTGTTACTACTTTTCACTTCATATTATTTTTATATTTAGTATCACATTTGAGAAATGTATTAATAATAATAATAACAACAGTATTAACTGCTTTTAAATAAAGTAAAATAAATTTAATACACAAATAAAGACAAATAATATATGATTGTAATCCAATAAAGCTTTGTTAGCTACACTTCAAATTATAATATTATAATACAGTTTTGTGTTGTCAGCAAATATGCTGGAGATCCCTGCAGTTTTATTTAAACAGATATCATACAAATTATTATGTGTTATGGAACGATGTTGGTATTGTCAATGTATTTAATCACATTAGTAGATAATTCGTGAGACAAATATAACTATTCTTGCAAATATATCCAGAATTACTGGACAAACACCACAAATGTATAGCTAGATCTAGCTTCTTCATCATCTTGGGAGCATCAACTGTTTCTTTAAAAAAACAAATCGACGTGTTACATATGAAAGGTTTTGGTTAAAAAATGCAGCCTTGGCTTCAAACATACTTCTTCAGCTGTAGATTTGCTATAAATCCCAGGTTGTAGGCAAGGTAATTGTTAATTTATCTCTTTATTAAATGGTCACTGCAGAGTGAAGAATGTGAAGGTCTCATTCTGACAGTCTATCGAGAGCCCTTGAAGGCCTGGGGATGGATTTTTTGTTAGGCTCTATCTTTTACAAAAGTTTGTTAATTTGCAAATTTGGTTGCGCTGTTCTAGAGGGAAATAAATCTGCTTCGAGAAGGGCTCTTAGACACCAGGGGCTCTTGGAATTCAACTTCACAATCCCCACTCTCTCTCGGCTCTGCAAATTTTGAAATTAATCAAAAACAAACTCTGTCCTTTCATTGCTAAATAGTCATAGAGGGTTCGTCCTGCGAGTTAGTCACAAGTAAACATAGAGCCAGTCCTGTAACTACTCAACAGTCGTAAGAAACACATTATTTTTACTATAAGACAATTATAAGTTACCCAGACATTTTAATACTAAACCGTCATCGCAAACCCAATCCTGTTTTATAGCAACAGTCTTACGAAACCCATTCCTTTCACTGCAAAACATTTGAAAGAATTCAATATTATAAAAATTCAGAACATTGTGCTTTAACAGCAATAGACAGTAGATTGTAGAGAAAGGAAGATAACTCTTATTAAATTAAAATTATTCCGATAATCCTTTAAGCAAAGATTACTGTTCGTGGCTATAATATGTTGTAATTTGTTTAGATGTAATTAGGAGTTATTGGAAATCATCTTATGGCGGGAGGGGGAGGTCAAAATTATCTTAATATTACTTGTTTTATTTTTTAGGGGTGGGGAGAGGGAACGAATTTATTTTTATTTCTACACGACTTGCATATTAAAACCTAAAAATATGAAATAAAACTCTGCAATATATTAAACTTTAAGAGATGTGACTGCATCATTTTCAGCGTTCACTGATTTCGCAAAATGGGAGGGCGGGGGGTCATTGTGAGGAGAGAAATATATCGCCGTTGAGCGTATGGATCAAATTGGAGAAAAAATTAAATCGATTTAAAGTAAAGAAAAAATCCAATTTGTTAAAGTGTCTTCAAGATTGATATAAAATAAGTCCTTTTCAAAACATACTTTAAAGAATTCAAGTTGTAGAACTCCATACCGATGAAAGAAACAAGTCTCCGCAAGCTTTAATTTTGACTAGAATGTGCACTATACATACTTCCTATGGTCAATAAGACGCTGAAATTGACACAAACTTGTATTTACATAACTATACGCTGATTTACTTTTTAAAATAGAAATAAATTTGTCCATTAAGCAATGTGTGGTTAAGAGTAATATTTGTCAGTATAATGAAGTAAAAATATTAACCAACTTAAAGAGTCGGAGTTAAACACAATTTAATAATAATAAATATAATGAAATTATTTAATGATAACGTTAAATTTAGTTCTTTGGAAGTTTAAAGAGAGACTGTCTGTCTGTCTGTCTGTCTATCTATCTATCTATCTATCTATCTATCTATCTGTCTATTTATCTATTTATCCTTCTATCTATCTATGTTGCACTTCTCAATCTCACATACGTACATGTCTCTACCTGTCTGCAAATCGTCCTGATGTGTGGTTTTATCTTTCATTTTATCTATATTTCTTTTCATTGCTTTACCTTTCTAACGTTCCGTCTTAATTTTATCATTCATATTTATATCTACCCATGTTTCAATGAAAACACTAATCTTCCCCTCAAATAAAATTTTATTTTTCCCCTGTCCGCCATTTGAGTATATTGAAAATACTAATAACTACTTTTTAACAATATATTTGTTTTTAAATGGACTTACTCTTCCAAGGGCAATTTATATTCCAAATTTACAAATGAAGTTTGACTCTCTTAAAAGAAATGTAAATTATTTTATATTAATACCGACTTTTTAATAAATTATTTATTTATTTTGAAACAAAATGCAAAATTATTCTATACGTAAATATTAAAAATTATAATTTTTTGTTTAATAGTATGTTTCGGTGACTGACTCTCTCACGCACATATACACACTCACATAAGATATATTATGGATTAATAAACAACAATGACGAATTAATGAAAATATTTGCCTGTTTTGTTTTCTCTTTCACATTCAGGACTATATTCATCACAAAATATTTCGTATATTATATTACTTTTTTCTTTTTAATTATTTCTGTCTTTCTTTTTTCGGTGTGTGTGTGTGTGCGCGCGCGCGCGCGTGTGTGTATTTCAACAGTGCAAGATTTTAGCTTGAATGGCTAATTAATGAATCGTTATTGTGGTCAATTACATTGAAATACATTATTCTCACCGTCAAATAATTTCTTTCTTATTATTTTGGTTTTATTAGTATCATTTGAAGTATTTTTTTAAAAATAAAACAAATATGACCGGTATTATTGAAGTACCGAGCAATTACTGTTAATTTACTAATGGCTGAGCATGCAAAGTATGACATAAATGCTTTGGCTTGTTAGGTAACAAAATATTTATTTCTATGTGTGCGCGTGTCTTTGTGTATATTATAATATGTGTGTACGTGTCTGTGTACATGATTGTGTGTTAACGCAAGTTGTTGTGAGTAAGATTGTGCGTGTAGATATGTGTGTGTGTGTGTGTGTGTGTTTGTGTGTGTGTGTGTGTGTGTGTGTGTGTGTGTGTGTGTGTGTGTGTGTGTGTGTGTGTGTGTGCACAATTCCTAATGGTGCGATGAAGCTGACTTTTCTTTGAAATTAGAAAAATATATATATTAGGCAACATATAATAATATAAAGTACATAAAGTGTGTGGCATCATAAATATTTTATTTCAAATTGTGTGCACAAAAGGTTTGCTTCGCAGCCATTACAACAAAATTATTATGACTTATTATTAAGAGTTATCTCTCGTCTGACCAGAATATGGAAAATGTAACATATGCATTTTCTCCGAACCTCTCTAACTCACTTGTGAGTAACTCGTTTCTGAAGGAAGCACATGCGACGTCCAACACCTATGCAGATGTCTCTCAGCAAGTGTCCATTGACCATGGAACAGTTTCTGCTGCAACCTTTAACCTCTTCAACAATATTCTCATACGTGGCTTTCTGGTTCTGGGAGTGCTGGCAATCGTGTTCAGCATGACGAACGCGTGTGTGTATTCGCAGCAGAGGCACTTGGCGTTTGCAGCCTACCTGTTGGGAGTGAATATTGGGGACGCTTTGTATTCGGGGATGGAGCTAGTTCAGAGCGCGTCTGTGATCATGCTGCCTTCTGGATCCTTAGCAAGCACAGTCATAGGTTTCTATCTGTACAGTTTCCTCTCCATAAGCTTCAGTCGGGCAGCTATTTCCTTGAATGCGTTAGCATCCCTGGAAAGATTTACTGTCGTCGCGTTTCCTCTGAAGGTGACGAAAACGTGCAATGAAAAAGTTTCACCCGGAACTGTCGTTGCGTTTGTGTTTGTTGGATCATTAATTGGACACAGTTATCTTCTCTTAGAATTCGAAATTAGAGCTGCAGGGATTCAAACAGATAATGCCACCGACAACATGTGGTACCTAACGCCTACGGCTCTAAGGTCTCAAAATCTCTATAGCTTCGAAATTGTTAAAAATGTCGTACGTACTATTTTCACGTACGTTCCTCTACTCGGCTCCTTCCTACTCAACTTGTGCTTGGTGGTTGCCATACATCGTCACGTGATCCAGCGTCGCGCTATTCGAACCGCGCGTGGAGGAGTCAAGGACGCGGGAAAGATCAGTGCACAGAAAAAATCAGAGACTCAGACGACTAAGCTGATTCTCGTTTTCACTTTTACTTTCCTTCTTTTATTCCTGCCTTTCGCAGTGAACTCCACGCTTGCCTCCCTTCTACCGTCATACGGGGTTTTTAAGTCTGAGCATTACCTATACTGGCTGGTGTCTCGGTTGACCCTGACGCTAACGTACGTCACAGAAATCGTGCAGTTTTGTGTGTGTTTCCTGTACAGTCGACAATTCAGAGTCGCCTTTTACAAAATGCCTCTGACCAGGGCTCTGAGAGAGAAATACGCGAAATCATTTCTATCTGATTCAGCGACCGAACAGATCTCTTTTGATGAGAGAAATGAAATGACGTCAAGTCTTTCAACGTGAATATGCATGTGCTTGTCTGCTCGAGTTTACATGAATGTCTACTCAAAACACTGATTACGTCATAGACAAGACTGAACACAGATATTTGAAACTGACACGACACGATATGCATCTTTTCAGCAGCTTAAAAATTAATTTATGTCACACGTCCTATTATCGTTCAAAACATTAATAGACTCGAATTTAACAAATTTGTTGTAATATAAACAAAGATGTGTAATACATATGATGATGATGATGATGATGATGATGATGATGATCTCTGTTGTGAGAAACTTGAAGTCACAATAGGAATTAGAATAATCCCGAACAATAATGAGTTGGCAGGTTGACATCTGACAGGGTGTATATTTAGACATGGTCGGACATCTGACAGGATATTTAGTATATTTAGTCATTTAGTATATATTTAGTGTATATTTAGTCATGGTTTGACGTCTGACAGGGTGCATATTTAGTCATGGTCTGACATCTGACAGGATGTATATTTAGTCATGGTCTGACATCTGACAGGGTGTATATTTAGTCATGGTCTGACGTCTGACAACTATATCATCAAGCTTCTGGCTAGATGTACATTAAGTAATATCTTAAAATTGAAAAGTTGCATGTGTAATAAAATATTGAGATAAGAAATCTAAAAATCGTATACGACTGACACGCGATCATTTATCTCTAAGTCCGCAGTGAACGATGTATATTTAGTCGAGAACGTCTGTACGCTTATTCAAGGTCTAATGTTTGGAAAAACGCATTTTCATTCTTAATTTCAAATCTATAAAGGTCTAAAATGAGCACTTGCAGCGTTACAAGTTCGCATATGTCATTCCAGTGCATTGCATTCAGAGAATAACGTTGGCAAAACAGTGAGAAGAAGCCAAAACTATTTTGTCTGTGAGTCGTCTGCTTTGCGCAACTATTCCACTCAAATATACACATATTATTCATGGCTCTTATTTATTAATTATACTTTAGTCTTAAAAAATTTCTTTACAAAGGATTTTTAATAAAACATTAATATTGCAGATGTAGGGGACCATATACTGATTTTAAAAAAGGAGGAAATATTTCATGTTGGCAAAATATTCGTCTCCTATGCACTTTCCATAAAAAGAATGAAATGACGTAATATGTATTACTTAATGTTGCACATATTGATATCCATTTATTACATTGTCTGTTAACTCTTTCTCTTCCAGGTACTTAAAGCACGCAGCAGAAACCACTGTGTTTTATTATTCAGCCTTTGTTTTAACCATTTCTTTTGACTGTTCATTATGAACCAAGATCTCGGAATCTTCTGTGAGATCCAAGGTTTTACGGTATATCCGAGGAGTGCTACTTTACGTAGTGGGGCAAGTGTCTGTTGTTTCTAGGCAGTTTATTCGGATAGCTTTACAACTCAAAGGTTACAGGGATAAAGATATATTATATCTGATGGTCCAACCCCGCTAGGTCTTGTATTCTAGCCTACATCCTGCTAGTATCTTGGGGTGAGTTGGTTAACTACATCAAACAATGTGTGTGTAGTGGACTTTCCTATACACCTTGTTTATCTAAATTTTATTTTCCTCATTCCTATTTTTAAATTGTTTATTAACATGACAGGCGACATTTTACCTTCGACTGACACACCTGTATAGCTATTTGTCATGGTACTTCTTTGCTTCTGACTTGCTTGGTTGCTGTCTTCTGTGTTTCTCGGATTTTGGCAGTAGTTGGTTTAGTTCACTGAATTCTACTGTTCCTATTAGTTGTTTCAGGTTTACTGTTACCTCCACATGTACTGGCATTCATTGTTCATGAGATATGTAAAGTGATTTGCACTCATATGATTTATTTCATTCTCACTTAATTTACATATACGTGCTTGGACATATATTGATAATGGAGTGGTTATAACAGCAACGTCAATCTGGGTTCTTTTGATATTGGCCCATTACTCCCATGTCTTAATCAAATTGTCTCAAACTGCTACAATGAAACCAATACAAAGACGGTTACAGATATATAGTTTTATTGTTCGATGGATTCTACTAATTTAATAAGCTCTGATTTTATCATTATTGTTTATTCTTTTGCTCTTTGTTTTGGAAATGTCAATTCAATATATGAGTTTTTATGCTCCTTTTTGTTCTTCGTATTATCATCTTTAAAAAGAAATTAAAATACTTGTATAACTTGTGGTTTCATTGACATATTTTTGTTTGTTCCTGCATTCATACAGTTCGTATGAAACACGACGTTGACAACTACGTGTTTGTCATTTGTTAGCAGGTGTACACAGCCAGGTACATCCACTACATAGTCGCCCCCCCCCCCCTCAGTTGTTAGTCACATAGTCTAAAACCATGTCCATGGTAGGTAAGTGAGAGTTATTTGAGATGAATAATTTTAGAATAAATCAAGGGGAACACACTTCTGTGTCACGTCAAAATATCTCACGTGCGTTAACAACCTCGCACAAGAAATGATGACACGAGGAGAGCCACAAGCTTATGACCTCAAAACTTGGCCCGCAAATCTCTCCTGGCCTTGGGTCCGTGACTAAAGCGGACCTTTAACCTTGTGGGAGAACGTCTTCATGTGTGCTTTCCTGGCCCTTGGCATGTCGGCGATCACCTTCAGCGTGGCAAATGCGGGCGTGTACGAGAGGCCGTCGGTTTTCTCAGACTATCTGCTCGGAGAGGACCTAGGGGATGGCTTATACTCGGGTGTGGAATTGGCTCACGGTGTAGCTGTGATCCTGTGGGAACTGGAACCGTTGGCGTACCAGGTGATTATCTATTACTTTTACACCTAATTGGCTATAAGCTTTAGCCGGACTGCTATTGTCTTGAACGCTCTGGCTTCCTTCGAACGCTTTGTCGTCGTTGCACTCTTGTTGAAAGTGACGAGAACGTCTTTTGGCAAAACTGTCATCAGTGACGGTGGCCGTGGTTGTGTTTGTTACATCGCTGCTTGGGCACAGTTATCTTCTCTTTCAATATGTATTAATTCGTTCAGGACTTCAGTCCAACAGTAGCACCGACATTGTGTGGACAGTAACGCCATCTGTGTGGACAGTAACGCCATCTGTGTGGACAGTAACGCCATCTGTGTGGACAGTAACGCCATCTGTGTGGAGGAATGCAAACCTCGTGGCGTTCAAGATTGCTAAAAATAGCATGGGAATGATCTTTACGTATATTCCCTTAAGAAATTCTTTCTTCATAAACAAGTTTGTTTGCAAAAGTCGAGTCACTCCAAGCAAAATATTGAATGAGTAATGTCAACAGACACAAGACTGATTAGAGGGAGAGAAAAGAGGAAAGTTTTTTTTTTAAGCTTCAGCGCAACTTTTTCTGCTTGAGCTGCCAGCCTGTCAAAAGGCTTAGTACAGGTGTTCAAATGGAATTTTGTCACGTCACGATTTGTGAAGATACATGTGTTTGTGTTGTGGGGCATTGCTGCTGGTGGTGGTGGTAGCGCGGCAGGGATAATGTGAGTATTCTCAAGTGTTCTTGGTACAGATGCATATCAGGTTTGTTTCTTGATTCGTACAATAGGAATAGTTTTGTTTCTGCTGAAGAAAAAGGAACAAAGAATATATATATATTTTTTTTTTGTTAATTCTTCAAAGTCTACTCCAAACATTTCTTCACTTCTTTTATTAGCGTCCACACAGATCATCCACGCAGTGTTAAGGGCGAAAGATGAATGCAGTCTGTCAAGAACTCTTGCACAAGCAAGCCTCTCATTGGATAAAGTTAAATTCGATGTGGACATCACTGTGTGTATGTGGAGGGGGGGGGGGCATGCGTGTTTGTATGGGTGCATGTGCATTTATGTATGTGTATGTACATGTGTGGGCATGTGTGTTTTTATTTGTGTATTTATGTGTATGTATGTGTGTTTCTTTGTATACTTGTATATGTATGTGTTTGTGCTCATATGTATTCATGTGATATGTATGTATATGTTTCTGTGCATGTATGTATAAATTTGTATATGTATATGGGTGTTTGTGCGCATTTACATGTATGTTTATGCGAATATGTCGATGTATGTGTGCCTGTGTATATGTATGTGTGCATATCATTACATGTTTTTCGAAAATCGTGATAAGTTCTCGGTGGGTATTTTTCATGTACGTATATAAAATTATAAACGGGCAATTGTTTAAAATATTCTTAATTATTAGTGGTTGTTTTTATTGATGGAAATAACTCTCAGCACAAGAAATAATGCTACTAATGGTCAAAGAGCAGACAACTCAATCTCACGTTCAGACGTGCATAATACTGATCGTAAGGAAGATTACAACAGTACAGAATCGGGGGGGGGGGGGACTCTATTTTTGCTAAAAGAAAATTGAAGTATTTCACCATTTAAACTTCTAGCTAAACTTATTGTCGACATGACATTTTTGTTTGTCGTTTGTGTATAATGTGAAATTGTTTTGTTATATTTTTTAACCGTTTCTTCTTGAAAAAGTACAACAAAATGTATGAGGACATTTTCTTTTGTTTTCGTTTCTTCAGCATGCCGAGGACATCTTAAGAAATTATAATATGATGGAGAATTATTATGATGATGAAGAATCATTATGATGATGGATAATTTACTATGATGATGGAGAATCATTATGATGATGTAGAATTTTTATGATGATGCAGAAATATTATGATGATGGAGAAGTATTATGATGATGGAGAATTATTGTGATGATTTAGAATTATTATGATGATGGAGAATTATTGTGAAGATGGAGAATTATTATGATGATGGAGAATTATTGTGATGATTTAGAATTATTGTGATGATTTAGAATTATTGTGAAGATGGAGAATTATTATGATGATGGAGAATTATTGTGATGATTTAGAATTATTATGATGATGGAGAATTATTGTGAAGATGGAGAATTATTATGATGATGGAGAATTACTAAGATGATGGAGAATTATTGTGATGATTTAGTATTATTATGATGATGGAGAATTATTATGAGATAGAAAATTATTGTGATGATGAACAATCGAGACAAAAATAAAGCCCTGTTACTTCTCACAAAATCGCCTCGCCAGATCTGTATGAAATCAATGACACCACCTGACCTAAGTGTGTGTCCCTTTAAGAAACTGTGCATCCTTTATGAACTTTCTGGTAATACACACACACAACAACAACAACAACAACAACAACAACAACAACAAACATACACACCTACATATACATAGCCGACCATTTTCTGTGCGTTCAAACTGTAATTTATAAGTTTTCTGCTGGCTGTCTAGTTTTCTATGCTAGATAGCAACTGTTCCGTGCGAAATGTTCTCCCAAAGCTGTCTTTCTCACGCTGGATGCGATTTCTTTCGCCACCTACAGCAAAGCGGCAGATTTATTTCCAGATTTGACAAGCTGCATGATTAACGTCTGTACGCTTCAGTCACTGTACAATTCCGCAGGCTGGAGTTGCACCTAGCTCTGTCATGTCTGGACTCTTTCACAACTCTTGCTCTCTAGATTATAATCACTTTTTGCCTGTCATTCATTCCCATTCTTTTTTTATCTTTATTTGTTTTCCGTCAGCTTCCCACCTGCCATCTTTAGTCTTTAGAAACACAAATATATGTTTGCTTTACCGTTCATATATTTATAACGTTGATTTGACTTTGCTCGATTAATGTTGGAGATATTTTGTGTGCGAACGTATTACTGTTAAGTATAAATGTAAATGTTGGAGATATTTTGTATGCGAACGTATTACTGTTAAGTATAAATGTAAATGCAAACACTTTAGCACGTGTAAGCTGTGTAAAGAGAAAGGGAAACACGGGCTCGTGTTTATGAGTTTAAACTGTGTACAGATAAACAATTCCTAGTGAAGCATTTATGCTAAAATGAAGGTCCATTTCCAGATTTTGATAACTATCTGTTCTTTGCATAGTATAAGACAGATAATTACTTACCAATTTTAATATGTGGACTAATTTGTAGTTTGGTTTGCCTAAAACCACCGACAATGATCTGACTTGATATTTCTCTAAAGAAAGTTAATTATTTTGCAATAAGTAAAATGGTTGCAAAGACCACATGTATCCACCTAACGTACTTTTGAACACTTTATTTGTTTCCGGTTAAAAAGTTTACATTCCAGTTCTCTCATATTTTCGCATGGCACAGCCCAGTAATGTATTACTTTCAGAAAATCATTCACTTGCATCGTTATGCTATTGATCATTCAATTGATAACTGTCTACCTGTGTACCCCATTCAAATGATAACTGTCTACCTGTGTACCCCATTCAAATGATAACTTTCTAACTGTGTAAACTGTAACCCATTCAAATGATAGGGCTATGGACTTATACTACATCTCTGTCAATGTTCCGCGAGCAAATGAAATGATGACAATAAAGTTACATTATATCTAAATGTTCTGCTAACCTAGCACAAGATATTTAGGAGAAATTACTAGCTGGCTAGTTGAACTATACGCAACTGTTGCTTAATGAACCAACGCTGAAATATTCAGCTCCCCAATGAACATTCATACTGACCTCTTACTCTTTCAGGAGGTTATATGTACGTTTCTTGAATGTGGCACCAGTAAAGAACTATGTACGCTTCTTGAATGTGGCACTAGTAAAGAACTATTATATGTACGCTTCTTGAATGTGGCACTAGTAAAGAACTATTATATGTACGCTTCTTGAATGTGGCACCAGTAAAGAACTATTATGTACTATATCATAGCCATCGTTTATTGTATTGCATAATATAAACAGACGGAATGAGGGTTAAAAAGAAAGCCCAGTAGATAGGAAAGCATATCTAAATACTTATAAACGAGACAGAGTACCCATCGAATGCACACAAGTCCAAATACGTCATTATTTTTTAATTTCAGAACCAGCCACAATAAAAATTCAGTGATCCACTTACTCTACACATTTGTCTCTTTTTCTCATACAACTGACACATTTCTAAGTTCTACACTGGGGTCTCCTTACTTAGCTATACATTCCAGTTTCCATCTGAAAACTTAAGTACATCTCAGCCCTAGCCTCAATTATTTCTCTTTTGTCCCAATCGCCTGTCCTTTCATTGCTATCGTGTGAATAGTAGAATCTTCGCGTCTAACGCTCCGACTATTAAATAGTCCATATGTAGGAGACGAATGAAGGAGGAATGGACTAGGGGAAGAATTAATATTGCTGCGCATGTGTGTATATGTGCGTTCGTTCCGACAGTGTACCTTTGATTGCAAAACAGAAGAGCCGCATGCTTATAATGAGGGTTGTAAGGTCAACCTAAGTGCATTTGGCATGTGTTAAAGACAATGTTTGTGATCAGAGAAAACCGTAACGAGAACCATCACACCTTAATAAATCGAATTCAAAACAAAGAAACTTCCTACACAGCGACAGGCCCCCAAAGTGTGACTTTCCTTCTACAATCAAATCAAAGTAAAAAATAAATTAATGGCCTCATTGTATTACTCACACACACACACACGCACACACACACACACACACACACACACACACACACACGATAAAATCAAACACAAATATACATTCACAGAGACAGACACACAAATACACACACACACACACACACACACACACACACACACACCAAGAAAAGCAAACACAGACACACATAGAGGCACATTCACAGAGACAGACACACAAATACATACACAGACACAAAAGTGCATACAGGATCACAGACACACAGAGTGACAGACACAAGCACACACAGATAGACCACAGCTACAAACACACAAGCACGCAGAATATAATCATTGTCTATTGCTGCAAAAATGTACGTGAGTATTAGGTGTAATAGATACCTGCGGACGTAGAAGTTAAGTAGGTCACTCCGGTCTCTTCGTATGGACAATAACCATACAAGGCTTATGTTCTGCAACGCAAACTGCACTCCATGGGTCTGCTTCAAATTTGTAATCTCCTCACTTTTTGTTCTCTTAGAAACTCATAAATTGTTCGCGCTCTAATGCATGCCTAGCGGAGTTAAAAGACGTCAGTCGGTGTGGTTTTCTTTGTAAATTATTATTTTCATTATTTAAAATATATTATGTTAAAGAAATATCGACATTACTTTCCTGACAATTTCCTGAACGAAACATTAATTTCCGCCTGAGACGACTGCGTTATCTCGAGGAACAAATTAAAAATTGTGTAGATGGTTGTCTTTGCGCATTAAGCTAAACATGGGTACATATGATATATTTCATTATTATAAATTGCTTCGTTTTTTCCTGCATATCGATTGCTCTTAAAAAGCGAAGAGTCAAATGACCTGTGCAAAGTGCTCTAAATTCGCTTGTCCAGTGCACGGAGCTACTGAGTATGGTATCCACTTAGCAGTGTGCTGTAGGTTCGTGAAAATGGCAGACAAGATAATAGAATGTATACCTCTACTTGGTTCAGTGGTTCACTCCCCTACCCCCCACCGCACACAAATGATCTGTGTAGGCAGGAAATGAAATTGAAGTAAACAATCTTATGAGCACTTTGTTAGATCGCGTGAATGTACATGTGTGTGTGTGTGTGTGTGTGTGTGTGTGTGTGTGTGTGTGTGTGTGTGTGTGTGTGTGTGTGTGTGTGTGTGTGTGTGTGTGTACACTGCAGATGGTCACTAGCCGTGTCCCATTAGCTTTTGTGCTAAGGCTTGCAAATGTTAATCTTGTAGCTTGTTTCTTTGCAACGTTGCAAGTCTCTGTGTAATCACAACCAATTAATGTTTTTCCATCGCTGTTACCCCAGTTACCAAACATTTACCCAGCATACTGTGATGGGATGGTCTCTGTTGTAATGTTTTATGGGTGACCCCAGGATGCGAGATTGAAACAACGATGATGCTGGAGGACAATACGTCACACACTTGACGACAGCCACAGCAGAGAGATGTACACAACACGTGTTCACAGCTTACACGAGGCTTTATTCAGGATGACACGCAGCCAACTAATTCTCTCTCCTTAGCACTGCCACATCAGCTCACCACCCAGTCCCTCCTTCATGGCTACATGGTTCACTGTACCTCACACATCTTGATACACCCAGTCTATGCCAATGTAAGAATCAGCAAATAAATAGAATTGTCGCTCATGGAATGAAATTATAATTTCAGAGCGGGTTTTCAGTTCACATACGTATGATTACGTTCGTGAGTTGTTTTGAAGTTCATACCTGAAACTTCGCATGGGGATTCTATGTGGATTCTGTGTGTGGAGCCAAATCAATGCTATACAAGCGACGGGTTGTGTGAGCTGCTAGAATCTCCGATATCCAAAGATGCACTTTTGGGGAGTGTGAGCGTTTCTTTGTTTTGCTTATTTCAGAGTTTCATTTCAGGTTTGTTATTTTGTGTTACTTTTGTAATCACTATAAGCAGGTATAGTCGTTAGCTGTTCACTTTTGTCAGCAATTTTGACAGCTTTAGCTGCTGAGAAAAGTTTAACAGGCAGAAAAGCTATGTTTTCTTTTACTATGATAACTATATTTACACATTGATTTATTTCTGTTAATTGCCCACTTCCAACAATCGCTGATTTCGCGAACTGATCCCGCGCGCACACACACACATACACACGCACGCACGCACGCACACACACACACACACACACACACACACTCATGAGCGCTCATAATTTTGAACATACGCACATCTACTCACACAACCACATGCACACATGTGCACGTACACTCACATATTCACAAACGTAAGCTCACACATATACACACAAATGCACACACGATCAAAAAGTGCAAAACAGATATGATTGTTTCCGGTAAATACAGTTTATTTCATTTCATCCACTGTTCTATTTTCCCATAATGCAATACACTTTTATTTCATGAGTTGGGAAAGAGATTTTTGCAAATTGGTTCTGGTTTTATATCAGAGGAAATCCGTTATATCTCTTCATGCCTAGTTATTAAGTTCTTCCGCGCATGCGCCAATTTGTTCCAAGTCTTTAAGTGGGACTGGTAGGCTAGCCAGTTTAAAGTATGTCCGTGACAAAGCTGAGAAGAAAACAAAACAACAAAATAACTAGAAGTAAAAATGTGATAAGTATTTGTTCCTACTTTCTCAACACTTTGATGTATGTGTGTCATTTGGGGGCTGGCGTTCAGCCATTAATTAATATGTGTCAGTGGTGTGAACGATTGGGGCTGGCTATTTGTGCGTGTGTCATTTGGGGGCAGGCGTTCAGCCATTAAGTAATATGTCGACTGGAAAGGCTTTTGAGATTTGTTTAAATTAACTTTCCTGTGCACTTTTGTACTTCTACAAAGTGCAAACACTGAATCTGTACATGAAAGATTAGTCCCAATTTATGAGACAGTGAAGCCCAATAGGCGGATTGGGCAAGAATCTCTGGACGAGACAGCGATAGGCGGGTTAACTGTCAATCACCTTGGGTAGTAAAGAAGTGGGATGAAGATGTCCAAAAGGTCCAGAAGAATTAAACACAAACTCGCAGCTACATTGATTCCCACCCTATGATCGATTTAGTGTGAGGGTAGTCCATTAATAGTCCATGTATCTCTATGTGTGTGTGTGTGTGTTTGTATGTGTGTTTCCTTAGGAGCATTTCTTCCCCCACCCTAGTTCTCTCCTTCCTCTTTCCTGCTCTCTCCCCTGTCCCTTCTCCACATATTCTGTGTGTGTCTCTCTCCCCCATATCTCTTATCACACTCCCTTTTCTCTTTCCCTCACTTCTCCACATTCTCTCTCTCTCTCTCTCTCTCTCTCTCTCTCTCTCTCTCTCTCTCCCCGTATTTCTTATCACACTCTTTTCTCTTTCCCCACTTCTCCACATTCTTTCTCTCTCTCTCTTTCTCTCTCTCTTTCTCTCTCTCTTTCTCTCTCTCTTTCTCTCTCTCTCTTTCTCTCTCTCTCTCTCTCTCTCTCTCTCTCTCTCTCTCCCGTATTTCTTATCACACTCTTTACTCTTTCCTCACTTCTCCACATTCTCTCTCTCTCTCTCTCTCTCTCTCTCTCTCTCTCTCTCTCTCGTATTTCTTATCACACTCTTTTCTCTTTCCCCACTTCTCCACATTCTCTCTCTCTATCTCTCTCTCCCGTATCTCTTATCACTCCCTTTTCTCTTTCCCTCACTTCTCCACATTCTCTCTCTCTCTTTCTCTCTCTCTCTCTCTCTCTCTCTCTCTCTCTCTCTCTCTCTCTCTCTCTCCCCTCTCCCTCTCTCTATTTGATGTACAATCGTTATATATTTGTGGCTCTCCGTCTCCTTTATTTTAACTCTGTGTGTGCGTACATGCGTCAATAATTTAACGCCTCGAGAATCTACTATTTATTCACAAAACTAAGACAACCTTGAATCCCTAGAGACAATAAAGTTCAGTTTATGTTCGTTCAAACACGATCAATCACGTACTGAGCAGTGCCAAAACACCGAAGCAGCACGTTCAATTGTTTTTAATGGACTTGCGCAGCCGAAGATCACCGCAAGATTCGTGCTGTCGCAAAGCAGTCTGGAATATCAGCACGAGTAAACAAAAATCCTGTTCGTGAGAAAACAAGTACCAGTGACGTAAGTGGCTTGAAGAAATTCAGCGATAAACAAAGATCAGCGTTTCAAGGGAAGTTATCCGGAAACGCTTTCAAACATGAACGTGCTAAAATGGGATTGTATGAGGCCAGCTAGAAATACCAACTGGCGATGAAGGGATGGAGGGGTGAGGGGTGAAGAGGGGTCTATCCATATCCGCCTTCGTGTAATAAAATATATGAATTTATTAGAAATACTAGAATTTATTTTTTTCTTTTAAATTCAGATAATAATTATGTGGGGTAGCCAAACGTGTGACGTATTTTTCAATTTTGTGCAAATTTAGCGTGTTTGTATTTTGTGGTTATGTTTGCTTACTACCAAAGCTATTCAGACTGTATTTCCAATTACTGTCGTAAACACTTCACGAGTATTACAATTAATAAATTAATAACTGTGGTCGAATCGTGGGGGTGGGGTGAGGAAATCTGGATATTTTCTCTGTGGATGTAGAGTTGATCGTATGGCGATGAATGATGGATGGGTGAATTGATTGCCGAAAACTGGATGAATGGAATAACGGACGAGTAACTGAACTGATCGCTAAGTGAAATTTCCAAGGAATGGTTGCTGGTGAATGGATAGATGGATTGGTGGATTGATTGCTGGAAACTGGATGGAAGGATGGATGGACGGATAAGTAGATGAACTGATCGTTTAGCTGATACGTCCGAATGATAGGTAGCTGCCGAATGGATAGATGGGTGGATTGATGAATTGACTGATGGAAAAATGCTTGCATGGCTGACTGGATGGACTGAATGCTAGATGATAAGTTGATGGATAGAAAAGTGACAAAGACGAGGTATAGATACATATTTTATTTGGAGTGTCTGGTTGCAATTCTGATATACGTCACAGGATTAAAAAGAAACTTGAGACCTCTTATTGAATACTTCAGTTGAGTCTACTAAAACACATTTTAATATTATTATGCTTTCATTTTATACGTTCCCCACGTAAGATCCTCTTAGTGCCAACTGTATCAGGGTCTCTGAAGCAGTCTTCTGTTGCCATGACGACCTCTCGGGGATTCCCATACACAGCATGGCTATGGAATCTTTCATTATCGAGAATTCTAACTTACGTAATACGTGCTCTAAAGAATCGTTTCACCTCCACCCACCCACCGCTTCCGTCCACTGAACATTGGCAAGGAGAGAATTATGTAAAACACGACCTCATTCGACAAAAAATAAATGTCTTCTTCCTGAAAATAGAATGTAATCATAAATTTACTTTATTATATTTTTCTGATGACTCCATGACCGAAAAGTGTACGATTAGCTTTCAGGTAATATAGTCAAAATCTTTTCAACTCCTGAAAATGGAAAAGCTGCCTAGTACTTGTTTATTTCATCTCCAATATGTACTTTTACAATTTTCCTTTTTAATTTTAATTACATGAACTGGGAATCACCAATTAATGACCTACTTTCACAGTATTGAATTCACTTCTAAACATAGTGACAAAGTAATATGAACTGATTCCTTGTAAATATGTAATAGAGTAGCGAACGTGGATTCGTCTGTAAACTGTAAACTCAATATAGAATAATAAGAAAGGATTCACTTGTCAGCATGTGATTGAGTAAACAGAAATATATTCAGCTGTAAATATATAAGAGATAATAGAAGTTGACTTTTCACATGCATGTTGTAGAACAGTGAAATGGATTCAGTTGTAAACCACAGGTATTTGAATTACACCATAAAATTTTGTGAGTTTTCGTTTGTTAGGATGTTAACATATTTTGTATCAATCATGAAGGGGGGATTGGAGAGCCATACGTTGCAAATAAAAATGTGTTTGGCACAGTTGTGTATACATACATGCACCCACACACATACACACACACACACACACACACACACACACACACACACACACACACACACACACATATATTATATGTATATTTATATGTGTGTGTGTATATTTGTGTATGTATATATTTGTGTGTGTGTTCTCTCTCAAGAACTTGTTGGATTGTGAATAAATATACAGAGATGGCATTTATACATTCAAAAATTATATGTTTGCAGTATTACTATCCATTAGCCTATGCCACTCTTTATTCTAAAATAATATCCTCTGAGTCATTACTATCTGTTTATTGTTCAATTACTATTTATACCTTCTCTTTAATTCCATTTTAGGATGTTTACCTCAAACCTTCCATTATACCCTCATACTGCCTTTCATCCACGATCGATAAAATGGTCTTCTTTGAGAGAACATAGGAATAAGGGGATATTGATTACCATGGCAACCTTGGCTCCGCGCTGATTTCGCCTTTCATCTAGCAAGAAATAGCTCTAGACATGTCTTCGGGGAAGACAAAATTAGGCGCACGTAGATAATGGGTTTGGGGTGGGGCGGAAACTGATGGGGTTTGCAGTAACCGTTACTTACGTCATGGCGAGTTTCTTCTAGACCGAAATAAGAAAAAGTTGCTTACAATTTTGTTGTGCTCACCATGGGATCCTGTGTTCTGTGGATTTATCTCATCGTTGATGTTACCCTCCGGTATTTACTTTTTTCCTGCTTTGTTGGAGTTATAGCTGGATGGATTGATTGGTTGGTTAGATTTTGCTTTGCTGATTAGTTGATGACTATTTTGTTTGTTCATTTGTGTGGATTTTTCTTTTTGGGGGGATTTGTATGTTCATTGGCATGTTTTCTCACTACTCATTTGTTTCGATTCATTTGTTTATTTCTGTTAACGTGATTTTCTGTTCAACAGGTTGCTTCTATTGACCCGCCTGTTTCTGCCCATTTGTTTGTTTCTGTTCAATTGCTTGTTTCTGTTCATTTCTTGGTCTATGTTCGTTGAAATGTGTCTGTTAACTCTTTTCGTTTTTGTTATTATTTAAATTTGCTAGTATGTCTGTTTGTTGCTCGGTTAGCTCTTTCAAAAGTTTAATGTTTGCTAAAAATGTTCTGGGTGGTTGAAAATTTCTTTTGTCGCAGACCTCTTGACTCTTCGTTTGATATTGGGAATGATGCTTTTGTACTTTTGTTTGGCTGGTATATTAGTTGCTTGGTTGCTCTTTGGCTTGTTGATATGTCGGCAGCTCAATTTACTTGCTTACAGGTTTCTTTGTAGCTTTGAATCTTTAATTGCTTGCGGAGGGGTGGCCGAATGGTCAAGGGTGGACGGAATTTGAAACCACCCCGCTGACTATAGCTGCTAGGGTTTTGTCCACCCTCAGCAATGTCAAATGTATAAATGGAATATCAAAAATACATAGTAATTGTCCTTCGACAACACTCTTTCGTAACTTCTAAGTGCAATAGCAATGGTTGCCCTTAAACTAGTACCCTAAAGTCCCTGAGGTAATGTCACAATAAAATCGTTAAACCGTAATTCTTATGTCATCAACTCCTAGAATTTGCTTGGTTTTGCACATATAAGTATAATATTTTGGTGGCGAGGATTTTATGGTGCAATTTTTTTTATTTGAAACGCCTTTGTTCAAATCTTGCAGGATACCCAATATTTTTTTTTCTCATAACTATTTTTGTTTTTTTCTTCTCAATAAATTTTTTTTTTAATTTACAATTTTAATTTATGAATAATGAGCATGGTTTTTAACGATTTACAATTATATCATAACGGTGTTTCAGTTCAAATGAATCATTTTTGGAGTTTTAAATTACGTATTACAGTGGCTCATGAGCACATAATTTGGGGCGGGAGGGGTGTCAATTACGTATTACATTGGTTCATGAGCTTGTACTTTGTGATGCTTTTGGGGGGAAGGGTGTCAATTACGTATTACAGTGATTCATTAGCACATAATTTGTGATGCATTTTCGGGAGATACAGATTGATACAATTAACAAAACTCGATACTTCAATTCAGATGAAAGAGATAGAAGAAGAAATCAAGTAAACCTTCATGTTTCCGTACAAGACACGCCCATCGAAGGAACAATTCATGACGACAAAGAATGTCGTTAACATAAAGAATTTCTTTTTAATAACCGTATTCCTTTTACTCTATTCAACGCCTTCATTTCTTGGACGGGTACACATTAATGACGCATAGTTATCGCCAAACCAAAATCCTAAAAGTCCGGAGGCAATGACACAATAACTGTCCTTCAACTATTATCAACAATGACAGAATAGCTGTCCTTCAAGTACTAGCAACGATGACACAATAGCTTCGTTAACTACTTTCAGCAATGACAGAATAACTGTATTGAAAATACTATTTGTGGCGTAATAAATTTGCCTATCCCTATTTCAACCTTGGGCACTGCTTGTGCTAATATTTTTAAGTTGGAAATAAACAGCTCAGGTAAAGAATGTGATAGACTTGCTGCGATGTAATCTAAACCGGTTTTAGGTGGATGAGTAGTTTTTATTATCCAAGAGGTAAGATTTACAAGAACGAGATCAAATGTTTACCTGCTGTAACGAATTCTATTGTCTAATCACTTTTGCAAGAACTCCAGTCATGAAAGGCGGCCGTTGACTTAATGATGAGTAGACTGGCTGATTGAAAGAGAATGGACTTATTTCGTGCATTTTGCCATTGATATGTTATGCTTGTGTTTTACGGAGAGATGTATTATGTGAGTAGATTATTATTTTTAACAAATTATGAACTATGATGCATGTATGTAGTATGCTAAAGACTTGACATTGTTTCTAGTGAATACATTCATAAATCTGATATGTTGTATTTATTATGTTGTAGGCATGTATTAGGCTAATAAATAATGTTGCATGAAACTGTAAGTTGAGACTTGAATCTAAGAAAGAATGGGATTAGATATGAATAAACTGGAATCTTTGCATTTGTTCCATGATTATATTTTACAGGAAAGAAGCCCTTTATGTTTTACCGGAATCTCCCTGTTTACTGATTTATAAACCACTACGACCGTGGTGGACTAGAGACGTTTCTACCCTCAGTATGCACGTTTAAGGATGTACTGCACTCTGTTGATGTATGGTAGCAAAGTATGCTGACTACATCGTGGAATTTCTAGTACAAGGAAGTTACTGGAAATTGCTACACTGTTGTTCTGCTTGAGGGAGCTAATATGGTGGAGTGCCCAAATTAGCCTCGAGAGAATTGCGGCTCATCAGTTGTCTACAATAAACTTGTGTCTATGTTAAAAAAACACCTGAAAGGCTATTACGGTTTCACCTAGAAAAGGTTATGTACAAACTATTATCACTATAATCTCTATAACTCCATTTCCGCTCTCTGTTAAGATCTATCCAGTGATTTATATTTACACTAATATATTGAATTATGTGTTAGGATAAAAGGCAGTATAAATATTGAAATTATTCGAATGTGGTTCATTGAAATATTGATGTCAAATAATCTTTTCATTATATTTGCTAAATGTATATTTAATTGTTGATTTCATAAATTTATTGTTAAATTTATTGACATTCTTACACATATTGATAACTATATGTTGGAGACGAAAGTGGGTGGATGGAAGCTCGCTAAATATAGATTAAAAGACGGATCTATCTTCTCCTTTGGTAAAAGGTTTCCACCTACTGAAGTATTGTGCGGTGATAAATGTTTGTCTTTAATGTTGTGGAAGAGAGAAAACGTTTACAGCGCCCGCATGCCCACCTAGTGAGAGAAACAAGTGGTATATTCTGGAGAATTATTAATAATGTAACTTAATATTCTAATCACTTGTAATTAGTTAGGGACCATTAATTGCTAATAATAATCATAACCATTAACTAGGTGGCGTTAGTGTCACACTTTTCATACGTATGTGCCAGGAAATGTCACGGTTGTCTTGAAACCGTTATCCTTGGCATGTACTCAAGCAAGGTCACGTTAATTGATTGCAATCCAGACCATTAGCGTGGTAATGGACCTCGAGACCGTGTGTGATCACCATCAAAAGTAGAGCCGGCATGACTGCAACTGTAACAGACCAAATTCATTAACGTGAAAGTAAAGGACAAAGAGATAAAAAGAAAATAACAGCTTTTCGAATCTCCAATGTCTTCATCGACCTCCTGAAAATTCAACGTCTTTACGTGACGACATTCTTGGAGTTATGCACAAGTGCGCATTTCTATGTTGCAAGCAAATCTGTCAGAGTGTACTTGTCTTCTCCGTTTTAGTGATAAATATTCCTCATGCACAAGGGAAATCACCAAGGAAAATAAACTCAGCAAATTAACTGACATTGAACCATTTCCCCCCCCCCCATATTTACTGTACGAACAATGAAAACATGTGTACCCTGGTAAAGGTATGATGTGCTAAACGCGAAACATTTTGAATACCTGATAAGTTGACCACTACTTACCATGATATTTCATGGTGGACAGTTACGTCAATCAGCCCCCTCGCTCTCTCTCTTTCCTTTCATGACCAATTCTTCTAGCCAATGACTCTCTTCATCCATTTTATCTCAAATCCCCATCTCTCTCTTCATGGACAATTCTTCTACCTAATGTCTCTCTTGGTGTTCATTTTATTCATTTTATCTCAACCCTCCTTCTCTCTCTCTCTCTCTCTCTCTCTCTCTCTCTCTCTCTCTCTCTCTCTCTCTCTCTCTCTCTCTCTCTCTCTCTCTCTCTCTCTTCATGACCAGTTTTCTAGCCAATGTTTCTCTCGTTACCAGTTTATCTTAATCCCCTTTGTCTATCTGTCTTTCTTTTTCTGTCTCTTCATGACCAGTTCTTCTAGTCAATATCCCAATTGTTGACCAGTTTATCTCAAATCTCTCTGTCTCTCACAATTATTTTAGTCATTGTCTCTCATGGTGAACAATTTGTCTGAGACTGTTCTGTTTGTCTCTGTCTCCATTCCAACTATTTCTTCTGATCACCCTCCTCATTCTAACCACTTCCACATTCGAGATTATTTTCCTCGTTTACCTACTGGTGTAAACATATTTAGAGCAGTGACTCTTTACTTGAAAAATTAGTTCAAGCTTCATATCTTCGTGTGAGGGGACCTTCTATTTTCAATTTCTGTTATAGGACAGGTTCTCTTATTATGTATGATTTCTTTTGAAAAATCCTTCAAAGTGCAAGTCTCTCTGAATACGTATGATACTTTCTGACAAATTCTTTAAAATTATATTTTCCTTGTGACGAGTTTCTAGTGTTCTGCACATAATCACATAACTAGCCGGGAAGTAACTGCTAAAACTCGCCAACTTAACACATACGTAACTCCTAATTATTCACGAAGAGAGATGTGATTGGAAGAATTCAGTGTTAAGAAGACTAACTGGTGAATGGGGACAGTGTTTAGAAGACTTACTGGTGAATGGCGATAGTGTTTAAGAGACTTACTGGTGAATGGGGACAGTGTTTAAAAGACTTACTGGTGAATGGGGACAGTGTTTAGAAGACTTACTGTTGAATGGGGACAGTGTTTAGAAGACTTACTGGTGAATGGGGACAGTGTTTGGAAGACTTACTGGTGAATGGGGACAGATTTTAGATGACTTACTGCTGAATGGGGACAGTGTTTTGATAGATTTAGTCGTGCAAAATGAACAGTTAGAAGATTTACTGATGAGTAGTGATAGTGATTAGAAATTTGTCACGAATAATGAAAAATCAGTTAGTTTAGGCACAAATAAGAAATTGGTCTTGAACAGAGATAGTGGCTTTAATAATTAGTCATGATAGTGGAAATTGGTTAGAGAAAATAAGACAATAAGACATGAATATGGAGAGTAAGTAGAAGAATCGGTTTTGATTGAGAGAAATGTTTAGAAAAATAGTTTTGAAAGGGAAGGGCAGTTGTTAGAAGTCCTAGAGTGGGGACAGAGGCTAGAAGAAATATTCTTAAATAGGAACAATGATTAGGGACAGAGTCATGAATAATGATATTGCTAAAAGAACTAGAGACTACATGAATAGAGACAGTTATTAGAGGAATTACTCATAAACAGGGAACTTATTTAATGTAAATATGCACAATGAATATTAAATACATGCATATGAGTTTCTCGTATGAAATCCTAAACTTTTTTTTATCTAAATCACTGAAATGGGAAGATACAAATAAAGCCATTTTTTCTTCTCTGTCTTTTACTGCCTGACAAAATAGTGCAATTTCTCTTTGAAGAAAACTGAGACCACTTTTATGTGGAAAGAGAAAATGTTTGAAGAATACGCAGCAATAATAATTGAAGATAAATCTAGAAGGAACGCTTCGCTGACGAGTTCACGTGTAAATTGACCTTAAGACAGTAACGTTGTCGTAAAATTGTAAGGAAAGCCATTGTCGACGAGATGCGTACAAGAAATACGAGTGTAGTAAAAGATAAAAAAATAAAGCAAGTCTGGGATATGAGTCTAGTACATGTTTAGATTCAATGAATTATAGTTATTAGTGGCTTGTTTGTTCCCAATGATTTATACTTACTTTTTTTAAGTATGTGAGGAATCTATTGCTTATGCACTTGTTCTACAAAAATACAAAAGAACTGTTGCATTATTATTTTTCGAATTTGTCTCGTGTGTACATCTTGAATTTTACAGCAGTTATGTGTGTATGTGTTGGTGTGCCGTTTTATTCTATTTTATCATAGCAGATTACTTATACATAACTTAAAAATCAGTTAAAACCCAAACAGATGAAATAAATGCAAAGGGACATAAACACAACGTCCAATAATAACAAAATACTGAACTGCTATTCGCTTTCGAATTCAATAAGACATTGAAGCGATTCACGGACATTGCGCCAAGGTCGGCAGTCCTGAACCCGAGGGAGAGTACGTCAATGGAAAATTCCTACAATCTGGGACTGGTTTTAAACCCCACTTTTCTGGACCAGGCACCTTTCGAACTGACTAGTTCCATAATACAGACTAAAATCTATAATTAATAATGCATCTAACAATGACAAAAGCACAGAGCTTTTCATTTGTAAGTCATAATTATAATAGAGCTTCGGTGGACAGATAAATCTATTAACAAATAAAGTTCAAGGTAAAAGTAGGTAACTTAAAATAATTATAATTATGAAAACTAGCAGTCGGTGTTTACCAATACATACAAGAAGGCCACGTGCCAGAACAAAGCAAAGGTCACGTGGTCCTAATCAAGAAAATGCCATTTGATCAGAACAAAGTAAAAGCCACGTGGTCCTAATCAAGAAAATGCCATTAGATCAGAACAAAGTGAAGGCCACGTGATAAGGACAAATTGAAATGAAACACTGACAACGTGAAACGCATTTCACTGTTTTATGTACTCGACCTACCTACGGGCTTATCAAAGGGAGATAAACATCAATAGTGAAACGCATTTCACTGTTTTATGTACTCGACCTACCTACGGGCTTATCAAAGGGAGATAAACATCAATAGTGAAACGCATTTCACTGTTTTATGTACTCGACCTACCTACGGGCTTATCAAAGGGAGATAAACATCAATAACAAAGTCTGCGCGTGCCCGCCTGCCTGCAAAATGTATACTCACGTGAAAGTCCGCACTTTAGAGGGGAAATGTGCTCTAGTTGAGAACTTTCACAGTAAAATCTTAAGTAGACAAGACTTTAATTATTGTTACTGTAAAGTCTTTGGGGGGAGCAGTCGACGCTGGTGTAATGACTATATAAAGAAAACGCAGAAGGCTTTATGACAAGCATGTTTCTGCAGTTTCTCTATTGTATGTCGCTAGTACTTCACTTCAAGGGAACGCTACTGTTTAGACGATTAAGAGCACGCCCACTAATGACCTTGGTTGAAACTAAAGAAAGTGTTCGCGCACCAACACAGTACACCGAACTTGCAGGATTGGGCGTCGAGTGTGCAGATGTGCGTTTTCTCAAACGTGTTGTAACTCCGGAATGTGTAGGGAATTGCATTGCTGTGCTAAACACAGTTTTTATATTTCTTCAAATTAATTTATATTACAATGTACATTTTTTTTCTTTTTGCGAGAAATCGAAACCTGGTGAAGGAACGCATGGCAGCATTTAAAAAGTTAGGAAGGAAGGAAGGAAAAAGGGAAAGGGGGGAAAGGAAAGGAAATGGAAAGAAAGGGAAAAAGAGAAAGAAGGAAAGAAAGAAAGAAAGAAAGAAAGAAAGAAAGAAAGAAAGAAAGAAAGAAAGAAAGAAAGAAAGAAAGAAAGAAAGAAAGAAAGAAAGAAAGAAAGAAAGAAAGGGAAGGGAAGGCAGGAAGGAAGGAATAAATGTGTATAAGTTCCTGTCTGATGCCTACTATTAAATGTTTCCCATTTATTTAATGAAAAAAAAATATTTGTGCATTATTTAAGTCATTATAGTATAGATTATTCAATCAATTCACAGCTACTAAGAAAACATTCTCAAAACGTTAATAGACACTCAAATTCTAATTGCACATTTATTTTGACATCCCACCCTAGACCTGGCACTTGTACATATTTACAAATCACACATTCCTTAAGCAAGGTGTCACACTTATTGACAGTTTCTAAAATAAATCCACATATTTTGACATTTCCCTTAACAAAGCCCCTGTAACTCAAGACTTCATCTTAGAGGCATCAAAGTGCCAGAGGACAGAAAATCTATTTTTCTTGTAAGAAAAGCCAGAGAGCATAAAATTGGCATGTAGAGTGCGCCTGCGTTGTCTTAAGAGCATGTGTATACGTTACGGTCTGTACTATCGAAACTTTAGACGAAATTTTAGCGATTAATTTATTTCATGACGATTAAATTTCAACTAGTTTTCTTTCTTACTTATTGAAACAATGCTGATTTTTAGTTGCACCGGAAGTTTTTATTTGTTATTATTTTTTACTACCAAAATGGCCGATTCTAAGATGAAAGATTATAAGCCGGTTAAAGATAAATTACGAGACCATTTTGGATTTAAAGTAGACGATAACAACAATGTTTTAACGGTGGAAAGATATACAGTGTTAGTTGTTTTTTTTATCAACTAAAACAATCGTTAATTATTGTAAGATTAATCGTTAATTGTTGTAAGATTAATCGTTAATTGTTGTAAGATTAATCGTAAAAGAAATCATTAATCGTTAACAGCCCAAATATATATTCACATACACACACACGCACACACATACACATTCAGGAAAATTTATTTAAGAGTGATCAATGATAATTACTTCCATGAAATGGAGAACCAGATTTGCAATTTTCAGTTTTATATCTGTGAAAAAAATCATACAGATAGTATAAAATAAATAATTAATCAGTTTTGGATTGTGTTGTGTCCAGCTGTACTCGAGACCAAGTCTTCGAAAGCATGACCTCGTTAAAATGACCAAACACAACAAACGACACTGTCTATTTAATTTATATTTTGCATTAAGATTGTGTAGTTCATGTATTTATTTTGCTTTCTGCCCATTTGTGCTGTTTTTGCTTTAGATATCTCCGTTCAAATTAGTTCACAATATTTCTTATCATTTATATTATTTTTTCCCCTTTTAATCAAACAGGAAACTCAATACCAGTTATATTTTCTTGTTGGTGCAAATTAAAAATCCTAAAAACAGCCTAATAGATATCTCATTACTCCGGGCTGAAGACATTAATAAAAAGGTCCCCAGGCCCCCACAAACCTTTATTTTCCCTGGAATAGAAAAGAAAAAGTGTAATTTGTGTCCAAGCACTAATGTTATTGCAATCATTAGTCCAGAACTCCTTTCGGCTAAAAGACATGCTAAAGAAGAGTAGAAAAAACGTCTGTTGCCAGCTTATTTATTAAGATTAGTAATTTGAGTATAAATTTTTTTTAAAAACTTTCTTCAGATTAAGAAAATAACTCGACAAATACGACGTTCCTGTTACCATTCATCAAAGATAATTATGATTGGTTGGAAACTAAAGAGTGTGTGACGACAATGCCATTTAGTTAATGATTATGATTATTATTAATAATAATAATTAATCTTTCATACCAATTTATAAGTGATGGGAATCTTAATTTATTTTGTTAAGAATTCTCCAGAATACACCACTCGTCTCCGTCACTTAACGGATATGCAGGAGCTGTAAAGGTTTTCTCCAAGGAGCTCTACAACTATAGGAAGACAAAACATTTATTGTCGCACCAAAACATTTACTATCACCCAATATTCGGCAGGTGGAAAACTTCTTACTAAAGGAGAAGACAAATCCGTCTTAATCTATATTTAATGAGCCCCCGTCCACCCTTTTTCATCTCCAACATACGGTTATCAATATGTGAAAGAAAGTCAATAAAATTAAATATTAAATCAACAATCAACTAAACATATGACAAATACAATGCAAAATATCATTTGACATCAATATTTCCATAAAACCACATTTGAATAAATGTTATACTATATAATTCTTTATCCAAAATAATACAATTCAACAAGTCAGTACAAATCACGAGATAGTTAGCGATAATAGTTTTTACATAGCCTGAATTGAGTGAGCACTGTCTCAATAGTCTTTTGTGCACTATTGCAAGAATGTTACAAGTTGTTGTCCATGTCAGTTTCCACCTGTTTTCTCTCCTGACGCCCCAAACACAAATATGCTGCTATTCCCTTGAAGCCAATCTGTACCAGCTTCCTCAAGCTGAATAACAAACATTGCAGTTTCTAGTAACTTCTTCAAGCAGAATAATAAACATTGCAGTTTCTAGTAACTTCCTCAAGCAGAATAATAAACATTGCAGTTTCTAGTAACTTCCTCAAGCAGAATAATAAACATTGCAGTTTCGAGTAACTTCCTCAAGCAGAATAATAAACATTGCAGTTTCTAGTAACTTCCTCAAGCAGAATAATAAACATTGCAGTTTCGAGTAACTTCCTCAAGCAGAATAATAAACATTGCAGTTTCTAGTAACTTCCTCAAGCAGAATAATAAACATTGCAGTTTCGAGTAACTTCCTTGCACCTGAATTGCTCAATGAGGTCAGTATACATTGCCACCATACATCAACTAAGTGTAGTGTATCCTTTACACTTATACACTGCAGTAAATGCTTCCCACATTTACCATGGTCATATAATCAGTGAAGCAAAAGATTCATATCCCATTAAGCTAACAGATACCTTTCATGACCGGACTTCATGCCACTCCAAATTCAAAGTTTTTGGACAATAGCTTTCTCTAAAACAGGAAATCGTTTAGATCTCAGCCCATTGGCTGGTCTCATTCTCAGAAACCATAACCAGTGGTTAATCAAAGCTACTCACCCACTTGAACCAGTTTGCATTTCATCAGCAATTTCTAGCATATTCCCAACTAGAGTGCTTACTCCAACAGAAATACCATCATAAGGAGTGCCCAAGATCGAGTCACTCTTACAATCCGAAAATTTATGTAACCATTAAATCTTAAAATATGGATATGCAAATTTACTCCGCCACAGAGTGTCTGAAGTGTGCGTGTGTTTGATAGAGAGAAAAAAGTGCGAGATAGAAGTGTTTGTTTATATGTGTCTGCATTCCTACTGTGATTTTGAGTGTCAAGGAGCAAAAGATACTGGAAAATATATAATTTATTTATTATAATTAATAAATTTGTCAAGTACTTTCTCCTGATGAGTTTTGATCTCCTGCATCTAACAAGTGACAAATTATCTAATTTTGTCAGAATGACAGGCATACTATTATAAATTATCTAATTTTTTCCAGCATAACGGATATATCTCCTATAAATTACCTAAAATCTCATATTCAGTATAGATCTAGATGCTGTAGAGTTTCATGTCTGCAATTTTTTCTTGATTTAGAACGGTTATTTGATGACGTTATGCAGAAAATTATGTTGAAGGTGCTGTTATGCAGAAATAACTCTTTGCTATAAAGTTTGTCTACAACTTTTTTCTACTTGACATGATTATAAACGTTTCGACATTTTCGACACAATAATGTTGGAAGCAGGAGTCTTGTAGTAATGAGTCACTCAAAAATCATTCATTGCTTGGGGCCTGAAATAAAGAAAACATATCTCCATTAGAAATATGACTTAATTTACTCAACTATTAGTTTCATGCAGTGTTTTGTCAACGAAACATTCCTTGTAGCATACTGATGATAAAAATAATCAAGCGAAGCCCAGAAAAAGAAACGAAAGAAACAAAACGTAGAATAGAAGACATTTGAAGAGAAGAGAAGAGAAGAGAAGAGAAGAGAAGAGAAGAGAAGAGAAGAGAAGAGAAGAGAAGAGAAGAGAAGAGAAGAGAAGAGAAGAGAAGAGAAGAGAAGAGAAGAGACGAGAAAGAGAAGAGAAGAGAAGAGAAGAGAAGAGACGAGAAAGAGAAGAGAAGAGAAGATCTTGCTGTGTTATCTTATGAGATGAAATATTAACAAACGAGATATGATGATAATGAAATAGAACAACAGACATTATCTGAGGCACCTCGACAATAAACAGAATGCAAGTTCGGACAGGAGCTCTACAACTATTGGAAATGCATCTTCTGGACAAAGAATATCGATCGCTATAGTCTCTTATGAATTCCCTCCCTTGGCGACCTTCCGGGTCATTCTATTGACATACTGAATAAAGAATGGCATCTCGGATGTCCAAAAACCACTTTAATATGTCTGTGCTTCTTTAGTTTCTCATCTGATCCCATGTCCTTGCGTGCATACACCATCTCCAGGGCCCAGCATCTTTATATTCGACATGACAGCAGGGTTATTATGGGAGATTTGATGTTTATGTATTGCTATAATTAGAATGGAAGTTTGCGTTGTGTTGGTTACTGCTGATCAGTGACGTTTTTGTTTTTCTTCATGCGTCCGACATTTGTTACATTGTAAACATCAACTACAGATTTCTTCATGAATTGGTTTACATGTTTGTTTGCTTTTTGAATACAATTTCGAGCACGGACATTAAGGAGAATTTTGAAAATTTATTTGTATTATTGTCTAAAAATCGAGAGAGAGAGAGAGAGAGAGAGAGAGAGAGAGAGAGAGAGAGAGAGAGAGAGAGAGAACATCCAATACGGATACAAAATGGACTGCCACGATAAATCACCCATTCATGACTGCAGATATAAAGTTTTTGGTCAAACTTAAACTTTAGAGTTCTTAATGGGTTGGTTTACTGTTTTTTGCTTTTTTTGAATACAATTCCCAACAGGGACATTAAGGATAATTTTGAAATTGTATTTGTATTATTGTCTAAAAATCGAGAAGAAAAAAGGAACATCCCAAATGGACTGCCACGAAAAATCACCCATTCATGACTGCGGATATAAAGTTCTTTGTCTATGTAAATCAGATTTGCGAAATGTCACTTGAAGCGAATTGTGCAATAGAATACACACCTTTCGTTTTCTTTTTTTCTCTATCTTCTTTATTTGTTTGTGTCTGTCCTTGTCTGTTTTTTTTTTGTTCATTTCTTCTCAATTTCTTTCTTTGTTTCTCCTTCCCTTTGTTAGCTTATTTTTGATCTCATTGATTTACTGATTTAATTAATTAAGGTATATATTTATTCATTTATTTTTGTACTTGTGTGTTCGTGTTTTGTTCCATCATATGGTTAAACGCTAACGTCTTCTTCAGCAAGTTTAACTGACAGTTCTCGATGCCGGTTGCCTATATCAGGGGGAGGCAATGCGCTGTCCGCAAGAGGCAATACTTCCCCTTAAACACCTCTCCGAATTTGCGGCGATGACATCATGAAGGGTGAGTGACTAGACAATGCCAGTCTGAAGATGCATTGTCTTCAAGAGCAAACAAAATGTACCACTAGAATTGAGCACAAAGTGGGAAGAGCTAGAATACTGTCCGTCCTCTTTGAAATAAGAGTTTGGTAGGAATCATCGTTTAAGTGACCAGATCAGTTTTCGCAGTAAATAATTTATAGTTTGTATTATAAGTAATTCACAGGATGTCGTAAAGAAATGATAGATAAATAGATAGATAGACAGACATGTAGATAGATAGATAGATAGATAGATAGATAGATAGATAGATAGATAGATAGATAGATAGATAGATAGATAGATAGATAGATAGATAGATAGCGCCTTTGTTACGACAAAAGTATAAGGTGAAAATGTATTTAAATTAAGTAAAATCGTTGGGTTTGTGTGTGTCACATGTCCAGTTTTCATTTTACGACCCTGTCCTAATTTCGGCATTAATCATCAATATTAATTTATAAGATAATCCTCAACCTTAGTGACAGCTGGACCTGCCTAACTTATCTCCCTTTCAAATGTCACAATCTCACTGATTATTCAAGACACCTAGTCAGACAAATTAGTTGACTTCTAGCTATTGATTACGTTATCTCCCCTGTATTTATAGATTAATGATTATTGATTCTTTATCTTTTATTCATGGCTCGGCCCCCAATCAATCGCATTCCTTTGGTCAATTACATACACTTATATAATAATATAGAGAGATAACAGTTTAAGAAAATTTAACAATAAAATTTAATAACAAGAAAATTAAATTTGAAACAAGAAAATGAACAAATTGGTTTCCACGAATACAGAGTATTACCGCATGACCCGGAAAGTCACTTCACGGTACACCATATGAAAAATCTATTTCGATTGTCATTTTTTTTTTAATTAACTGAATAAACATGTGTTGCTGTTGTCCCACTAGCATACACTGTTCATGTGACCCTTGAAAGTCCTCATGGTTCAACAAGGCAGGATAAGGATCTGGCACGGACGTTCACTCGCTTCACTGATGTTTCAGTTCCATCTTCAATAAGCATAGATTCCCATCAGTTTAGCATTGAGCAGTTGGATCAGAGTTCTGAGGTAAAACTCAGGACTGGGAGTAATATACACAGTTATTTATGTTACAGCTTCATGTATGAAATGACTTTTATGGGCCTTATAGCAGCAGCAATAACCACTCTTTACAATCTTCACTAACTCACAATTTATGTTACATGAAAATTCAAATATATAAAATCTTTACATATATATATATATAATATATATATATCTTCCATTACTCCAAAGTTGCTCAGATGCTATTTAACTAATGACTACGCAGCGCATGTTAATTCTCCTGTGATAACAATTAATCAACAGTAGTAAAATTACATACATGTGGCATTTCATCACATTTACAACGAGAGGGGTATTGTTGAAGAGCACAAGAGCTTGACCTTAATCATTAATCTTACATCGTTAAACAATTAATTTAATTCGTACAAGATGTCCCTTACTCAACCTCGTTCAAAACGCACAGTACGGGAGTGGGTGGGAAGGATGGTTGAAGAGCACAGGAAAAGGGGGTGTATATGAAAAGACGAGGGGGTCTGGTTGAAAAGCACAAGACAGATCTTGTTATATAGCACAGAAGAAAGAGGTGTGGATGAAAAGCACAAGACAATGGGTGCAGATGAAAAGCACAAGACAAATGGGTCTGGTTCAAGAGCACAGAACAAAAGGGTGTGGTTGAAGAGGACGACCATTAAATGAAGTACTGTGACAATTAGCATTGCATTACCTTTGAACAGACTGTTATAGTATACAGATAGATAACTACAACCATTAAATGAAGTATTGTGACAATTAGCATTGCGTTCTAAATAGTGCTGTAGCAAATAGTAAATGCAAAGTGATCAAGTAGAGTACAGTGGTCGCCATAGCATGACATGACAAAGAAAACGGCTTGCTCTGCTCTGCAAAAAGTCAAATGAAGGCAACACTAAATTTCAGGCATATTTCATCTCTAAACTCCTTTCTCTCTATGGACACATTCTCACCTTACAAATCCTGCTACATTTTGTTAGCCCGATACACATACATCATACGAAACATAGCATCGATCAAAATTCACAAGTATTATGTACAACGTAATCAAATTAGTGAACACAGCAATAATATTTCGATTACATAAAGCATTCTCCAATTCAAATCATAGATCTCTAGCAATTATGTACGAAATATTCCTAAGTCCTTTCTTTCTTTATAAGTCTGTTAACTTACCGTATAGTAACGATTGCCTTTGTGACTGGACTCGAGTTACGTTCAAATTCAAATTGATTGGAATAGAGTACTTCTTCAACAAAGAAACTTTTGGTCCATCCCTAACGTTATGAACAGTGTGAGACTATTAGTCAGAAAAAAGTACTTATCCTGTTGGAACTGGTTTGGATTGCATTAGCAATTTCTAGCCTATTCTAAAATGAGTTGTTTACTTCCACCTTTGACACTTACAAAAATTACCAAAATAAGGAATGCCCAAGACCGGGACACTTTGACAATTTAATAATTTATATAATAATTAAGTCTAGAAATAGGGATAGGCAAATTTACTCTGCCATAATATGTTTCATTTCACCTTGCTGTATTTATCTCTCTTCATGATGTGAGGACACGCCCATTTCTCTTCACTTTCATGCCCCCTTTCTTCATGATGTGAGGACACGCCCATTTCTCTTCACTTTCATGCCCCCTTTCTTCATGATGTGAGGACACGCCCATTTCTCTTCACGTTCATGTCCCCTTCCTGCATGTGATGAAGGTGAATTCGTACGAAAGCGTTCTGACTGAACGGCATTCACGACTTCCTCTTAGAAATGAAATATTTTCCAACTATTGTCCATGTTCCAGCGATTTAAGTAGTCTCCAATGAACTGGGGAATACTATTCTAAGATTGTTTTGCACTTAGTACCTCATGTCTTTCTCTGTGGAGCGGGGAGTATGATTTTTTTAAAAAGCAGATTAATAAACAGATAACCGAATTAGACACATACAGTAAATGGCACGTTTATGTGTGGAGCATTTACATTAACTCTGTTCCAAGAACAGAGGGGAAAATGTCAATAGTCCAAAAATAAAAATTCAAGTCAAAATAACTCCCTTGTCAACGTGCCCATTAAACATATCGGGAAGAGTATGTAGATGTACCCCAGGCTCCTTTTTTCTTATTTCATATCCTTAATTATTTGAGCCCTGGGATCCTTACAGATGGTATCGATTGCAGAAAAAACATCTGTCGACTGCGCCCTTATGGCGCAGGTTTAAATCAAACCTGCTGTGCACTGGCCAGGTTGAAAGAAACGCTTCGTAAAAGACATTGTTGGCTCATCTTTTAACTCACTAAGTAAAACAGTGTCATACATAACAGCATACGCTGCTGTATCTTTAACATAATTCACTGAGATAAAAAGTAAGTAACATAAATTAGATGAAAAAATACCATCTCATATTTATAATGGTTTAAAAGTAATCAGAGTGGTTAAACGTACCGAGATGGATGGATGGATGGAATTTGGATGGATGGATAGATAGATAGATAGATAGATAGATAGATAGATAGATAGATAGATAGATAGATAGATAGATAGATAGATAGATAGATAGATAGATAGATAGATAGATAGATAGATAGAGAAACACATATACACACTTACAAGTGTGTAATGTGTATATATTTGTCTTTCTTCCTGCAAGATCATGTCAACTACATATTTATCATTTGTCTGCTTTTTTCTATTTATTTATGTGCCTAACTGACTCTCTTTCTCTCTAGGTAATTACTATTTTTATATATTTATCAGTATCTCTTACTATCAAACAACTGTTATTTTATCTTTTTGAGTAATTGCTTAATTACAATCTTTTATAACTCTCATGACATAGTTTAGACTGCGTATTTTAAACCAAATAAATGTAACATGAAACGACATTTTTAAATGAATTGCATTACGTATATCTCACACCAGTGAATCCGGTGGAATAGACAGACTTTAACTGTCTCCGTGAAGACGTATTCAAACATGCTTTAGTCGTTCGATTAATCGTTCCAAAGCAAAAGTAGTAATATTTCTTAATTAAAATAATTATTTTCATTAAAATGCTGCTTTACTTAGTGAAAAAGAAAGTCTTATATTACGCAGCACCATATTGATGGCAACAGGTTAAGGTTAACAATTTACGTACATCTTAAGAGAAACACATTGCTCAGGGCATGTTCACCACAAATGAACGTCAACTTGCAAGCAGAGAAAAAATTAACAATTTACGAACATCTTAAGAGAAACACATTGCTCAGGACATGCTCACCACAAATGGACGTCATCTCGCAAGCATAAGAATATCCTATTGTGCCATTTGTGGAAACGTTTGCTTATTCGTGCTCGCAGTTTTCTCCCCTCTTTATATTCCACGGCAGAAACAATTCTACTATTCCTTTCAAGCAAACAACTGCAAACAAAACACAAAGAATTACGTCACCATAATATCAGATGGGCAACATCCGAGTGCTCGAGAAGGAAAACAGGGGTTCTTTGTTTATTCATTTGTCAGTCGAAGAAACACTTAGAAAATTAGAATTATTCGTCACCATCCATTCCATGCACACGACTTGCTGTGCAAAGTTCGCAGTGCGTCCGACGCATCGATCATTTTATACAATTTCATAATTAACCTTTTACTCGGCATTCCGATCTCTGGCCGACACGGGCTCGATCCTATTAGCCGGGGGACCATTCTGAACTTGCAAAATATTATTATTGCTCTCGAAAGCAAGTTAATTCATTGCGTAGAAAGCAACAAGCAGAGCTACAGCTCTTTTATGATTATTGTTATTATTGTTGTTGTTATATTTCTGATGCTTATTTAGGGGGTTGTGTATGTCTCGGAATTTTGTTAAGAAAACAAATAAGCGAATTACGTATACATAATACATGGCGAAATTTGATCTTTTGTTGTTGCTGCTTTGCTGTAATATTGTGTTTTAATGTGCTGGTTTGATTAAATCCAGCTATTTTGTTTGGCATTTCTTCTATTTTGCTGCTATTTGTTTTAAGCTATCTGTTTCGTCTTTTGATCCTATGTTTAGATTCTGTTATATGCTGCTTTGTAGATGTGCATGTGTGTGCGTGAGTGTCAGTGATAGAATGCATGTAGATGTCTGTGCTAATGAATGTTCGCGTGTGTGTGTTTGTGTATGTGTGTGTGTGTGTGTGTGTGTGTGTGTGTGTGTGTGTGTGTGTGTGTGTGTGTGTGTGTGTGTGTGTGTGTGTGTGTACATATAATACCACGAGTCAATAACATTAGCCCACTGTCTGATAAAAATATAATGCACTGGGTATTTGTAATGTGTTCATCTTTCGGCTCAAGTTTATTTATGCAAGAGAGGTTACTTAGTTTTTAAAAAAAGCTAAATTTCATTCAGACCTACAACTGTGTATTGCTGGAACAAAATAATGGAATTAGTGCAATGGAAACAAAACTAGCCACGGTTAATATCTTGTTTTACATTTAATTCTAAAACAGTTTTCAGTTATTATCAATTACAAGAATAGATATAAATAACTATGTTTATTAAATGTAATATTCTCACATTTTGCTATTTCCAAAGTAAAGAACTTTAAATTTCGTAGGTCGGCGATGATAAATTGCAGCACAAAGAATTCCCAATTGTCTTCAGTATCGCCCGAGGTAGAAGTAGACATGGATTAAATCAGAAGACTATAACAACTGAAATCTGTCACATAACCAGCTATTCCCGCACAGCTCCTCACTCTCATTGGCAATCCTGCTTTACTAGAGTTATTTCCCTTTAATTCCTCGAGTGGCAATTATTGTATTCTTTCTCTCTTCATCTTTCTCAGTAAGATAAATTGGGGTAATTTTTCGCTGTGTGTGCTGTCGTTTCTAGCAATTCTTCATCATTGCTGTCTTCTACAGTCGCATTGATATCATTATTCAGAAAATAGTCTTTGCTAAGATGGTAAACTTAGCTGTGATGCTGAAATAAATTTCCCGCAGCAAGATTCGGTTGACGGTGCTGCTAATCAGCTTCATTTGTCTATTTCCACCTCGCAAATACATGGATTGTACGGCTGCCTGGAAGTCTGACCTACTTCCCTTTAAGCAGTGTTAGGGATTCTCTTAAATCGCGTATTATGATTGGATTTTCGGGAAATTTGTTTACATCAATCAAAAAGAATTCTTCTATACCCCGATAACGACAGCAATTCGTCAGTCAGACGAAAAGAGAGTGCACAATCTGTTAATAGTAAAGATTATAGATCAAGACATCATGGTGAAAGTTCTCCAGTCTTGTTAAAGGTATAAAATATAGGTTTTAAGGACATTTCACGGCAATATAGCAAGTGGTAAGCTACTAAATTAAGTTATTTTAAACAAAATTAATTTTCATGATCACCTTCGACCATAAAACGTTGGGTGGATAAATCATTCTCGCCTTAGAAAATGTTTAAAGATAACAATCAAATAAATATAACTAGCTGATTTTCATTTTTCATGTTCGCCCTCATCAGGCTAAGCAGATTTGTACGGGATTATAGGAGCGAGTTTCACACACACACACACACACACACACACACACACACACACACACACACACACACACACACACACACACACATACACACATACACACATACACACGGACGGATAGATAGATAGACAGACAGACAGACGGATGGATGGATGGATAGATAGATAGATAGATAGATAGATAGATAGATAGATAGATAGATAGATAGATAGATAGATAGATAGATAGATAGATAGATAGATAGATAGATAGATCCTTTACTATACATTAAGTGAATAGTTTCTGATTAAAATCTCGTGTTTGTGAAGATTATATTCACATGATTGGCTCCCCTCTGGCTCCCTGCTCTACACGCATACGATTGTATTGCTCTGTGGAAAAAAGTTTACCAGGATGATCAATTTATTTGCCTCAATCCATTAGTAATAAGCTCTTTTTACCTGCTTGTTTCTAGCAACGATCTTTTTTGTAATGTATTTTTAAAAGAAAATTAACAGCTTTCGTCTTTTGAAGTTTGATATCTGTTGAAATGAAAGCATGTGAAAGCACGAGAACCCTTCTTAGATTATGTCTCCTTGTACAAGTATCCTATGAAGCCTTTGGATTCATTTCTGACGTCATTATGTCGTCAACATGACTGCGTTAATACGGTTGCTTTATTTGTTGCAGTTTCTACTCCTAGCAGAATACAACCACGAACACATTTTAATTAATCTGCCAGGAAGCCACTACCCATCCTTTAAGAGATTAGACGTCAAGTGCGGGTTTTAGATGTTCTCATTTGCCAGCAGTCTAATTAAACTTTTCTCGGTTTGAATCTTCTGCTTTGATACGTCAGGCGAACAAAAATCGATGCAGCGAATGAGACTTAACGTAGTGTGTGTTGGAGGCATCGGGAAGAGGGGTGGTGGTGGACGAAATTTAATCACCAGAAGAAGGCTGAGAGGTGAGCCAATAGTATGATTTCTACTTTTAAAGCCAAAGTACCAAATGAAAGAACATCGCTGAGCGACTGGCTCACCAGTAAAACTGAAAGTGCTTGCTAGTGACCGACAGTGATTGCTTAGAGAGACCCGTTTGACTCTCAGTCTAGTCAGCTAGCCGGCGATTTGGTGGTTTTCTGGGTCGCAGACGAGAGACTATTCATTGATGGCCGATTGCTTAATTTCTTCTGCAGTTTGGTCCGTCAAATTATTTAACTGTATTAGGTGTTTTGGCAGACTGTTTCATGATCGTTGCTTTCCTAATCTACAGGGTACTCTAAACTTATTTTACTATTTGATTCCTGGCAGGAACGAGGGTATGTGTCATGAATGGCGGCTGATTATTCAATTTGTAACCTTTCGCCTGTTCCAATTTTATTTTTTTGTAATAAAATCGTTTATATTAACGATGTTTGTTTAATACTTAATGCTTTCCTTTATATACGTTTATAGAAGGTGAGTTGTTTATCTCATGGATCTTTCCTTTAAGATTCATTATGAGTTTATATTCTATTATTGGTAGAAGGTTTTGTCCTCCTAAGGTAGATGTGTTTTATCCTCTATGTAAAATTTTATTTAATGTTGTAAAACACTCTAGTTAATCTGAGAAAAATTAACTGTTATCAATGTACTCATAAATATGACATACGTTTCCAAAACCCTTCATCAACTCCCTGTTAAGCACACCCACACCCCTGGGGCGAAATTCTTTCCTATACTGTTCATAACTTACTCGTTAAACACCATCATTGGGGTAAACATTTTTGTAATACTGTTTTCAATTTTGTAATTAAGCACACATCACTGGGGTAAACATCTTTGTAATACTGGTTTCAATTTGGTAATTAAACACACACCACTGGGGTAAACATCTTTGCAATACTGTTTTCAATTTGGTAATTAAACACACATCACTGGGGAAAACATTTTCAAAGATTGTTCATAACTTGCTCATAAACACAAACCATGGGGTAAACATCTTTACAATATTGTTTGTATCTTGCATAAACACACACACTACTGGAGTAACATCCAATAATGTTCACAACGTGTTCATAAATAGATACCACTGAGGTTAACATCTTTCTAATACTGTTCATAACGTGTTCGTTAAACACACAAATTGGGGTACAAAGCTTTTCAAATAGTGTTCATAACTTGTTCATTAAACACACAACACTGGGTCAAGCATTTTTCCAATATTTTCATAACTTGCTCATGAAACACACACCAATGGGTTAAACATCTTTCCAATATTGTTCATTATGCGCTCATTAAACATCACACACCACTGCGGCACACATGAAGGATGAGTCGATGGTTGTGTCAACGTTATTACACTAATGCAAAGTTACAGGCAAACATATGTCCTGTCAGAAATTTGTGGGCCGTGAATGTGTGCAGTACCTCATCTTGTTAGGGGAGGCTGGATAGGTTTCAGACTGGGAGTGTCAACATACATTTCATTTGTCCAGCTCCGTGTGGTATTCAATACTTGCAGCGATTTGAAGAGAAATCTCTTCAAAATTAGGTTTTTCAACTCGCCCACCTTCCCAAATATTTGTTTATTTAAAAAAACAACAACTACCCTTTCTTTAAAATTAAGGAATCTAAATCAAAACTTGCCTGCTGACGTAAGTAAATACATTTACCTGTGGTTTCGTGAAAACGATATGCGTACATAGAAGCGACATATTACAAGTGGTACAGTTCCGTGACGTCTAAGGAAAAATGTATCATACACACTTAGTATATGTGGTACAGCTCCATGACGTCTAGCGAAATACCATACACAATTAATACATGTGGTACAGTTCCATGACGTCTAGCGAAATAAGACATAGTACCATACACAATTAATACATGTGGTACAGTTCCATGACATCTAGCGAAATAAGCATCAACACAATTAATACATGTGGTTCAGTTCCATGACACCTAACGAAATAATTTTCGTATACAATAAATATATGTGATACAGTCACGTAACGTTTCGTGAACTAAGTAACAAGCATATAAAGTATTTGGTACATGCAATCCACGTAATGTATTAGATACAGTCTTGCAAAAGAAAAATGGTGATAAACATAATTAAAATATTTGTTGCAATCACATGACGATATGTGAAATAAGTAACGAACAGGGTATATATGGTAGAATTACATGCAGCATAATGAAATAAGTAATGCACATAGAATATATGGTAGAATCATTTCCCTTATCGTGAAATAATAACGAACATAGTATATGATACGATCATGTGCAGTATACTGAACTAAGTAACAAGCATAATTAATATACGGGGTTCAGCCACGTGACGTGACGTCGTAATATAATATGCATAATCTATGTGCTAAATTCATGGGACGTGAAATAAGTAACGAGTGCATGTAACAATTCAACAAACGCCAATCCAATGTTTTACAGGTATCTATGGTAGATAACGATGTTTCCCAACAGTCTTAACCCAATCACAACAAGTTATTTTTAACTTTTCGAATAGTACAAGCACACTTGAACATTTGTATAAGTTATTGAATAGTATCCAGTCAGTACTTCTTCATAAAAATCTGCCTCGCTTTGACAACCCCACCCTCAACTATTTTCACTTCAAAACTCGTATAAAGATATACGAAATTTGAAACAATTTAATAATAATAATAACGGAAAGTATATAATAGTAATCATTTTAGTGTTACTACCTTTGGCATAGTGCCCATTAAAAACAGTATAGTTCATCTCCAGCACCCTCCGTGGGCATTCATGGTACATCTTTATCCTGGTTCAAACCATCCTTGACGAATAGGATACTGACAGTGTCAAACAAGGACAAAAAAGTCGAATCCAGCCCACCTCGCCTTTGGTGTTCTGTTCTTGAAAGTACGTTGCTCATCCTCTGCACCCAACATCTTTCAAGTATTTGAACTTGCATGCAATTTTAGTTTAACAGGTCATGCATGAAATGTAACAGTAATGAGTCTGAAGACGTGCTGATCATTTCAATATAATCTTCACGATTGTGTGCTCTTCTGAGATCAGTTCACAACAGTGGCCTTCTGTCAAAGTAATCGAAGCCACAAAAATGTCCCCGTATTTGTTAGTGCAATGAAGACGTGATTACTTGCAACGTTCTTGTCTGCTTCACTTATTCTCCATTAAATGTTCAATTAATCTTTCTCCATTAAATTCTCTGTTCCATCACATTGTCTGTTGCAGAAATTGTAGAAAGATTAAAACAAACTTCTCGGATCACAGCTAAATCTGAGCCCCTAGAAATCACAGCACCGCTCCTTTTCTTGTCTCTATTACTCTGATTGACTGTTCAAAGTTGATGAATGAACACACAGGGCGTACAGTGAACGTACCTTGGCGTACCATTTACCCCTTGCATTGCAGAATATATCAGAATCAGGCATTACGCATTTGGAACCAGATGAAGTTCAGGCAGCAAACATCATCACTCAGAACTTATGATTCGTGAACATTTGATCAAAATATCAGATCTAACTTCTACGTTTCTGACTCCTTTTAATCCCTTATATTTTGCGAGACTATTATTTCTTGAAATAATTTCAATTCCATCAGTAATTTTCCCAAAACAAATTTTAGGAATTATAATTAATAGGACTTTATTGACTTCTCACTTATACTGATATATAATCATAATTATAAATGTGAGTTCACATATTCTGCTTGCGAAATTATTACATTATAAAACTGTATTAGAATATCAGCATGGTGGTGTTCACAATGCAAGTTCACACCCACAAACTCAGTCATACAACACTTGCAATATAAAGCTAGTTAGCCATGTGCACATCAAAGAAGTAGATACCAAATAATCTTTTTTGATTAAATTATTTGCATAATACAAGACACAACACTGAGGTCATCTAATATATATTTAGTTTCCAGTGGTTATGAATTTCCCCGTCGCCTGTCATGTCAGACAGCAAAGTTGTCCTAACACTGCATGCTTCGCCCAGCAGGTTTATTGGAGCGAATACTTTAAGTGCCATTTCTTTCACCTACACTTGACGGATTCTGATGTGTTGCCATTTCTTTCACCTACACTTGACGGATTCTGATGTGTTGCCATTTCTTTCACTACACTTGACGGATTCTGATGTGTTGCCATTAGTATGTGTGTCTGTTAATGTTATGTATGTGTGTATAATTACTTTACGTCGTTTTGCATTTGTATAAACTAATCAGATTCACAAGGAAACGTCCGCAGTGTTAACTGTATCATTACGGGTTCTAGCATTTAAATACGATTTGCAATCATTTTTTTTATATTTTTAAGTTTTAATGATTAGGTAATTTAATGTGTCTAAAGATGTATGTGTTTGTTCTTGTTTGTGTCTGTCTCTCTCTGTCTGTCTGTCTGTGAGTAAGAAAGAGAGTGTTTGTGTGTGTGAATCTGAGTATGTATGGTGTCAGTGAATGTGTTTGAGTGTGTAATATGATAAGAGTGGTGGTAGGTCTACAGAAACAGTCACATAAATAAGCAATCAAGAACGTGTTTGAGTGTGTAATATGTTAAGAGTGGTGGTAGGTCTACAGAAACAGTCACATAAATAAGCAATCAAGAACGTGTTTGAGTGTGTAATATGTTAAGAGTGGTGGTAGGTCTACAGAAACAGTCACATAAATAAGCAATCAAGAATGTGTTTGAGTGTGTAATATGTTAAGAGTGGTGGTAGGTCTACAGAAACAGTCACATAAATGAGCAATCAAGAATGTGTTTGAGTGTGTAATATGTTAAGAGTGGTGGTAGGTCTACAGAAACAGTCACAATAAGCAATCATGAATGTGTTTGAGTGTGTAATATGATAAGAGTGGTGGTAGGTCTACAGAAACAGTCACATAAATGAGCAATCAAGAATGTGTTTGAGTGTGTAATATGATAAGAGTGGTGGTAGGTCTACAGAAACAGTCACATAAATGAGCAATCAAGAATGTGTTTGAGTGTGTAATATGTTAAGAGTGGTGGTAGGTCTACAGAAACAGTCACATAAATGAGCAATCATGAACGTACTAATGTACATCTTAAACTACAACTTCAAGTGAAGTAATAATTGGGAGTGCTAAGCAAAAGAATACGACAAAGACCTATTCAAGATGTTCTACAAACAAAGCGTTTCAAACGATAACAATAATCACATGTTGGTTCATCGTTACTTTTTACAGGAACAAAAATCGATTCTCATGATCCTCTTGATCCACAAAGCGAACATCCGGTGAATTATTTATTAAGGATGTGACGCCACTTTATATTTTGGAGGTTTAGAAATCAAATTACGTCCCTTGTGCTAGCAATGTGGGGAAGTTGCGCCCCTTGTCGAGCAGACCTATAAAGAGCCCATCGATTTCTCTCTCACTTTCTCTCCGTTTTCGTTGAAGAACCCCCCGTGCATGTGAAACGCCACTGATGTATTTTTCTGTGCAATTCATCAGCTTGGATCCGTTACAAAAAGGGTGAAATTGGAAAAGTTTGAGTTCGAGCCTTTGAGCCTATCTGTTCGAGTACAGTAGAAATTGGTATGCATCCAAAGACACGGCTAATGACTATTAAATTTCAGCTCATTCGGTTTGGCTTTCTAAATCTTCTTCTTTGCAAGGGAAAGAGTCAACGTTTAAAAAAAGTAAATTAACTTGTGTTTCTATCGCGCACGTGCGTGTGTATGTATGTGTGTGTGTGTGTGTTTATGCGTGTATGAATATGTGTGTATCTTCGCAATTCCTTCATTGTTTTTTGTATTTTTAAGATAAATTTAACTTAAAGGTATTAACAAGTTTCGGAATGTGCGCAAGCGCACAACAAATGTAAACCATGGCTCTAACGCCTCTCTGTATGTATGTGTATATTTCCGAAAATTTTAATTCTTTTGCGTGCATATATGTGAAGGAATGAAAAGGAGAGAGAGAGAAAAAAAAAGCTTAACAAAAAAAACTCATTGTAACAAAATTTTATTATATTTTTATTTTTGTTGTTTTTGACATTTTTGTCTCATAATCTCGACGAAGGAGACTGTCAGTGGACTTGACTGAAAATATTGCAGTACCACAAAATACTTCTTATTTGATTCAACTTATTTTGTGGAATTTCCCTTCCTTCGGTGACATTTTGTTTTCTATAGCCAACTAGCAACATTTTTACTTGTCAAGAATTTACTTTGCAAGTGATTGTGAACACTGCCTAGTGACCGTGGCCATCTTTGAAAAAGCTAGGTACATTGACTTTAATTATTTCTCTAAAACTCCAGTCTCTTGTCTACGGTACATTATGTCTATGAATGAAAAAAAAATATATATGATCATTTGACTGTTCATGTCTATGCTATGATAAATTGAATGATTGTCTAGTGTTAACTGAATATTGTTGTGAAGTGATGTAAATGTCAATGCTTTTTTGATTTTATTTATTATACATAAATTTGATTATCGATGTAATAAATTTATTGTTAAATTTATTGACCTTTCTACAAATACTGATAACCATATGTTGGAGAGAGAGTGGGTGGATGGGAGCTCGATAAATATAGATGAAAAGTCGGATTTATCTTCTCCTTTGGTATGAATAATATTTTTCATGTAGTTGTTCTCTTCAGTCCTGAAAATTATTTCAAAGGTTAGTTACTCCAGGGTAAATGGTAGAGAAAACGTACAATTATAATTCACAATTTAAACGCAGTTTATTTATAGTGATCTTCCATTAAAAAAAAATGTAGTATAATTCGGGGGGGGGGGGCGCAAACAATTAATACCATTCGGAACATTTTTCAATTCTTATTCTGATTGTTTTGCTGCAAACCCATCGCTAGCAACTAGTCAAATGCATAAATGCATGCAGATTTGTTCAGCATTTTAACTCATAAGATTTATAAGGAATCGTAAAGAAAAAATTATCGATATTCTGGTACTTAATGATTTTACTTAATGGTAGCAACGAGACATCACCTAACCCAGGGGACTCTGTTACGTCATTTGGATCTTCTCTATTTATTAAATTTCGCTCAAAATTCGATTTGTACATCAATCTTCTTTCTTCCCAAGGTCAGCAAGAATATTTTAATTTCTCAAACTGATTTCGACGTGTACATCACAATTCGTATGGCTGCTCAAAAGAATGTGTTACATTCCAATATCTCTACTATGGTTCTCATCCGGGTTCTTGACTAATTAATGGACTCAGTAAAAATGGCTAATTATGTTATTAAGTATGCAACCTTTAGTGAGCCTCACACGCTGTCCATACCAGAGCATTAACATACTTGAATGAGTCAGATTCAGAAACAAAGAGCAGAGATACTATTACGTAACCTTGTAGGTCACTGAGATCATGCCAGACAATGGAAGGATCCCCTACTTGAATTTTGCCGACTGTCAAGTGCAAGAAATAAAAATGTTTAGTCGAACAGGGCGCCTTTTTCTTTAAATGTTATGTCAAATAGAGATGATCTGAATAGGCCATTAACAAAGGACATTCTACTTTGCTAGTAGGCATCATTTGGAAATACTAGTGCTAATAAAATGTGATCTTAAGTATGACATTCTACTATGCTAATAGGCATAGGTGGCATTATTAGTGCTAATAAAATGTTATTTTAAATAGAACATTCCTCTATTCTGGTAGGCACACTTGGGTATACTAATGCTAATAAAAGTGTTATCATAAATAGAACATTCCTCTATTCTGGTAGGCACACATGGAAATAATAGTGCTAATAAAATTTGAACTTAACATAGAACATTCTACTATATTTGCTGGACACACTTGGCATTGCTAGTTCTAATACTTCACACAACTATTACTTGATGGAAATATAAGGCAATGTTCGACAGATGCGTCAAGTCCGGCAGTAGGTGCCAGAAACATGTGTCAAGGAATAACGTATACCACCACCACCATCCCTGGAATCTCTAGGGAAAGTATCCTTAAATGACTTCCCGCTCAAGTGGGTTGCGATTGACATTGTTGAACCGCGCCCTCGTAGTCGACAAAAAGCTCTTACAGACTGATAGGTGGGGACTCCGCCACATAATTATCTGCAGTTCGCAGCTATGCGGGCCATAGACAGCAATTGTATTGTTGATGCTGTATTCAACACACCAGAGTTGATTTTTGTTTTTGAAACATTCTTTTGCGGAACAAGGATTGAAGTTAAATGGAAGATAAAATATGCGAAATTAATTGATTACAATCTAACCTGCACAAGTAGCTCACGATCACACTTATCGTCCACTGGCAAAGGCAGGGTTTAGCAAAAACCAAGAGATAGGATAAATACTTACACCCTCCCCTCTTTGCTTATCGAGTAATGCCTTAGAGTAGCCATGCTTATTCCCCCTTATAATAAATGTATTCTGAAGAATGCAGACTGACATAGGGTGAAGATTAATTAAAAAGATGCCAATTAATAATATAAAATCCCATCACCGCCACGCCACAAAGATGATGGGTTCGAGAGTAAAAAGACTTCTCCTGGTACTCTTGTAACAATAAGAAATCAAAGGTTTCGTTTGGGTAAGGAGAACAAGATTTGTTAAAATGCATGCTGTCAATTGTGACATTCTTGACATCAGTTAAAGAAAAAGAGGTTGTTTCAGGGTAATCTGAATCATTTTAAAATATTCATATAAAATTATAATATTATCGTTTCAATCATAACTTTATCATTTGTGATGGATTAGAAATATGGGAAAAGTATTAGCGGTACTACTAACAATAAAATCCTAGCGTACAATATAATAACAGCAGTACTAACAGCTATTGTAGATATTGTGATAGAATCTCTTATAGAAACTCTAATAGAAGGAACAATAGAAGCTCTATAATCTCTGATAGAAGCTCTGATAGAACAGATACACTACAATTTTAGTAAGAAAATTTACATTTAAAATTGTGATCTTTTGCTTAGTAATACAACAGATGGACTGTACTCTCTCAACAACTTTGTAAAATAAAATAGGTTTTATGTGTGTGTGCATTGTATAGACACCAACATTGTAAGAAAAATAAAAGAGAAGCAGGAAAGTGTAGTTTAAATCCAGGAAAATAATGAAATTTAGAATGATAAGAAAAGGAAGAGAAAAGACAATTAATTGTCTGCTAGGAGACAAATAAAAGGGAAACAAAATAATGTACATATAACGCAATATAAGACAAAAATATACCCCCACCCCTCCAAAATCTGGCAAATACGAGAAAATAGAAAAGAAAGGTTTAGATGATGTAAAAATGGAAAAATAAGCAGGAGATGAAAAAGAGAAAAGATAAAAAGGAGAAAATTAAAGCTTAAAATATATTTATTTTTCTCATCAGAAGTGTGATCAGTGATATTTCGGCAGCTCTTTACTACGGAACGCAAAAGTGACACACTAGTTCTAAAAAAAAAAATCAATATTCTTAGTAATAGCATTTCAGTAATACTGACAAATGAAAGTTAATTATTTGTCAAAAACACTTTCGTCTGGATTTGGGGCCCCTGTGTGCCTTTGTGATCGACAACTGTTACCGATGCCCTGGTACTTAGGTCTATTTTGGTGTCAGCTAACAGTTGCTTGAAATACTCTTGCGGTGTCCAGCCACACCTGTGTCTTGACAGCTTATTAAGATGAGAAATTGTTACTCTCTACTATTATTCCAAGAATTGTATTACTCACTTGTTGCTGTTGTTGTTGTGTGTGTAATGGTGGGGGGGTGATTCTGGGGTGGTGGTGGTGTTTTTTACTTGAGCATTTTACATCTGGGAAATTATGGCAATTTGTTTCGAAGAAAGAAAATAAAATAATTGATTCTTTACAAATTCATTCTATTATCGCAAGTATTGTGCAATGTGGAAATGATATAATTAAATCTTGTATTTATAGTATCGTTATGACGTCCGTCAGTATTCTATAGCTGTTCTCGAACATGACTAACTTTAAAGTAAAAAAGTATATAGTTGAAAAATATTATGGATTGTTGTGTTACTTCCCTTTATAGGGAAATTTTGCTTTCAGTTTGATAGGTTAAATTGCACATTTTCACTTTGCATTGCCATTCTTATAATTGTACTTAAAATTTACACGAGTGAGTAAATAGTATCGGACGAGTGGTGTGGAGAACGTTCAGACGAGTACACTGAATTGGAAATGGAAACGATGGGATCAAGTTTAACTTTCACTCCACTGAAGAAACTTGCAATCAGAAAACAAAATTAATGATACTTTAATCTTCATCCTACATCAACTAGGCTTTCAAACAATAAATTAGACTTCATTTTTCTCTTGTATATTATATATGCGTATGTGTATAGATAGATAGATAGATAGATAGATAGATAGATAGATAGATAGATAGATAGATAGATAGATAGATAGATAGATAGATAGATAGATAGATAGATAGATAGATAGATAGATGGATGGATGGATGGATGGATGGATGGATGGATGGACGGATAGATAGACTGACAGACGGACGGATGGAGGGATGGGAAGAGAGAGAGGTATGTTAGATGATTGATTGATTGATAGATTGATAGATTGATTGATTGATTGATGGGATGATTGATTGATTGATTGATTGGTGGAATGATTGATTGATTGATTGATTGATTGATTGATTGATTGATTGATTGATTGATTGATTGATTGATTGATTGATTGATTGATTGGATTTTCAATATAGCATAATCTAGTATTAAATACATTCCTGATTCTTACAACTTGCACAGTTCATATTTATGCACATCAAAAATGACGACATTAGGACTTGTCTCTCTGTATGTTCTCTACACACATATACATTAAAAGCAACTCTGACTTTTTGTAGTGTTGCTTGAGAAGATACATATTAAGAAAAGATATGTAATGTGCCACGTTTACTGCTGGCATTGTAAGCAGCGGTCTGGAGAAATCACTCATCTACAGTTACGTTGCTCAGTGAAAATCTTACTAGCAGAACAAAATCATAGCGTTGGTCACAGACAATAATAAAAGTACCATTTATTCTTAGCATTTCCTTTTCACATCAGTCAGTGACTCCTGATTCCATTTCCATTTCACATCGGTCAGTGACTCCTGATTCCATTTCCTTTTCACATCGGTTAATGACTTCTGATTCCATTTCCTCTTCACATCGGTCAGTGACTCCTGATTCCATTTACTCATTACGTCGGGTAATGTCTCCTGATTCCATTTACTCTTTACCTCGGTCAGTGACCCTTAATAATATTTACTCTTAAAGTTGATCAGTGAACACTGATGACATTTACTTTAAGTTGCTTAGTTGCAATTCTTCTGATAACATTTACTCATAGAGCTTGCTCGTTCTTGATTGCCCCTTTAACAGTCTTAGAGTTGATCAATGACCCTTGATAACATTTACTCCTATTACTTGCTCGTGACAATCCGTCTAGTTGAGTCCGAATTCCACGTGCTCAAGGATTAGCTGACATCTGTAAAAATTAACTCCGCATTCACAGAAAATCTGTTGCCACTAGTGACAGCATTCAAATCCAAGCCTGAAAATGCACTTCTCTGCGATCTTATGAAATAATCACCTGGATGGCAAATGCTTTTTCTACATTAATGTAAACTTCATAATCTCTTGCACAACCGCAACTGTGCTGCGATCAGCGTCGTAGATCCCTAAAATATAGGTCACCGAAAATTCCAACCTCTGTCAGCAAGTTTCGGTTTTAATTGCTACAAGAAAGCTTTTATTGACACACTTACAATTGATGTCGAACTCGCGTGCAGCGTGCTTTTAACACGAAATTGTAGAACCGGAAGTACCCGCTGGAGCAAACTGCAGTATTTATGTCATGCTGGCGCTTAAACTAAAAATAAGAACCAATCCAAGACGTCATGACTTTAAGGATCAATAAGCTAGTGCGCACCAATGTTCATGGTGCACCTTTGTTCCTGTGGATATCGCGACGGTAAAAGGTTACAGTGTGAAAACTGACGGATGCAGCTTCGAAGTGTCAAAATTACGGTAGAAGTAATTCCTTGACCGTAGACTTTTTCAGTGGCAAGAGTTATCTGGACCTCAGGGCCGTAAACAATTACAATGGAGACAATTATCTGGACAGTGAATTGTTACAGCTAGAGTAATACGATTTGTTGTACATTCGGTGTTAAGACGATCAAACATTGATGTGGTGGGGTTATAATCCGAATTCGACAAGTCTGCAGAGAATACCTTCAACGTTCTAGTGTTTGCTTAATCAATACTAACGTAATTATGTCCCCTAGCAGCCTACACACGCTATTTCCCAACTGCCTGTCTTGTGCAAGAGGAATAAAAATTGCCAGAGAGGATTTTTAGTTTTTTTCCTTTTTACAAGTATATCATTACTGTTTTACTGATATTAACAAATAAAAATTTTCCATTGCATCAGAGGGCCATTCCTGCCTACACTTCGTCTCAGATAAAGTCGGTTTCATTAACCCCGCTCATTTATGTAGTTTGACTGCATCCTTCGTTAGCACTAATTTAACAAGCTTTAAATTTAACAAGTCTAACATGTCTACCTAGTAAAATACCAATCTTATGAACACAAATTAATAAGAGATTTATGCGCACGGTCGTACAGTCAAGAATGTGGGTTTGATCTAGAGCATCAATACTGAATTAATATCAGTTGCACACTAATTACATTCAAATTAATTTATGAGATTGCGACTTCGGTGTAGCGTATAATCCTACGCTGAAATGGGTACTGGCATGGATGCATCAATTTAAATCCGCACTTCTTCACATTGTAAATTTCCATTTACCGAAATAACTTCTCCGAGAGGCCGTCTATAAATCAGAACAATGGAACCTAGCCATTTGTGAAAGGAAATTGTTGTTACTTAATGTGCTTTCCGAATGTTTCATGCCGAGAGTAGACGGCTGCTTCTTGGTGCTTTGGTTTGTCTGGGAGACGACCTGTAATTACCCGAAATCCTCCTCGGGCTCATATGTCAAACAAAGACCTGTCATCGAGAAAACCGAACGCTCTCGCTGTCTGCATTGCGAATCACTGACGTCAAACTGCAAACCTAAATTGTGTGCCCATTTATCTTGCTTCTACATTGCACCTTTTAGTCTGACCAATGAAGTGAATGCATTGTGGATATTTTTTTTCAGGGGTGGTGGTGGAAGTTGAGGGGTGTAGGGTGGTTGTTGTGTGCACTGTTCAGAATAAGAGTTAACAAGCAATATATCATGGACTTGTATAGGGCTATTTTCCTTCTCTCGTTTTACAGTGTCTGAAATTCGATGCAAATGTTCTGTTCTTTCGTAAGTTAAATTCGTTCAACTAAATACACTAAAACAGTTCATAAAATAAAATGCACAAAACTCAGTAAACTTAATCAATTCCTAAAGCAAAATACAAATCTAAAGAAAGTACAATTCGCAAACTGAAAGTTCATTAGAAAACATCTTCAAAAAATCACCCCTTTCCATAACTCTCTCTCTCTCTCTCTCTCTCTCTCTCTCTCTCTCTCTCTCTCTCAAAATATCAGTACATCTCTTTTCTTCTCTTTATCTCTCTCTCTATCTACCTATCTATCTATCTATCTATCCATCTCTGTCCTATTCAGTTGCTCGGCAATTTGTAATGCAAAATGTTTTCACCTCCCAGCATTACTTCCTTCCTCCTTACGGTCACGTGCTTGATGCGGAAATTCACTGGGGCAGGCAACATGCCCTCGAGACGCGCGCGCTAGCCAGCAGCTATCAAAGAAACAATTGTTTGGGGCAAAACAAAAATTGCCATGCCAAGCTTTTCGTGACTTTGAAGTCCGATGCTATGTTATTTCCTTCTAATTTTCGTCAAGTAAGAAGGTTCAAGGTTAAAGGGAGGTGGAGAGACTATCTCCCGAACGACACGTGCTCAGGTCAACAGAAAATTGATCGGGACCCTTTTACAAGGAAGCGTTTACAAAGACTGAAACCTCCCTAGCAGAGAACCTTAGTAGGGAGTTATTCCTAATTTGTAGGGTTTGGTTTCTTAAGCTAATCTTGTTTCGAGTCGGTCAATTATCACACTGTTTTCACTAATGTTTCTTCTATGTGATATGTGAAAACAGATTTCTGATGTGTAGGGCACGGCTTGGAGTTGGTAGTGCGTCACTTATCTGGGTACCTTTCACTCGTTATGATTGCTATTTATTAATTAATAACATATAACTAATTACAAGTGATCGAGAATCTTAATTTATAAGTATTAATAATTCTCCCACAAAAATAGCTTATATAACTTGGCGGATTATAACGGTGTAGTAAAACCCTACTCTTTACACAATAATAAGATAGACGTTTTACTGTTACATAATGTTCGGAGGTGGAAACCTCTTACTAAAGGAGTAATAAAAATCCGTCTTTTATTTATCATTAACGAGCCCCCATCCACCTACTATTACCCTGTGACACTACAAGTTCCTGATCAATTAATCGTCAATCTCTATCTGGGTAATCATATCTTTAATCCATACACAAATACGATTCTTCCAATCAATCAATCAATCAGTCACCCGACAGGGTCTTGGTCTTGCTTACAGTGTACATCTCTGCGTAAAACACAAGTATAATATATTAATAGCAAAATGTACAAAGTGTTTCTTAAGTCCATTCTCTCTCAATCAGTCAGTTAACTTACCAGTAAACTAACAGCCGCTGTTCATGACCAGACTTCATGCCACACCAAATTCAAAGTGATTAAACAATAGAATTCTTTACAGCAGGTAAATTTTAATTTCAGTCCATTGGCTGGTCTCGTTCTTGTAAATCTTAACCATTGAATAATAAAAACTTCTCATCCAATTGGAACTGGTTTGGATTGCATCAGCAATTTCTAGCATATCCTCCACCTGACTTATTTACTTCCAGCTCTGACACTTTAAAATAGCAGTACAAGCAGTGCCCAAGGTCGGACACTTTGACATTTAACAATTTATATAACAAAAAGTCTAAAAATAGGGATAGGCAAATTTACTCTGCCAAAGGACGTAAGTTACTTAACGCGTGAATTAATGCTGACAGCATTTTTAAAATGCTAGAGCGAGCAATCCACGCAATAAAATTTTCTTCTGGACTCTTTCCTATTGAAAATATCACATTAGTTTCACTTCAGTTTCTTTCTGGAATCACAGAGTGTTCATTCAGTTTATTAAGAGACAGATGTTTTAATGAAATAATTAATTTTAGTATTTCTGTTTATCTATAAGCAAGTGCGGACGTATTTCGATGTTATAAATTTTATTCATCCTGTTGAGTGTTGTAATGAAAACGTTCCTTACTCTGCTCAAAACTGTGGCCAAACATTACAGGAAAGCAATATGTGTACTGACTGAAAGGCAAAAAAAACAACAACTTGCAATTAGAAATTACCGTTGTCATAGTGTCTTTCAGTTTTTTCTTATCGTTTTCATGTAAATTTTCATGAGGTTTAGATTTTTCCTAATTGGAAGCATCTTTTGAGTTTCGTTTCTGTCAATCTAATTTGAATTTCTTTTTTTTTTCTAGTTTAGAGGTTTTTGTCAATCACTTCGATTTTTCGTTAGTTTTGTTCTTCATAAAGATTCTTAAAATCTTTCTCTTTCTCTCTACTGCTTCCATCTTTTTCTCTTTCTTTTTCTTCCTATCACATTTATATTTACTCTTTTCGTTTACTCCTTTGTTTTTCTTTTGCTCGTTCGTGATAGTTTGTTTAAATTCTCAATTTAAGTAATTTTTTTTTTCTTTCTTTCGCGTCTTCTTTCTCTTTCATTCTTTTTTTTTTTAATATTTCAAGCAATCTTTCTTTCAATGTTCTTTTTCCCCTTCTTGATTTCCTGAGATGAAGCAGGTGTTGTGATGTTTTTAGCTATATCACCTGCAACGGGCTGTGTCTCTAAGCAAATTTTATGAATTCAATAGATTCTTGTTCCTATTCATGTTGTTTGTTCATCTCTGGCGTGCTGTTCTTTCTCTATGAAACTCTTCGCGCTTACTGCTTGAATACTCGTGTATGAAATACTACGCGCTTACTGCTTGATTACTCGTGTATGAAATACTACGCGCTTACTGCTTGATTACTCGTGTATGAAATACTTCGCGCTTACTGCTTGATTACTCGTGTATGAAACTCTTCGCGCTTACTGCTTGAATACTCGTGTATGAAAAGCTCTATATTAAACTGTGTGCTTTATGCTTGACTAATGTGTTGCTCTTGTATGAGACGTTTTACTGGCATACTTCTTTCAGATTTTGGCAGATATTTCTAACGCTTTTTGGTGTTTATTTTAACATGGCATTGGAAGGAGGTATCTTTTCCTTTAATGGAGGGGGGGGGCGTGAACTCGATATTTATAAATAGCTCTGTGTTTCTGCACTCCAAGAAACAAAAAGTGTAGTTTAATTTTTTTTTTTTAAATAACTGAGATGAAGCAGATGATTCTGACAAAGTTATTAAATTAATGACCTAATATTATAGTAATTCTCAAAATCACGTATATCAATATTAATAAAATCTTATTATATATATCAAATTGTAAATAATAATTGATTTTGCTCAATTAGCATTACTTCCAGATATTTCTTTGTCCATTTTCTTTCTATTAGTTGTACTAAGTGTTATTTAATTATATTCGATAAGGAAGTCATAGGGAAACAAGCGTTCGCAGCAACCATACAGTCGCAGAAAGAAAGAACGATGGTTTACATAGTAACCAGACAGTCTCGAAAAATTATACATTTTTCCAAAAAAAGAACAAGCATCCACATTGCACTGAAGCTGTTGAGGGAAAGGTCATCACCCCAACTGAATGTCAGACTGAAACCTTATAGCTACTGCACTCTTTGCGGTCTTCTAAACAATAGGTAGGTTTCAAATTGTAATATTTTATGGTTTTGTCTAACACGACGCAGTGACGCAAGCGCCACCTAGTTAATGGTTATGATTATTAATTAATTAATTGTCTATAACTAATTAAAAGTTATAAGAATTTTAATTTTTGTTATTAATAATTTTCCAGCAGACACCACTCGTCTCTCTCATTTGGCAAGGTATGCAGGCGATGTAAACGCTGTCTCACTTCCGCCACATTAAAGAGAAACATTTAGCGTCACAGGGAACCTCGTTCGAATTTTTCTGTAGGTGCAAGTGCTGACGTCGTCAGTAGGAAATAGCGTAAGTACAGAACTCATCAGCGGGGACTGACCTATTAGCTGACCTTATCAGCGGGAATTAATACTGGTAGTACTCGTCTCAGCATCAGGACTAACACTTCCGGTATTGATCTTACCAGAAAGACTAGAACTCCACAAAGATTCCTTGCCTAAAGTTGACTTTTTGCTGTTGTTGTTATTCCCTTTTTTAAAATTAAAAAAAAAAGAATGACTTCTTCATTGGAGTTTTCCTTTGGTAAAAGACGTAGAAAGCGATATATTTGCTGGCCTAACTGCGTCATTATTCATTGTGTATGAGAAAGAGGTGAATATTACTTGTAGTATTGTGGAAAGAGATTGATATGAGAAAGAGGTGAATATTACTAGTAATATGGTCAAACAAAATTGATAACAGAGAGAGGTGAATATTACTCGTAATATGGTCGAAAAGATTGATATGAGAAAGAGGTGAATATTACTTTTAATATGGTCGAAAGAAATTAATAACGGACATAGGTAAATATCATGGATTATTTTATCTTGGTCTGGTGCACTATCATACATGCGTTTGGTGACATCACTCGCGGAATATAACTATTTTGAACAAACATTATGTAGAGGCAGATGAAGAAATGGATTATTTACTCCAAGCTGCATCAAACTATCAGCTGCAGAATTCACAGCCGCCTGGGGGTGGGGGTTACTGCCTGAAAGCTTGTACCATGAAAAAAAATTGCGTGTAATCATGTGAATGAAAATAAACCTATAACGGCTCACATACCGTCAGTAGACTGCTGCTGGTAAATTGTTCTCCAAGACGTGTGTGGCTAATCAAGAAAAACGAAAAAACGGGATAATCAAAGAAAAATATCTTAGTCTGAAGCAAGAACGAGACACGAGACGAGCAGAGATCGGTGTGTTGCTTATATTGTGCGACCATAAATTTTTCAGTCCGTGCGAGTTATCCTGGGGTGGTATGCAGCTGGAAGAAACAAAGCTTTAGCCTAGCAGCAAGGCTAAAACTTTAACCTAGCTGTAAGGTCCGAACTTTAACCTAGCAACAAGGCTAAAACTTTGACCTAACAGCAAGGTTCGGCTTTGAGGGGGAAAGCATTTACGTGTGGATCAAGAGCTGATGAGGATTATACGTTCTTTTAGTTAAAGTGTAAGGTTGGTAACAACAGGTCATACGATCTTTTAGTTGAAGTGTAAGGTTGGTAACAACAGGTCATAAGTTCTTTTAGTTGAAGTGTAAGGTTGGTAACAACAGGTCATACGATCTTTTAGTTGAAGTGTAAGGTTGGTAACAACAGGTCATACGATCTTTTAGTTGAAGTGTAAGGTTGGTAACAACAGGTCAATGCATTCATAGACTATGCATGAGCATATGGCTGGTGTGGATATAATTGTAGTCATACGCAATACAGGAGAATGCTTGCCAGCACTGTATATTACTTGTCAGGCAATGAGAATGCTTGCCAGTACTGTATATTACTTGTCAGACAATCCAAATATCACTAGCAAGTGTATTTTTGTCAGCACTAATAAACGATTTCAAGTAATAAAATTTAGACTCGTTTATTTCCAAACGGATAAAGTAACGCTGTCTTCGGTAAGAGTTCCGACTGTATCCCTCCTAAGGATAAAGGAAGACATTACTAATGGTATATTAAGGTAGATAAAGGTAGACATTACTAATGGTATATTAAGGTAGATAAAACATTACTAATGGTATATTAAGGGAGATAAAGGTAGACATTACTAATGGTATATTAAGGCAGATAAAGTTGACTTTACTAAAGGTATGTTAAGGTAGAAAAAAAGTAGACACTACTAATGGTATATTAAGCTAGATAAAAGTAGACATTACTAATGGTATAGTAAGCTAGATAAAAGTAGACATTACTAATGATATAGTAAGCTAGATAAAAGTAGACATTACTAATGGTATAGAAAGCTAGATAAAGGTAGACATTACTAATGGTATAGTAAGCTAGATAAAAGTAGACATTACTAATGGATTATTAAGCTAGATAAAAGTAGACATTACTAATGGTATAGTAAGCTAGATAAAAGTAGACACATTTCTAACATATGCGTACAGATCATCTAGGCGAGAAAAAAACTCTAAAATCTATTTGTAGGAACTGAAAATATTTATTCGTGCCCAGTCGGAAGAGTTGCAGACAGCAAATTGGCAGGGACTTTTGGGAGTCTGTTGTTCTAGCAGCAAAGTCTAGTATTGATTCAAGGGAAGATTTCCGCTGATTGAGAAACTGATTGACGCTTAAGAAATTTTGAACTGTTGTGCCGTGCTAACACTTACCTTTACCTAATAAATGTCACCAAGCGTAAGAAAACAGTCTGTCCGAGTCTAATGTGGAACTACAGTAAATTCAATTTTCTGATAAGGTTAGACGATGTAAATGCCAGAAACTAAGAAACCAAACAGGGATTTGTACTTAATAAATTTTCTATGTAAGTAATAAACTGTCATACAAGATGTCATCATTAGTGAGAATGATGACGGGATGAAATGACACTGACACAATTTGAAATGGAATGACACATCGCTTAGGCTGAGCGTTTCATCCTATTACAAACGTTATCTACACACGCGCGCGCACACACACACACATACACACACAAGAATAAGAAAGAAAAGAAATTGTTTACATCGTGGTGCTTCAGTGTATACATCACCGAATTGACGTCATTTGCGTGGTAGTCACGTGGTTGCCATCTTAAAGTATTGATCATACATGGCCATGAGCTTTGCATGCTCTGTGGAGCGTTAAACTTTTGATACAAACTAATTCTTACAAATATTAAATTTGTAGGTTTTTAAAGTTTTAATAAAGTGTTATTCTGGTTCTGTGTGAAGTTTGTAAAATTCAGTATTTATTAGTATCCATAATTTTCTAACAGATGCGAATAAAGTGCAGAATTTATTAGTTTAGTTTTTTAATACAAAAAGAAAAAACCCACACGTATACATATGCACTCATGTACACATACGTGTGTGCATGCATATGAGTGTACTTATGTGTTGTGTGTAGGTATATAAGTAACTTAGGTAGTTTTTAAAGTCACGTATGTGCATGCATGTGTGTGTACTTGCATATTTGTGTGTAGATATATAAGTAACTTAGGTGTTTTATGAAGTTACGAAAATGTTAAAGGCGTTGGCAATTTATGAATGGATTATCTATTTATGGTCACTTTGTTATTAATCATTTATCATACTTTAAATATATGAAAAGAAACAAAACTGTAGATAAATAGCTGTGCACATAAAATCTAAATTGATTTGATTTCTACTGGCCTCTACTTAGGCGTGGTCGTACTGGGTTAACTCCCTTGTAGCCAACTGTCTCCGAACAAGAAGCCAGTCTAAATCAGGCTAAACAATGTCTCTTGTCAATAGTGCTTTGAATCACTTTCGTAACTTGAATCCGCATTAACACTGAAAAGTGTTTTAAATCTAAACTCGTTACGTCTGATGTTGTGCTAATGAAACGCCAAAATTCCGGTTGATTAAACACATCGCAGAACAGTACCTTTAAATTCGACTAGCCAAACAATTAAGGCTTATTTGAATTTAGATTGAACACGTGACAATCTATTTAGTCCTAGACTTGCCTCATATCGATTTAAGATTAAGTGACACTGTCTCTCCAAGATAAATTCATAACAATACTCCCAGTTTTATTATTGACAGGTATAATGGCTTTGTGAAATTTAACTTGAATATCTGACGAGCTAACCACTCGGTGCTTCCAAGTTGAATACCTGACAGACTAACCATACGGGACTTCCAAGTTCAGTAACTGACAGTCTAACCACTCGGGGCTTCCGATTTCAGTAACTGACAGAATAACCACTCGGGACTTCCAAGTTGAATACCTGACAGACTAACCATACGGGACTTCCAAGTTCAGTAACTGACAGTCTAACCACTCGGGGCTTCCGATTTCAGTAACTGACAGAATAACCACTCGGGACTTCCAAGTTGAATACCTGACAGACTAACCATACGGGACTTCCAAGTTCAGTAACTGACAGTCTAACCACTCGGGGCTTCCGATTTCAGTAACTGACAGAATAACCACTCGGGACTTCCAAGTCGAATACCTGACAGATTAACCACTCGGGACTTCCAAGTCGAATACCTGACAGATTAACCACCCGGGGATTCCAAGTCGAATACCTAACAGATTAACCACTCGGGGATTCCAAGTCGAATACCTGACTGATTAACCACTCGGGACTTCCAAGTCGAATACCTGACAGATTAACCACCCGGGGATTCCAAGTCGAATACCTGACAGATTAACCACTCGGGGATTCCAAGTCGAATACCTGACAGATTAACCACTCGGGACTTCCAAGTCGAATACCTGACAGATTAACCACTCGGGGATTCCAAGTCGAATAACCGACAGACTAACCACTTGACGATTAAAGTCGAATATCTGACAGACTAACCACTCAGGGATTCCGAGTTGAATACCTAACAGACTAACCACGGAAGCCTTCCAACCGTGACCGATTTCAGGCTCTTGATTGTTTTTTTAAAGAAATTGTACTGAAGGAGTCTGGGAGTGTCTGGGATGACCTTTGTGCCTTGACCTCTAGCAGCGGTAATTGTAATTATCATGCCACACTTTCCACCACAGCACAATTAGTACTGCGAGATAAATGTGTATTTGTTATATGTATACATGATTATTGATTTAATACACTTATTGACCTTTTCACTCATTGATAACCACATGTTGGATAGTGGGTGGATGGGGTCTTGCTAAATATAGATTTGTGATGCCAACACCACCTAGTTAATGGTTATGATTATTATTAATTAATCATCCATAACTAGTTACAAGTAATGAGAATCTTAATAATGTGCAAACCTGTTCAACCGCTTTACCACGAGTTATCTGCTATTATCTTATTGTCATGCTTCACTGTTTTTTCGGTGTGACTCCCTAAAGATGCAAACGTTGAGCCAATCCGACTAATACCATTTTTAGTCATGCGTAACATCCGCTCACTCCTTAACAAGCCTGATGTGCAACCATCTAGCGCCTTTCAACCATTTGTAGGATGCGGCTGCATGTCAACGTTCCCGTTAACACGCCTAAATAGGGAACAAACTCACAGATAAGTTTCCACGTTTCTCATAAAAATCCTTCGTACCCCTAATATGTATATTCATTATGTTTATGAAAACATTTTATCTTTATAATTTAATTAAGATGTTATTTCCTATTTCAGGAATAAAACATTTATTTTCTCCCATGCATATTTGCTACAGCCAGTTCAGGATTTACCTACTAAGTCACACTGCATACAAAAACCCGTGTAACTAATTCTTAGCTTGAAAGTTTACTTCTTATTTTTAGAGCCTTCAGTTGCTAAATCCAAAATCCTCTCAGTCTGGAATAATCAAAAGCCTGTCAGGAAAACAATACATCGGCTTGACACGGAAGGGCAGTGAATGTATTACAAGAGGAACCAACTCAGAGCACTGGTAAAAATGTTCTAGCTTGGACATAACGCTTGCTTAGAAGCCGACTCTCGTGACGGGAGATAACTCTTGTAATATACATTTTTTCTTGTCTTCCGACCTGAGACTTTGCCGCTTTGCAAAGTGTGTTGGTGCCTTGTTCAAACTAGAGCACTGTTTAACGATTGAAGTCTTAAAGACGTGCTGAATTATTTTTCTGTAGTTGTCTGGCACAGGGTAGATGAGAGGCTGTGCAAGCAACAGGTGTGGCTGGACTGAACTAAAGTAGGGATCAAAGAGAACTGACAATTTTTTTACAACAAAAGGAAACCGGTTTGTATTAAATTGGTGACTTGAGTAAGTTGGGCAACATGAAGATCAAAGAATAATGAGGAACGGGCCTTGTGATCAGTGTTAAGACACAGTTATAGGAAAACTGCAAAGTAGAAAGGCTGATCCTATTAAATTTTTTAGCAAGTGAGCAACGCTTAGTAAATAGTGAGGAAAATGAAACACGTCTGATCTATATATATGTGAGGGTGCGGTGGAGGTCATGGGTGGCATGTGGTTGCGAAGGGTTTCGTGGTTGCATATGTTCTTGTATATCATACTAAATGATACTGTTTATATGCTACTTTGCACATTTCAACAACTGTTATCCAATTTACCCTGGTTTCGCGAGCGGGCGCGGCGAAAGATGTAGACGATAGGATGAAGTGATGCCGGTATCAGCAAAAATAAAATACAATAAAATTTTTCATTCGCTTAGACAATTTTTTTTTAATACCATTATGGGTCAAAGTAATAAGTTACCCTTCCACCAAAGGTTAACCATTTTTGTTCCTTCTTTCTCTTTAAGGGTAGACACTTCATTTTTATTTTGGTGGGGGTATGCTATCTCTTCCTTTCTTACATTTACTTTGTCTCTCGTTCCTTTAACAAATCTCATCTCCGTGCTTCCCGCAATCTTAGTGAAGTGTGATTGAGCACTAGAAATCTCGTCTACTGCTGACATTTTCTGCTCGTCTATCAAAGACTCAACGGCAGCTGGGCTGATTGATTAAGATGTAGAGCGGTCTGTTGTCGTCCCGTCTCCTCTTTTCTCTCTTCCCGCATCCCCTCCTCTTTTCTCGTTTCCCGCATCCCCCCCTCAGCACACAGGCACCATGTTTTCACAAGGGATTCTAACTCAAATAATAAAAGATTTGAATTGTATTATGTACTACTCTCAAGAAAATAAATTAGTCGAATTCCCTAATGTGTTCTTTCTTCTTTTACTCTTTGCCTCTCAACGACGCTGATCAGTAGAATCATCATACTAACCTGTGTTAGAGTACTGGACAAGCACTTAATGTTTTCTAATTAACAACACATCACAAGATGATATAGCTCTTGGTATAGCTAAAAAGACGAGTCTTGATTATTGTAAGAGCAGGTTCTAACCCCTTCTACGCAACAAGAAAAAAAAATGGCGTTGATTAGAATTCAATGTCGTGCCTATCATTCCAAGTCGTGATGCCTTGACATCCGGCATGAACAGTGATTGCACTCGCAAACCAGTTTTTCACACGCCACCTTTTTCTTCTTTCCCTCCTATTCTCATCTCTGTCGCTCTTTCTCTCTCTCTCTTTATTTTCTTTTTATTTCTCCTTTCTCTCTCTCTCTCTCTCTCTCTCTCTCTCTCTCTCTCTCTCTTTCTATTTCATTATTTCTTTTATCAGTGTGTGTGTGTGTGTGTGTGTGTGGTGTGTGTACGCATCTCTCTCTCTCTCTCTCTCTCTCTCTCTCTCTCTCTCTCTCTCTCTCTCTCTCTCTCTCTCTCTCTCTCTCTCTCTCTCTCTCCTTTCAACATGTGAACATATTTCTTTATCTTTGTTCTTATCGTACGTACTCCTTATCATTCTTTTTGTTTCATTCTCCTGTTTTCCTTAACCATTTTCTTTGTCTTTCTTACGGTGTCCTTTTCTCTTTCTCTCCTATCTGAAAATTTAGAGTTTATCTTTTCGAACCTTTCACTTTTTGTCACTTAATCTTTCTGACATTTTTTAAATTCCTTTTTATTTTTCAGCATCACACCCCTGCACTGTGAGTTCCGTTTCGCAGGGATTTTATTTTTGTGTGTGTACTTGTTTTTTTTTTAATTCAAGACAATCAGAAACAGTGTGAGTGAGTGAGTGAGTGAGTGAGTGAGTGAGTGAGTGAGTGAGTGAGTGAGTGAGTGAGTGAGTGAGTGAGTGAGTGAGTTTAAGCGTAGATGAAATAATGAGTGCATGCGTTGTGAAGAATTAAAATGAAGAATTAGAAAGAGAAGAAATTATATTTTAGAAAATGAAAGAAAGTGTACGAGTGAATATGTATGGGGATGGAGCAGGAAAGAATAAAGAGGTGAACGAGTGTGTAAAGAAACAAGGGAATGAAAGATGGAAAAGACTGCCGACAGGACAACAGTTAGTGGAGGAATAAGGGGGTGAGTACGTGAAGGAAAGCATGCAAAAAAATAAGTGTAGCGGGAGAAGGAATTGGTGAAAGAATAAACTAGTTAATAATGAGTTAAAGAGTTATTTAAAGAAAGAAACAAACAAACAAATTAATTTGAAGGGGTGAAGGATATAATTGCAAGTGAAGGCGTGAGTTGAGCGATTTATATGATAACTTCTTTGTTCGATCTCTGCGTTGGTGTATAACAATGCTCTAAAATACATTCTGTTGGTGTATAACAATGCTCTAAAATACATTCTGTTGGTGTATAACAATGCTCTAAAATACATTCTGTTGGTGTATAACAATGCTCTAAAATACATTCTGTTGGTGTATAACAATGCTCTAAAATACATTCTGTTGGTGTATAACAATGCTCTAAAATACATTCTGTTGGTGTTTAACAATGCTCTATAATACATTCTGTTGGTGTATAATGTACGTTTTTCTATTTGATCTTTTGCATAATACATTCTGATGTTGTATAATGTAAATTTTTCCTATCTCATCTATTCTATAGTTTATAATACATTCTACTGGTGGATAATTATATGGTATGGTTTTTTATGTGATTTTTTTTGGTATACTTTGTAATACATTTACACAAATCTACAATACTCTCTTTCTGTAATCTGAATGTTCTTTTGTATTGTTCATAATACATTTTCATAGATCTATAACGTTCTTTTTCTTTAATATTAATGTTCCTTTGTTATAGTTTATAATATAATTTCATAAATCTACTATTCACGTTTCCTTGCATTGTTTATAATACATGTTCATGGATCTATAATGCGCCTTATTCTTAATGTTCTTGTGGATAGTACACAATACACATTTTCTTTGACTGTCATTACAGTATTGTTTAATAGTAATGTATTTTAGTTCTAAATGTATAATGAAATTTTGTTTATCTTCACACCTTTTAATGTAGTGTATAAGGCGTTTGGAAACGTCTTTAATACACAGTGGAGTAGTGTGCAATATATTTTTATACATATTTATGTTGTCTATAATTTACTTTACTTATAGTCAACAATGCACAGTTCATAGTCCTAATACAAATGTCCGTTGAGTATTCAATACTTTGTGTATTGTCTCAATACTTTTCTTGCATACTTTATAATACAATCTTATATCAATTTTATTGTTTATTACACGTTTTGTGTGTAGTTTAAATATTCATTTTATAAATATATATTGCACTTCATGATAGTATTAACGCGTCTTTTCTTAGTAATTACAATCTACATTATGTTCATCTAAGATCTTTACTGTATTGTATGCATTCTTTCCCAGTAATCTGAATTTACATTTTACCTGGTTCTAGACACTTATGTCTGAATGTACATTTTGTATAATCTAAACGCATACTTATTTTCTGCAATGATATTTTCTATTATATAGGTGCATATTTATTGTGTGAAAACATTTTGCATAATCTAAATGATTTTTCACAAAAAATTAAGCTTTTTTTTTATAATTGCAGTATACTGTATTGCAAACATTTGAACTTTGAACTTGGCTGAGAACGACGTGTCCTATCCTACTCTGTTGTCTCGAGTCTATTTATAAACCATAGTGTATTACCTTATGCTTTCCTTGTGTCTATTTATAGACCATACTGTATTACTTATGCTTTCTTTGTGTCTATTTATATACAATATTGTATTACTTATGCTTTTTGTGTCTATTTATAAACAAGACTGTGCTACTTTATATTTGAAGTTCGTGTCTATTTATATACATGTTCACTGGAAACAATTATAACGTGTTTAGCATGCAACATAGAAGCATCTTAATTAACAGTCTGTAGAAATAATAGTCCACTCACATAATATATCTCTGTATAAAACGCAAATATAACATATCAATAGCAAAATGCACGAGATATTTTTTAAGTCTATTCTCTCTCGATCAGTGAGTTAACTCACCATGAAGCTAATGGCCACCTTTCGTGATCGGACTTCTGCCACACATATATTCAAAGTGATTAGAAAATAAACCCTTTTCAACAGGTAAATTATATCAGCCCATTGGTTAGTCTCGTTCTTGTAAATCTTAAGCATTGGATAATAAAAACTACTCACCCACCTAAAACAAGTATAAATTACATCAGCAAGCTATAGCATATTCTTTATCTGAGTTGTTTACTCCAAAACTATCATCATAAGCAGTGCCCTAGGTCGGGTCACGTTAACATTAGCAACAAAGGTATAATTATTAAATATAGAAATAGGGATGGGCAAATTTACTCCGCCACACTTCGATAGTCAAGAAAACTACTGAAATCAATAATCAAAAATACTACTAACATCTGTAGTCACAAAACTTACTAATATCTAGTCAGGAAAACTACTAATATCGATATTAAAACATCTACCAAATCCCTAGTCATGAAAGTTACTAAAGTTCCTAGTCAAGAAAACTACTAAATTCCCTTGTCAAGAATAATAAAATCCTTAGTAAAGAAAGTTACTTAAATTCATAGTCACCACAGGAACATTAGTCGCTAGTCTATGGTCTCGTATGAAGCCATAATCGCTATTCAAAAGAAACTGCTAAAAATAATAGTCACAAAACAACTATAGTCAAGAAAACTACTAAAATTTACAGTCACAAAAGTCAGCTATACTCAAATCAGTAATCAAGAATTAAACTCTTTCATTCAGATTGATCTCGATAGTCAGACAAATTAAAATATAATCACTAGTGAAGAAATAATTTAATTTAATTCAGTAGTCACAACTCAGACTGAACTCAATAATTACAAAACAAATGTAATTAGTAAGCAAGAAATAAACTAATTCAATTCGGTGCACAAAGCTGAGATAGATCTCAGTAAATGTAAAACCTGTTGATAGTCAGGCAATCACCTAATCTCATTCAGTAGTCAAAGACACATAATGAATTTGGCACTCACAAACACAAAATGTAATTCGTAATAAAGAAAATAAAATTAATTAAATCAGTAATCAAGGCAAATTGAACTCAGTAGACATAAAACCAGCTGTAATCGGTAGCCAAGAAATAGACTAACTTAATTCAGTAGTCAAGACAGACGGAACTCGATAAAATGTAAAGCCAACTTTAATCGATATTCAAAACACAAATCTAATTTAATTCAGTAGTCAAAGACATAGACTGAACTCAATACTCACACACAAAATGCAATCGGTAGTCAAGAAATAAACTCAGTTAAATCAAGACAGTCAATATAGTCAAGACAGATGAACTCAGTAGTCTTTAAAAAAAACAACTGTAATCAGTAGTCAAGAAATAGACTAACTTAATTCAGTGGTCAAAGACAGAGTGAACTCGATGTTCAAAAAGTAGACAAGCGACAAATAGTGCCTACGGACTAATGAACACTTCGCGGTGACCGTTTGCACTCAGCAAAGCACTTCGCCAACCCGCCATCAGCGACAACTCGAGTACTATTACAGGAATTAATGATCTTGAACTGATTGCCTACCCCTGAAATTGTCCGTACGCATAATTCTCTCTGCAAGTTCCATCTTCCTCTGGCAACCAGCAGAATTATTTCTCTTACCGAGACGCAGTTAGCGCTAATGAACTGATGACGTGTGAACAGGGCTATTACTTTTAAAGGAATTTCTCCCCCTGCGCCATTTCTAGCATCTTAATGACGTCATCGCGTGGCGATTTTACGGCTCTTCAGTGATAGAAAGGTTTCTCATGTTAGCGGAGCAAGTTTCAATTTTCAAGATGCAGGGATGGAAGGAAGGGAAAGTAAATGGCGGGGTGCAGGAAGAGAAGGGCTAATACGGTCTTAACGAACTTCGTTAGTTTAGCCTCTAACAGTTGGGGACATTTTACTGACTGCGGTCATATTTTAAAAATGACACTCTTCTACGTACGTGTGTTCCTTTCATATTAATTAAATATCCGCCACAGGAACACTTTGGGTCAAAAATATCTGTATGGACATGGGATATTGGATCAAAAGTATTTGTATAGACATGGGGTGTTGGATCAAAAGTATGTGTATAGACATAGGATATTGGATCAAAAGTATTTGTATAGACATGGGATGTTGAATCAGTATCATTATACAAGTACGATATTGGGTTAAATATTCGTATAGAAGTGGGGTAATGAGTCAGTATCTGTACAGAAGTGGAATATTGCCTCTGTAACTTTGTAGAGGTGGGATATTGAATCAACATCAACATCAACCATCAATTTCCCACTTCCATAAAGTTATCGACCCAATATCAATTTTTTTTTAATGGAAGTGGGAAATTCGGTCTAAAATAAACCTTCATAGCAAGGAAAAATGGTTCAAAAATATCTGTATGGTAGTGAGAAAGTGGGTCCAAAATATAGGTTTAGAAGTGGGATACTGGTCAAAAATATCTGTACGGCAGTGAGAAAGTGGGTCCAAAATATTGGTTTAGAAGTGGGATACTGGTCAAAAATATCTGTACGGCAGTGAGAAAGTGGGTCCAAAATATTGGTTTAGAAATGGGATAGTGATCAAAAATATCTGCATACAAGTTAGATATTGGGTCAAAATAAAATTGAGAAATTGAGCCTAAACTATTTATGTAGAAGTGGGGAATTGGATTAAAAAAATATCTGTATAGAATTGGGATATTTGGTCAAAAATTATATTTATAAAACTGGAAATTGGGTCACTAAATGAATAGAAGTGGGGAATGTGGTCTACTGCAACTAGTGAAGAATCACATCAATTTGTGTCTTCAGACATGTATAAATAAGCAGACAATTCAGGATTCATTTTATGTTTATTACACTTAGCTCCCTTGTTTGAACTACATATCACTGACCTTGAAATGTGGCTCGTAGTTACACATCACTCAGAAATATCTCTTCTTCACTAAAATCGAAATGGTTTTGTGTTTGACTCCAGTCTCAAACTTTTATATCTTAATTTCTCGATCTCAGACTGGTTCAATCTAGCCTCCAAACATGGCAACCTCCTCCAGGAGTTTTGCTCTCACACTTCATTTAATTATCCTTATCAATTTATTATGCAATTTTAATACTTTCACAAAAGTAATCCAAGCCGTTTATGTAACCTATACTATATATTTTCTCATTCTAAAAAAATCATGCCTTCTTATTTAATGAAAATAAATTAATTATGGCTATTTCATATATGCATTTATTTATGTTGATCTCCCTGCTTGATTACTTGTACTAAACATTGTCTTGTCTGTACATCCTGTAACAACATGGGTGTGGGGGGTGGGGGGTGGGGGGTGTAAGTGTACTGTGGGTGGAGAACCCACTAATCGATGTTGATATTTGTATCTCATAACCTCATCTAACACTGAGGCCAGTGGGCATGTCCAGCACAGATGGGATTCAATAGGAAATGCGGATTGAGATAGGGAAATTCAAGGGATGGATGCACTGAATGGTGGATGCACGGTGGAGCCTGCCAGGAAGGAAAGCCATAAAGGATATTTGTACAAGTTTACAATGGCCCTGTCAGGACTCCTCTGACCGGATTGGTGATAAGAAAAAACCCCTGGAGATGTTTTCAGGAGACCAACAAGGCATGTCGGTTGCCAGATGTCGAGCAAACATGGCTACCTGTAGGCCCTATATACCTGAGGCTGTGAAGTGAAAATGGACTGGCTTTTCTATTGAAACATCATTGATTTTTTTTTTTAGAATTGTAGGCCTTCTCTTGTTTTGTCCCTGCCTTTCTGGATGAATAATTATTCCGCGTTTCTCATGATCAAACTTTATGTTAATGTCCCCACTGCAGATCATGAAAGTATTGATCAGCGAAATGATATCACGTCCATGTTTACTGTATTGCGTTAGATAGTTCATGTACATAAATGGCTGGTAACTTTTTTGACTTCATTTTGTATCCTAATCCTGTTTTCTGGATGACTTGACTGAGAGGATTTAGGGCAACGCAGAACAGCGGCGGTGATAGAGAATCACCTTGAAAGACTCCACATTTTGTTGGTATGTCCACAGTTTTTACATTGCTACATGTGATGACGGTTTTCATTGATACTTGGGTTTTATTTTTATTTTTTTGCTGAAGGTGCTATTTTGTACATTTTTATTGCTTCAATATCAATGAATGTGAAATTGAGTCATAAGCCTTTTTGGTAGTCAATCCATGCCATTGCAAGATTTGTTCTTCGTTTCTTGCTGTCAGTAACAATAACCTTATCAATTGCTCCTTGGCCCTTTATTCCTCTGCCCCCTGGTCTAGCATCCTTTTGTACATTGGTTTGCTAGTTTGTCCGTTTCAAGGTGAGCCATAATTTTATCCGATATGATTCCTGATAGTAACTTCCAGGTAGTTAACAGGTATGTGATTAGACGATAGTTATTAGATCTTGTTTATTTCTCTGGATCTTTCATAATCAGGCTTTTTTTTTCCTTTCAACATCCAGGCTGGCAGGGTTTCTGGTTTGTTAGTGTGTCTTGTAATTGTTCAGCGAATCTACCATTTAAGGAGGTATGATGTTTTAACTGGTATATTTGTACTTGGATGATGATGATGATGATGAATGTCGTCTGTGAGCCAAGGTCTCGTAATTTTACTAAGATTCTGTGAGATCCAAGATTTTATGGGGGGATGTTGACACTTCCGAGATGCGCTGCTTTTAGTAGTGGGGTAATTCTGTGTTTTCCAGATAGTTTATGCAGATAGCCTCCCAATTCGATGTTATGTTCCCCAAGGCTACGATTATGTCAGGTATTAGTTAATTATCATTATCATCATCTTCTTCATTATTATTATATTAAATCATCATGTATAAAGACAATTTGTGTGTGGGTAGAATTGAGTTATGTTTAATTCTATTCACAATTTTATGGGTAATAAAGTTAATCATCATAGACTAATTTCAATTTTCTATGCATAACTTAAAATTTGTACCATCAAGTCTCTGCAAACTTTAACTTTGAAAAGAAAACTTACAGGCAACAATTTCAAAATGCTGGTGTCGCATTCATCTCCATCACAATTTATTTTTATTTTCTATTAAATGTCACTGATACAGAATGAAGATATTCTTTATTTCATACTTACTAATAAAATAATTAAATTATTTTGGATTTATACCAGATTTTCGAAGTAAGTAAATGAGATTATCTAAAACCTTACAAACATGTCCTGACTTGTAAACTTGAAGATTTTCCGAAAAGAGTTGCATTCACTTAGAGCTTACTATTTCTTGTCAATGGAGAGAAAGAAAAAAGTTAATATAGCTCAAAACCAGTTATCTGTTGGGCACGCCGCAGCCAAAGTCTGGCGATTCCAACTGTTTCTTTGAGATCCACATATTTGCCAAGCAAAGAGTGGCGTGTACCATGGCCTTGTGCAAGCAAACACGGGCTTGTAAGGCATTTCCGGCCGCTCTGCAAATTTGCTGCGATTCTGTCCTTCACAATTAAGTCGCGAGAATCTGCAAGGCTGATGCACTAGCCAAAAGGCTTATCTACACCCTGGCTGATGCACGAGTCACAAGAGTCACGCAACAATCAAGGCTTGCACACGCGCTAGAAGGGTCACGCAACAATCCAAAATGCCGCACTAGCTGCAGGAGTTTGAAGATGTTGCACTGCTAGCATCTATATAATCGTTATATTTGTGTTTGAAATTCTAATGTTAGAATTTCTCCAAAGAATATAACAAAAATAGTTTTCATTCAAAATATGTCTGGATATCACATTTCCTTCATAAAGCAATTATATTAGTCTCGCCTTCGCATATATCGATGGAGCATGGCTTGTCTGTCTCTCATAAGTCTACAGAGATTCGCAGATTAAAATGTAATTGCAAAAGAAATGTAAAAAATTCTAATTTCTCTAAATCTCAAGCTTTATTTTTCGACAGGAGAATAAATAACATTATTAAACCTGGAAACAGATTTAGGTGACGTAACCTCTAAAGATCTGTTACTAGGCTAAACATATTTGTCGCTAAAGTCCAGCCTCTGTATTATGAGTACATTCTTTGAATGTATCTTAGAAAGAGCATAGGGTCAATGTTTCTTCTATGAAACACATTTACTTACCTAAAGCGTGAGGTTTGGCACGCACACTCAGTCTTCCTAAATCCTGACTTGTCTTGCAGTCTGCTAGCGAGTACCTTTAGATTTCTGAAGGAATATGGAGAGATATGGTATTTCTCTATCAATACAGAGATTATTGTGGCAGAGTAGATTTTCCTATACCAGAGATGTCACAACCAGACACGACAAGTTCGTAATTTGAACATAAAAATTACAGTAAATATGTTATTCACCGACTGGGTCGATCACTCTCCGTCCCTCTATGTGTGTGTGTGTGTGTGTGTGTGTGTGTGTGTGTGTGTGTGTGTGTGTGTGTGTGTGTGTGTGTGTGTGTGTGTGTGTGTGTGTGTACTCAGTAATTGTTTGACCTACTTTCTTTCTTTCTTTCTTTGTATTAATTTCTACATTCCTTGTCTCCAGGAAATATGCATTCTTTACAAGTTCAGTAGCGCCACCTTCCTTTTCTCCTTCCTTACTCTTTCCCACTTTCTCTCTCTCTCTCTCCCCCCCCCCCCACCTCCATTCACCGTTTTCAGAGTACTTTAGACATCCAAAGATCGGAGTGCTTGACAGATATCAGATATCCTCCATATCCAGCCGATGACGTCTTTCATGGAACTAGTGCTTTGAGCACCCTTTAGGATCTTCACTGTGGTCTCCATGTGTCAATTCGTTTGATTAACTTTCATAATTTTGCTCCCGATGTATATATTTTTTCAGCCAGTGAAACATAGTTATTCGTATGTTCCTGAGTGGAGTTGGGGGGGGGGAGAGATGTCACTGATCTGTTAGTGTGCTATTGAGGTAATTTATTCTCGATAGTTTTATTGCATTTTAACCGGGGCGCGTTGAGCTGATTTCAGATTCTAGTTTCATCCTCCAGTTGCTCAGGAATCGCCAATCCCCGGTTCCAGGATTTCCGGGATAAAACAGATAACGCTTGACTGGCCATCCTCCTGTGCAAGATGTGGGATTTCGTAAAAATATATTTGCTCATCGTAAATCAGCGTAATCCTTTATCATTTTAACTTATGACTGTAATCCTTTATCATTTTAACGTATGACTGTAATCCTTTATCATTTTAACGTATGACTGTAATCCTTTATCATTTTAACTTATGACTGTAATCCTTTATCATTTTAACGTATGACTGTAATCCTTTATCATTTTAACGTATGACTGTAATCCTTTATCATTTTAACTTATGACTGTAATCCTTTATCATTTTAACTTATGCCTGTAATCCTTTATCATTTTAACGTATGACTGTAATCCTTTATCATTTTAACGTATGACTGTAATCCTTTATCATTTTAACGTATGACTGTAATCCTTTATCATTTTAACTTATGATTGTTTTACACTATGATGAACAGTAGAGTAGTTCGGGTTGCTAGGTTTCTTACATGATCAAGAATTAACTTGATAGGTATATATTTAATCGATGTGAACCACAAATGCGGAGCCAACATGCTGGTTACGTAAGCAGCCACAGGGCATCGCTATGAAAAACGTTAAGCAGAGTGAATAGAAGGAACATCACTCTCAGCTTACAATGCCAGCGAGTGCGCGTCCCTTACGTCATTCACGGGGGAAATGAAATTTCTCGAACAAGCTTAGTACAAAAAGAGCATCCCCCTTTAATCTTTTCGAAATGTTTAGTTGAAATTAATATGCTCGGATTGTTCCTTGTTTAAGCGTGCTTGTGGTTGATTGCAGGACCTTGGTACGTTGGCCATCCGATAGGCATCTACACACGTGTGAATCTTTAAGACCATCCACCAGTCTTTCTGCCTAACCATTCCTGCACCATACTGTTAACCAGTAGGTATACTCAGAGCATATCTATGTGTGATTTAAACTAGCTTCTCTGAAGCACGATCCCCAAAAATGTATCTAATTAACATCTCTGGGTGTTCAGATCTCTCGCTTATAACCTCGGTGTCTGTCAACTGGATCTTTCAACTGTAGGTAAGAGACAATGCGTGCTGGTTTCAAGGATTTTACGAAAACATACAGCACATGTGGAGCGAAACCTAAGACTGGACAACAGGATGACAAGTGTACGAGTCTGACCTTATTCGATTTAGTGATTGTGCAAAATCGTCGGATTCTGGCTTATTTAGACAAAAACAAACAAAGGTGTTTCTTCAGCCAAAGAGTCGCGCAGCTCTAGGGTGGCTACTCCCATCAGGAAGACCAAGACAGAGCTTGAGGAAATTGAACTTCTCTGTAAATGCAAGGGAATTAATTTCAATTCTGACCCATTTCCAGTACAGAACCGAAATAGCAATAATCTCTATTTCAGTATTTAAGGTGGTTTTGTAATAGCCACCTGAAATACAACCCATGAAACCCCAGCAGAAAGCAAGTGGGGAAAGAAACCAACGAGCGTAGGTAAGCAAAGAAAGGGAGACAAACGCACTTGAAAACACCCGCCTGCGCGCGCGCTTTTATTTATTTTTTTTTCTTTTAAAACTTTCTGGGCTTGCTGCACCAATGATTCAATAGTTATTTGTTCAAGGCAAGGAATGGAATCGTTGATGAGAGTACCAGGATAACTTTTTACACTTCCAGACAACACCTCGTGGCCTTTTGCCGAACTCGAACAGGAAAATTAAGACGTTCCCAACGAGTAAAAACGCTAAGAGTAATTTCGTTTCTCGTCTTTAGATTTACGGTTTTGATTACACGCTATGCGAAACGCCATTTTGGCCATTTGAAAACCACGCACTTTAAGAGTTATACAAGTTTACAATCTTTTTCTTTTCTTTCTTTTACCCTTTGCAGTTTTTAAATTCTGCATTAAAATTTAAATGTTTCAATTTCAAGTTTTCCGGAGTTATAAGTTAAAATAGACTGGAGTTTTCACGATTTTCCTGAAAGTTGTGATTTAGTATTTAATTTTCTCTGTTTTGATACTGACCACAAGTTGTATTTATTACTTGAAACCGACTCCAGTAAAGAGAAGATGGAGAGAAAGAGAGAGAACGAAGATTGGTAAGAGAGACAGAGAAGGGTTAGAACAAAAGGAACAAAGAGTGAAGAAAGAAACGAGAAGGAAATTATTCTGCTGGGTTATCTGTTAAAGGTTCGCAGAGTTTTAACGAGAAATCAAAATTAACAATGCGTCCGCACAGTGGTCACCTACTATGTTCGTCCGCGCTTCTTGCTAAATAGCTCTAAGGAAACACTAATTGAGGATTTGCCTCCAAGAACAATAGAGTCACGTGATCTGTTACACATATTGGAAATCTGAGTCTGTATATCAGTTAGTATAGTAGATGAGTTATACTGTTCATTAAGCAGTAAGGTGAACAATTCTAGCACCATGGCAAGACTTTTAACAATTTTTAACAAAATAAAACAAACGAATGACTTAGCAATAGTTCTATTGCAAGACTTTTAACAAAACAAATGAATGACTTAACAATAATTCTATAGCAAGACTTTTAACAAAACAGAACAAATGAATGACTTAGCAATAGTTCTATAGCAAGGGAGTATGTATAAATATTGCAAAATGCAATACTTGACCATAATGTGATAAGCAAATTTTATTAGATTTAAATCATATAATTAATCCCCCTAATCCCACCTAAAGAACTTTATAACTGCAGATGAGAAATTTTGGTTCATCTTCAGTATCTAATTAATGAGCAATATTTTGTACCTGCATTAATACTATAATCAAGCCACCTATGTCACTTTAGGCGTTATTAGTTACAATATCGTCCATACTGGTTTGACCCTCACATAGCACACTCCTTAGCAGGACACTTACTGAAGGTGTGCTAGCTGTCAGACTTTACAAACAAATAGATATTCGCCCCCCCCCCCCCCATTCAATCAACGCATATGCCTTCCTTATAAATTTAGACAGTGTAAGTATTGACAATAGTATGTGTGTGTGTGTGTGTGTGTGTGTGTGTGTGTGTGTGTGTGTGTGTGTGTGTGTGTATGTATATGTGTGCATGTGCGTGTGCGTGTGTGTGTATGTGTGCGTGTGTGTGTCTGTGTGTGTGTGTGTGTCTGTATTTGTAAATGATGCAAGAATCAGCAAATCTGCAATTAAACATATATTAAGAAATTCCAGATAACATATTAGTTACAAAGACAAAAGTGTATATCGAGAAATATAAAATATACGTCTAACAATAAATCTGACTTGTAATTAAATTCTAAATAATCTAGAGAAATTCATTTCATTTGGTGCACGCTTGACACATAGCTTATCATTCAAAAATAATTTACTGTTCTTCGTTATTCGTTGTCGTTGTTTACTTTTACAGTTCGTGACAGTTCATTGTTTACTTTTACAGTTCGTGACAGTTCATTGTTTACTTTTACAGTTCGTGACAGTTCATTGTTTACTTTTACAGTTCGTGACAGTTCATTGTTTAATATTTTCACTTTGAAAAATCTAACGTGAACAAAAAATAATCAATATTAATGGAGTCAGGAAAGAAATCATCATAGAGACATATCTATGAGAGGGTAACACATCTCGGAAGAAATTCACTTTATTTCTCTTTGGATCTTCTGCCTTTCCTCAACTCTCTCACTCTATGACAGACGACCTGTTCACAGTCCCTGATATGCTGATCAGATGTTTTCTGTCACCCTACATGAAGACAGTCCTTTGTCCGTGCCAGTGCAGCAAAAGTGTACGTTCGTAGATGAAGGATATCCTGATTTTCCCTAATGGTGGCTCTAACCACCCGTCTGTCTTGACTAGGAAACAGGGGATTGTGTGCTCTGTCAAGAAAGAGGATTGTACCTTATGGGTGGAAAGTGTTTCCACTAATCACATCCTTTGTCTCTGAAATTATTACATCTGAGAAAATTATAATACGTTTGTTTACTACGCACAAAATTAATCATTATAATTACATGTTAGAAACATCATTGATTATACTAATTAAGAATGTTGTCTGCACGCATTACAGGGTCTAGGTTTGCTGTTCTCATGCATCCTGCCACAAACCCCCAAAATATATAATCACCAATATCCATATGCAGGAACATGACCAGTGAATATTGTCCAATGTCTATTTATATTCAATTCTACGATTAGGCTCTTTTGCTTAACATCAATCATTAAACTCGAAATAACTCTAAACCGAAAGAATGAAAATCTCAAAGGCAGCCCCATAAAAACATAGATGAAACAGCAGAACATATACTATCTGAATGCCATGTTCTAGCTGGAACAAAATATACCAAAAGTCACAACGAAGTGGCAAAAATCATACAACGCCACTTAGATAATGGTTATGATATTTCTAAATTACTTAATCATCCATAACTAATTACAAGTGATGAGAATCTTATTGTATGTTATTTAATAATTCTCCAGCATTCACCACTCGTCTCTCTCACTTGCCGGATATGCGGCACTGTAAACGTTTTCTCTCTTCCAGCACATTAAAGACAAACATTTATGTCACACAGTGGTCCATGGAAAACGTTTTACCTTAAAAGGAAAAGACAATTCCGTCTTTTATCTATATTTAGCGATCCCTCATCCACCCACTATCCCTTTAAGATATGGTTTAATTAGTGCAACAAAATTCTATAACTTTGCTAATATGCAGTATTATGAAACCATAAACTGTAAAGTAAAATATTTAATTATGATCAAGTTACTTCAACTTTTCATTTGTCCACAAGTAGTTTTGGCAGTTGTATAATAACAATGATCAAATTTATGTTATGAATAGTGTTTTAAAAATAATGCTGTTTCAAGTAATATATTATGATGCAATTAGCACACAGGTAACCACTGATGTAACCAAATGCATTCATACAAATTCACATTAAAAGATGATGACAAGGGTTTGATGAACATATATTTAATATATGAAACATTTTATTCAGTAGATTTATTTTATTAAATCAGATAATACATAATAATTAAACAAAATTTAATTAAATGATAATTGATTAACTATGTATATATGTAGCAAAGCATATTGCTCAAAATGTTTTGACAGTTACATACACATGACAGCTGGTTTACAGAGTTTATGTAGAAACCATTTGACCAATATACCATGCTTAACATTTTGTTTTAACATTTTTAATTAAAAAATAAAACTGGAAGAACAAATATCCCTTGTCTTAAAATTCAGGTCAAAAGAATCATTCACATGTTTCAAGGTGCAGTTGATGTTTTGTTATATTTTTTATTTTTTTATATACAAATTGCAAAGTTTTGTTACCATAATATTGATATGTTCTGTAACTATTTTAATACCATATTTTCCCTGGAATAAAATATAGAAATAAATAGTTTTAAAAATTATTTGTGCATAAATTTGTTTGTAAATTCTGGACCCAATATTTACACATATATACGTTGTCCCTACAATGCTTGTATTAGCAGTTATATTTATTGTTTCAGATAAACAACAAAAATAATACACCATATTTACACATATAGATACGTTGTCCCTACAATTCTTGTATTAACAGTTATAGTATTGCTTCAGATAAACAACATAAATAGCACACAATAATTAGATATTTGTTGATGAAAAATGTTTAATATGTTTAGGAAGATTGTTTATTTATTATTATTGGCATTGCTATACTGTCCGAAAAGGCTTTTTTTCTCCTTTGCATTTCAGAGTAGACTTCTTGGAAGTGCTCGCTGTACATTACCGTTTGGAAGTTTTCAGTTTTGCAATCAACAATTTTTATAATTTGTTCTCTTCGGGAAATGTAAAAGAATGAATAATTTTAGTTTGTCCGTTGTTTGTGCAGTCATGTGTGTACTGCAATATTTAACCATGTTTAATTTTTCAAACCACGAGTCGCAAGATTATATGTCAGACAGCGCATGCAGATTGTAGTTCCACGTCGTGACGTCAAACGGTATGTTGCTATGGTGAGAAGTCAGTCTCGTAAATGAACCAGAGCTCTGATTTCTTTCAGAAATATTGACTTTCAATACTAAATTAAATGCATTTATACAAATCTCGGAAAGTTCCAATTTTGTAGTCTTGATTCTAAGAATGGGAGTTACTTATTTTACTGATTTACTGATTTATTTTTATCTGTGGTTGACCTAGATTCCGTTTCACTTGGTCTTTAACAGTGGTCACAAATTTAACCGAGGTGACAATTTAACAGGTCAGTAACAAAATACCAGGCGAATTTGGTATATAAAATAATAATAATAATATATGTATATGTTATCTGAAAATAAGTAGTTTGGTTATTTGTTGTGCTGCTGTTGTTATTTTTAAGGGTGTTGTTGCCTTTTTAATAGACAGAATCTCTTAGACTTTAGAAACACTTTAAATTATTTGGGGAAAAAGTACCAGTGCAGAAAGAGAAATCGAGTAGTTTCGTATGTTGGATGTTAGTAGTGATACTACTTGTCTTTTATTTGAAATTTGAATTTAATCATGTTTGCCCTGTGATCTAGATTTCAACAAATCTGCCTACTGAGAGTTTCTAGGTTATATGGATTTCAATCTGTCCCTCAGCAGACACAGTCTCTGGGTTATATGGGTTTCACTCAGTCCCTCAGCAGACACAGTCTCTGGGTTATATGGATTTCACTCTGTCCCTCAGTAGACACAGTCTCTGGGTTATATGAATTTCACTCTGTCCCTCAGCAGACAGTCTCTGGGTTATATGGGTTTCACTCAGTCCCTCAGCAGACACAGTCTCTGGGTTATATAGATTTCACTCAATCCCATCAGCAGACACAGTCTCTGGGTTATATAGGTTTCACTCAGTCCCTCAGTAAACAGTCTCTGGGTTATATGGGTTTCACTCGGTCCCTCAGCAAACACAGTGAGGTCTCTAGAGATTGATTCGTCAAATATTCAGATGCACGAGCACATTTTCTTATAAGAAGTAGATCTGTCCCAGCATAACACTTCTTCGTGAAGTATACTGAAGATGGATACATTTTGCTTCATGAAATTTATAGATTTGCCTTCAAGCAAAAATCACAGTGAAATATTCAGAGGCAGCGGACTGCTTTGCTTAATGAAATATGCACCTATGATTAAATTAATTCGTCAAAATAATTACGTGAATGGATGTGGATTTACAATTATTGGTACTGAAGTATTTTTTTTTATTTATCGAAATAGGCCTCTACTAATGTCGGGACTTAATCTACTTCTGATCAGATACATAAACGCTAGGACACCTCACTTATAAAGGGAGGTAATAAGTATCTCAGTAATGTCCTATGGTCACATTGATCACAGGCGGTCTAAGATAATATTTCTAAACCTGGACGTCCTCAATGAACGAGTGGGACTTTAAATTTAGGCTACTTGAAGGTGACATTTCCAAGCTAATTCACAACCAAGAGTTATCCCTCCATTTGTTCGCATTGCCACAGTAAATTAGAACTTTACACGGCTGCATAAGGAATCAGCTAGTTAAAAAGAAGAAAGAAGAGGAAAAGAAGAGACAGGGAAAGAAAACGAAAAACGTACCACTGAAATCAGATTTCCTTTTCTGAGTAGAAAAAGTTGTTGAGCGGTGAGGAGAGGGTTACCTGGGATGATTAGGTGAAACCGTTTGCCGTTTCATTTATTTTCCTAAACGAATGCAGCTAATTGCATCGTACCGCGTCCCAGATCTTATAATTGCATCCAGTCTAGCGGGGATTATTAGTTTCACTCTTGTCAACAGCCATTGCCGGCTGGCACGCGACTGTTCCGTCAATCACTAACTGTGAGTTGACAGAAATATGTCGAGCGTAAAGGGAAATGGTAATGTGTTTGTTATTGCAGTTAATTTCATTATAATATATTTCTATGATATTTTATTTTACCTGCTAGATCAGCCAGGAGAGATCTGAAGGGATTGCTTTTGTGCAACTGAAATCGGGAGACGCGGTCCACCCTGTAGACTTTCTGTAGTTTGTCGATTTAGTTTCGCGTGGTCAAAACTTGTTTATATATTTTAGTTTGCATTTCACCGTGATCAAAACTTGTTTATGTATTTTAGTTTGCATTTCACCTTGGTCAAAACTTGTTTATGTATGTTAGTTTGCATTTCGCCGTGGTCAAAATGTGTTGATGTATTTTAGTTTGCATTTCGCCGTGGTCAAAATGTGTTGATGTATTTTAGTTTGCATTTCCTTTCAGTTTTTAATTGTATTTTATTCATAAATACTAAATTAGAGATGGACCATGTGTTTAACATTATCACTGAGTGAAAGGAAATCAACAAGAACTAAAGGGTTAAATAGTAACTAGAGTGAACGAATCATTTTCCAACGTTCAGTTACTTAATAAGTGCGTAACTTATAAGCATACCGTTGCTATTTACAGTAATTATTATTTCCTGAAAAACTAAATTAAAATTGAAATTAGATAGATAGATAGATAGATAGATAGATAGATAGATAGATAGATAGACTGACAGACTGACAGATAGACAGACAGACAGATAGATAGATAGATAGATAGATAGATAGATAGATAGATAGATAGATAGATAGATAGATAGATAGATAGATAGATAGATAGATAGATAGATAGATAGATAGATAGATAGATAGATAGATAGATAGATAGATAGATAGATAGATAGATAGATAGATAGATAGATTTTTAACTAATACAAAACCGAAGTATTATAAATGGTGTCTTTGGATAGATTATCTTTGGAAACCTCCAGAAATCCAAGAGCCAGCCTCATCTGTGAAATCTGCTACTGGGTGTGGCTATTCATTCCATCTTCTTGCCATGATTATTGCTGATATCAGTGTATAGCATCATTACGTCACAAAGAAGACGGTTGTTTAATGTTATTCGAATAATATTCATAATATTAAGGAGTAGATAAATTAGCTGCATAAAGGACGAGTCATTACTGACCTTCTAAGAGAAACTTAAATACCTCTATAGAAACACTAATATCCTTCGACACTTGATTATTAACTCCATCAGTGGGCTTAGTGAGAAATTTCTTTCCTAATGATCCTATATGACTGTACAATTAACTTTGTGCAAACGCCCACTCAGTAAGAATAAAATATATAGCCTAGAAGCAAACTAGCTTAATGTTAGAAAGATATTAATAACAATTTGTTTAAACAAGCAAAATAAAATACAATTTCATAATAACGATTGTGGCTGAAAATAGCTTTTTTAAATTTTCTTATTCTTACTCGCACAGAGAACCACTGTTATATTACAGATTTGCGAAATTCCAGAAGAAAATGCGTTGAAAACAAACAAACTGTTCCATCTTGCAATATATCGACTTTAAACAACAAGCATGACTTAGATTAGAAAAAAGAATATAAGCTCGGGACCACATAATCTCAAGATGAAACCCCTTAGTCACGTGCAGAAATACCACTTAAATAAGCATTCAGTATTGTATGACTGGAACCCCTTGCTCACTTGCAGAAATAACACTCAGATAAACATTTGGTATTGTAGGACTGCTCACCTGCAGAAATAACACTCAGATAAACATTTGGTATTGTAGGACTGCTCACCTGCAGAAATAACACTCAGATAAACATTTGGTATTGTAGGACTGCTCACCTGCAGAAATAACACTCAGATAAACATTTGGTATTGTAGGACTGCTCACCTGCAGAAATAACACTCAGATAAACATTTGGTATTGTAGGACTGCTCACCTGCAGAAATAACACTCAGATAAACATTTGGTATTGTAGGACTGCTCACCTGCAGAAATAACACTCAGATAAATATTTGGTATTGTAGGACTGCTCACCTGCAGAAATAACACTCAGATAAACATTTGGTATTGTAGGACTGCTCACCTGCAGAAATAACACTCAGATAAACATTTGGTATTGTAGGACTGCTCACTTGCACAAGTATAAACTTTAGATATTATTAGTCTGGCGGTCGAGATCGCGTACACAGATAGCTAAGACACCCATGCATGTTGGAAGTGTGTGCCTGTAACGTCACCGGGAAGTGGGAGAGTGGGGTACTTTCTAGTGTGGTTATTATGTGTGTTTGTATAAGTGTGACGTCAAAACCTGCTAGCTGGATCTTCTCTCCTGATCAGTGGATGCAAGATCTATCTTTCTATCCCTTAGTTTTGTCGACCGTTGGGGCATCACTGATGACCTGGCAACCAGTTTCCTCCATTCCATTCTGTTCTCTGCTAATCTTACCATATTGCTCAGTTTCAGTCATGTCCACTCTGAGATGTTATCTTCAAATTATTTTCCTCTGTCTTCCTCTCCTTCGCTCTCCTTGCACAATACCTTGCATGATTGTCTTGGCAAGCCCTGTTGATCTTGTGACATGCCCATACCATTTCATTTTGCGTTTATTTTTTATTTGCAATGGCCATTAGCTTTTCATAGGGCCCAATGGCTTACCTAATTCTGTTTCCCATTTCCTCATTCGTAATATGATCCCTCTTCGAAAGCATCTCATTTCAGTAGCTTGTATCCTTCTTTCGAGATCCACTGTGAGGATCCATGACTCACAGGCATAAAATCACAGATACAACCAAGAAGCGCATCAGTCTGATCTTTGAGCACACTGAAATGTTTCTGTCTTTCCAAACTGTCTTCAGCCTTGCCATTACTGTTATTGTCAGCGCAATCCTGGACAATATTTCAGGTTTTGATCCTTGTCTGCCACGATGGCTCCTAAGTACTTGAACTTATTCACTATTTCCAATTTCTGATCACCAATCATGATGTCATTGCCAATGCAACTGGTGTTTTTTGTCATCAATTTGGTCTTCTCTGCACTGATTTCCATACCAAAAGCAGTAGCTGTCCTGTCCTGTTTTTTTCCACCAATTGAGCTAGCTCCTCCTCATTTCCTGCAAGGCCGTCGATGTCATCAGCAAAGCGTAAGTTTGTTATTGTTCTGCCTCCAATATGACATTTCCTTCATGGTCTTCCAGAGCATCTGGCATGATTCTTTCAATGAAGATGAAGAGAATAGGTAAAAGTAAGCAGCCTTGTCTGACTCTCACTTTGGTCCTGAACCAATCTCCTATTTGGCCGGTGAAGCAAACTGCTCTGGTGGCCTTGCTGTAAAGGCTTTCTTTGACTTTGATCAGGTTGGCATTGATGTTGTGCAGCTTCATGATGAACAAAGGGCTGCATGCCACACTCTGTCGAACGCCTTCTTAAAATCTACAAAGACATGATAAAGGTCTTTTTTGGTGCTGAAGGTACTTCTCACATAGCAGTCTCAGATTAAACATCTGTTCAGTTGTGCTTCGCCCTGGTCTGAAGCCTGCCTGTTCTTCATCTATGATTTCCTCTGCCTGCGGCTTCAGTCTGCTTAATATGATCTTTAGCATGACTTTGCTAGGGTGGCATATATACTTATTGTATGATAGTTCTGACATTGCTGCAAATTGTCTTTTTTTCGGGAGCGTTATTATGAGTGACTGAGTCCATGGTGTTAGCCATTCCCCTGTCGGCCAGATCTTATTGCAGATTGTTGGTAGGGCGCTTGTCATGCAAGATGCACAATAATTCATGGTAACTAGGTCTTTGATGCGCCGACTTGACATGAACATATCCACTTTCACTTTTTGAAAATTTCAAGGCCCAGAACTCTTTATCTAGAATCTGAATGTAAATGGAGATTCTTGAGGAGTAACGCTTGTTTGATGTGACCGACTGGAACAGTGATCAAGGACATTCTTCAAAATATAAATGCTCAAATACTTAATGGCTATTTTGAGATAGCTTTGGCAAAATTAATGTTCCATCTTTATCGGATGGGGAAGGGAATCTCATGTTGTCAGTTAATTCATGCGAATTTGCCCCATATTCTAAGAGCATTAGTTGATGATTGATGCATGTAATCAATTTCACTTACCACCAAACTTTTAAGAATCGATTTACTAACGATTTCGATCGTTCTATTTTAGATAGTTTCAAATCCAAAATCTCGAAGTGATTCCCTTTTTGTCGTGTGACATCTTTCAAACAAAATTGTGAATTAGTACTATTAGGTTTTTGTCATTTTTTTAGACTTTAAGAATCACTTTCTAATTAGTATATTTAAGTAAGGAACCGGACAGTGTCGATAAGTCATTACGCTTAAGTAAGGCAAGAGAATAACTTAACTATATCAGCTTGAAGAGTTACTGTCTAGTTATTATATATGTAAGACAAATATCTCAACTTAAGGAGCTATTTTCAATTTATTATAAGGAAAACAACCGATAACTTAAAGAATCACATTTTAGTTATTATATATAAGCAAGGTAACAGATCAACTTAACAATTTACTTTCTAATTTTTATATATAAGCATTCTTGTTATAGCCAGCTGTAACGTTATTGTTATACCCAGTCACAACGTTTAGTATTAGCCAGACATAATCTTCTTATAACCAGTTAATACCTTCTTGTTGTAGCTAATCATAATGTTCTTGTTAAGTCAATCATGACGTTCTTATTGTAGCTAGTCATAATATTTTTTGTAACCAATCACAATATTCTTGTTATAATCATTCATAACGTTCTTTTACTAACCAATCATTACTTTCTTTGGATAGTAAAACATATTATTCATGTTATAGCCAATCATAGCGTTCTTGTTGTAGCCAGTCATAAGGCTCTTATTATAGCTGATCATAATGTTTTTATTACAAGGAACATTTAATCTCCTACTCATTTTGCTGAGTGGTGCATTTATGAAAGAAGAGAGAAAGTGAACAGACTAATATATGTTCAGAGCTAGCAGACCTACGAGCTGTGACTTGATGTAGATACATGATACATTTGGTAGATATAAACATTAATTTATTGATAGCTTCTTAATATAGACATTAAACAGAACTGGCTCAAGCTTTTGATCGAGGGAAGGGGACCTAGTTATTGGAACATGTACGAAGATTGAAATTTTATAGGTAAGAGTTTTGACGAAAATCTTAAGACTGTACCACAGGTTTATGGATGCATAGTTAGAGTTTTGACGAAAATCTTAAGACTCTGTTCCACAAATAGAGTTTTTGACGAAACTCTTAAGACTTGGTACCACAATTTTATGAATGTATATTAAGTTTTTTTGACGAAAATCTTAAGACTATGTACCACAGGTTTATGGTTGCATAGTTACCTCAAAATATTGTTTATACTTTTCAACAAAGGCAGACCAAGAAACCGTTCCTACTCTCGTGCCACTGTTTACAATCTACTGCCAGGCAAAATTCCTTCCCTTATTTTTTCCTATGATCATTATATCGTTTTTCCTGCTTGTTCTGTCTTGTTCTTCCAGTATCACTTTTGTTCGTAGCAGTGATCCATACTAAGTTTGATTTGAGTACACTCATATAATGGATGTATTTATTTAGAACTTCTAAAGATGCATCAAGTCAGTCTCGCCGTAGAAAGCTGACGTCCTTTTTGATAAACAATTCTTGTTTGTGTACGTTCTGCGCCTCATGACCTTACACCTAACATAGGTTTTCTGCCTCATGACCTTACACCTTAACATAGGTTTTCTGCCTCTCTTAATGAACTCTGAACCTCCTTGTTTTTCACATTAATATAGGTTCTGCACTTCACACGAACGAAATGGATGTGTCAAAAGTCACGGAGTCTCAGTTTAACGTCGACACGTTGACGAGTTGAAAATAATTTCGCTTACTGCCCCTTGCTGTGCAGTTTGAGTGAATTTTCCCTGATGAATTATCTCCCTTTAAGAGACAGACTAGAGCGAAGAGATCTGTTTCGACACTGTCACAAGGTAAGTGCTTTTCCATTCAGTGTCGGACAAGTAATGTTCTGTATCATGCTGATGTATATCCTACAGCACACATGAAGTAAAATGGGATTTCTCTCCCATTGCTATCAGATAATTGTGTGTTTGCCGCTAGTGTCTGAAAGGCAGCCTTTCAGTAGAGCTGAGTGTGTGTTGGCGAGGGGTTAAGAAAAAGGTTAAGAAAAGTTCAATTAAACCTATAATTATACCCTATTTTATTATTTTTAATGAACAATTATTGTGGTAAAACATACTGTTGTTATTCTTTATGAACTAATAATATTATTGTCAGCAAAAGTGTTGGGTTGAAAATGTACCTATATATTTCAGTAAATATGTTTAGGGTAATTTCTTTGTTACTGTGAGAAATAATTGGTAAACGATTATATTTCATCTTTAGCGTTACCAAAGCAGTTCGCTGTTCCGTAACAATGATATCAGCGTTTCGAAAACTTAGGCAAAGGAAATTATTATCTAACATTATTCATGTCCCTAGTCGGTGGCTGGAATTAGGTTTAAATAAAATTAATTTCAGCAGAAGTCTGCAAAATAGAGATTTTTTTAAAAGATATTTGTCATACTACAAAATCTGTCACGCAAATATTGAAGTCAACATAAATTTATTTCTGATCATATTTCGTAATAATTAATGTCACCAGAGTCTGATGTGTGTTGTCAAAATGGTAATGGCTATGGTACTATGGTGACGGAAGTACTTGGCTGTTTGTGATCACGTGGCTTGGTGCAGTGATATAGTGATGTTTGGTGGTAAAGTTGTGTTGTAGTGAAAATGGTGATGAAGGGATGGGGGTGATGGATTTGGTGAAGATGAATGGCAGTGTCATGTAACATTCGCTGTCAACACCATTCTTCGAGACTCGTTTCATGTCAGGTTGCCTAACCATCTGTCACTAATGTTTGATGTCAGATTGCCTAATCATCTGTCACTAATGTCTTATGTCAGACTGCCTAACCATCTGTCACTAATGTCTTATGTCAGATTGCCTAACCATCTGTCACTAATGTCTTATGTCAGATTGCCTATTTCTAATATGGATGACTAAGTCTATCTCTTTAGCTAATCTCTTTACTATTTTTATGTGTGTATCTTTCAGAGTTACAATTGCATGTGTGTTTAGTTCAGAATTATAAAATTATATGCCTCTTGTCTAAAGTAGATGTGTCCATTCATCAGTCTAATCTGAAACAGCGCGTTTCTGCCCTATTTAGCTCCGTCTGAGGATAAGCCTGTCTCATCTATAAAGTTGTCTGCCTAAATAAATGTGTCTGACCCAAAACCTTAACAATCGTCTCTAACTGTCTGGCAGCCTGTTCAAAGAGACATATATGTCTGTCTAACCTAAATGCTAGGCATGTCTGTCACAAGAAATATACTTGTCTAACAAACCCAAATACTGCATTAGTCTGTCTGTTCAAAGCAGCAACATTGTGCCTGTCCCAGAAAGTAATTTCTGTCTGTCTGTTTGTCCTATGTGGTACATCTGTCTTTCCCAGCGTTAAGTCGGACTCTGTGACTGACCCAGACCGTAATGTCTCGCTTGTTGCTGTAAGTCGGACTCTTTGACTGACCCAGACCGTAATGTCTCGCTTGTTGCAGCGTTAAGTCGGACTCTGTGACTGACCCAGACCGTAATGTCTCGCTTGTTGCGTTAAGTCGGACTCTGTGACTGACCCAGACCGTAATGTCTCGCTTGTTGCTGTAAGTCGGACTCTTTGACTGACCCAGACCGTAATGTCTCGTTTGTTGCTGTAAGTCGGACTCTGTGACTGACCCAGACCGTTATGTCTCGCTTGTTGCTGTAAGTCGGACTCTTTGACTGACCCAGACCGTAATGTCTCGCTTGTTGCTGTAAGTCGGACTCTGTGACTGACCCAGACCGTAATGTCTCGCTTGTTGCGTTAAGTCGGACTCTGTGACTGACCCAGACCGTTATGTCTCGCTTGTTGCTGTAAGTCGGACTCTGTGACTGACCCAGACCGTTATGTCTCGCTTGTTGCTGTAAGTCGGACTCTTTGACTGACCCAGACCGTAATGTCTCGCTTGTTGCTGTAAGAGTTGTGCGTCTGTGGCCACCAAATACTGAGTATTACAGGTATCCCCAAAGACAGTTCAAAGGTCATCATGAAATAGACGGGTGTATGTTTTCGTTCCCTTAACTAGACTTTATCATTTGAACGATAGTCTTTCAAGCACTATGCCCATGATCCCTTCCCAAACATAAAAAGTAAAGTAAAATATTTCTTCTTAATCGGCATTCCATCCTGCGTCTTTATGAAAGTATATCTTAAGTCAGTTTTACAAAGAAAATAAATACAAGCGCTATGTAACATGTACGTCCTGAAGGGAGGAGAAACAGAAAGGAGAAAACTGTTTCGTCTGTCTATTGGGACCTCTAAGAGATCATTTGTCTAACCTGATTGAGCGCTTTGGCTGGAAACTGAAGAGTTGTCCCTCTTTATTCTCTCGTTTATCATTTCCCCCATTTTACGCCGACCCAATCACACTGAGTGAGTTTGTGTCATTTAAATATGTGTTTCTTGCTCCGAAAGACAAGACCAACGCATCTTCAAGTAAAAGACTTAATCAACTATTTGGGGAGTGAGGCAGAAGAGCAGTAACCGGTTTATTTATTATCAGATTAAAAAATTGTGGCGCCTAATACACTGGAACATGTGAGCTGATGGGGTTGAAAATAAAAAAAGAAAGAAATGCCAAATTAGCCGACAAATCCACACTCGTCGAGGATGGAATGGTCCATGGTGCTCACAGGACAATATGACGTCATGGCTGCGAACAAGACACTGAGCACTGTGACGTTGTAAAAAGAAAAGAACTTAGTACTCCTCAAACACGAAGTTGGTACGGTTTCATGACCGAAATCCGAATTTTCTAGATCACTTCGATCGTACTAGTCTTACAGTGCAAAGTCTACCTTGAAGCTAGCAGACATTAAACCGATCTATGACAATGTGAACGCCTACACTGTGCAGGAAGGGGAAGCGACTCTGCACGGCTGATTTTATTTATCGACCACTTAACACGAGACGAAACAGGCAAGGAGAAGGAAGAACCTCTCCTAGGTGCGTCTGTCATTTTGACGGTGCCAAAGATTAGAATCTGCTTCTTAGAGGCCCCTGACGTCTTGATCCAAAACGAATCAAGTCAGGCAGATTCGGTTTTGTATTTGTTCTTTTCCTTTCGCTAGCCATGACCAAGCTTAAGGAATGAAATCCATCCTCCAACCCGCAACAAGAACTCTCTCTCTCTCTCTCTCTCTCTCTCTCTCTCTCTCTCTCTCTCTCTCTCTCTCTCTCTCTCTCTCTCTCTCTCTCTCACACACACACACACACACAACACACGCTCGCACAAACACATAGCCAAAAAATACTCAGTAACGAATATAACTATTTAGAAAATTTATATTGGTTCATTTCCTTTTCTTTTTTAATTATTTGTGTGTGTGTGGTAATTACTAGATATAATCTAAATTTCAGTGCTTATAAGCTCACGGTACATAAAAACTACTTGCTTCATTTTCCTGAAAAGGCTATTGTTTCCAGAATTGTAACTCTAATGGTTTTATATCGTATGGCGAAGGGCCGACAACCCAAAAATAATAACCGGTTATCTGGATTTCCCCACTGATCTGAAACAGTAGCAGCTTTCAAGTTAAGTGCGTTACCCGGAAGCTGACAACGTCTTGAAAGGATCAATGCGACAACACTCACAAAATGCTTTTAAGAAAGGCTATTTTCAAACAAAGTGGGTGCTTACGTGCATGAAGGAAGGGTAGTGGGGAGGGGTGGGAACAGTTCCTCATGCTTATTTTGTGGCGCGTTACATTTTCGTTCCTAATCTACCGCTAGATCGAAACAAAAAGAAACAGTTGCAAACTGAAACTTTAACAAAAGTAGAGTACATTAACAATTTAAAGTAAACAATTTTCAAAACACTATATTAACAATTTACAATGATTAGTTAAAGCAAGCACATTATCATATAATATGAAACAATAAATAATTTTAGTGTTTAAGTATGATTAAAATGATCTAGTAATCACTACTTAACAATGGTCAAAATATTCAGTCAACTTCTGCTTACCAATGATAAGAATAGTCGGTCAGCTTGTGTTTACCAATGATAAGAATTGTGCTTAGCAATCATAAGAATATCAGTCAGCTTGTGCTTACCAATGATAAGAATAGTCAGTAAGCTTGTAGTAAACAATTGTAATAATAATCTTCATATAAAAATAAGAAGTTAAAGAAGGTTTCGAGGCACTGATGAAAAAATATATGGTGCATGTGTAAATAGTCCTGAGGGACAATTAAGCCTCTCACTCTCTCTCATTCTCTCTCTCCCTCTCTCCCTCTCTCTCTCTCTCTCTCTCTCTCTGTCTCTCTCTCTCTCTCTGACATAAGCACATTTTGTACCGGTAACTCAATCAACATTGTTTATTCACATTGAACTGTATAGAAAACCACAAAAAATGAATTTTCATAAACATGAAATCTTTACCAATACAATTGAAAACCTTTCTACATATGAAGATACAATCAATTAGTTTTTATAAGTATGAAAAGTACAATTGAAAAATGTTCTGAGCTTTTCTAATTACATACTTTTCTAGTGCTTGAAATGTAAGAGTGCGCCTAGCTCGTTTACACGTTTCTCTATTTACTTTCATTGTTTCCTTGGAACAAAGCATGTTTGTAAGTCATCTTAACATGCCATGGCTTCCAGCCATATTTTCATCGTGCTCAGTTCCAAATTAGGGACACGTTTCCCTTGTAAAATTCACTTGTTCCCTAGACAACACCTCCAATTTTCATGCCTTAAGACTTGACCAACTTAGGGCTGAAAGTGGTATGAGTTCGTTATTCACAAAAGGCTCCAGAATTTACACAGGTGTAGGGTTGAGTGTGGGGGGAAATGTCTGCAGGAAATGCAACTGTCCATGCACATCTTAAGTCTTACAATTCACCTTTCACCGCTATGTTAGGTAGAGCTGGTTTCGTTCACCATGTGGTCAAGCAGATCTGTCCAAGACACGTGTCCAAACAACTAGCACAGTTTGGCTTTTTTTTTTTTTAACTGCTATCTGAGCAACAAAAAAACATGGGTCAGAAAGAAATATCTCATATGAACTTAGCAGTATATTTAATTAATTAGAAAAATTAAATAAGAAACAAATAAATAACTCAATATTCGTGCAATTTGCACTTCTATATTGTTATATATAAAGTATTTAAAATAATCATGCATACTTTACTTAAGAACTGTCATTCTGTCAAACAAAATTAAGCAGTCACTATTTTAAGATGCTCTAGCAATCAGTATTTCAATTGGTATTATACAAGAAAAAATTTGCAGTATCTATCTATCTATATATCTATCTGTCTGTCTATCTATCTGTCTGTCTGTCTGTCTGTCTATCTATCTATTATATATATACCGCTTCTAAGCCCATGCTTGTAAAGACAGGTATGGGCGCTCTTTGCCAGCTATCAATACATTAACAGAATGCAGAGAGTGCCCAACTCATCGTTGTACTAATTAATTAATATTTATTTGCTGTTTCTCGCACGTGACGTGCACCTGAACGCGAGATGGATTTGTAAGAAGACACGTTCTTTTAGTGTGCTGCTTTCGTTGATAATGTTGCAGTTGCATGACAGCATTTCCTGAAGCACGAACAGTTGGAAGTATTCGGCCACGCATAGTCAAAATTCCCAAGGAAACTCCCTTTTAGTCATGCATAGGCCTATAAATATGACTTCTAACTGTAGAGAGAGAAGTAGCTGACCTATTTCCCAAGTCTCCCTGGTGGTAAGTTTTTGTTAACAAACACTGGCGCTCACGAACTTGAAACATGAGTTGCTAGCGAGTAACGCCTCGGTACATTAGAAGTTAAACACCCATCAGTCGATTTAGTACAGGTAGGCGAAATCACTTTACTGATACATACGCCCCAGACCTGACAGAACTGCATATGGAATAAGTTAAGTACCTCGGTGTCCATGTCTAGCTCTCATCCCCACCCTCATCCCCCAAAGTCTACGGGCGGACGCCGTTAAGTTCAGCGCGCGGAGTAAGGGTGGGGTGGGGAGAGGGGTGCAACATCTGGTTTTGATTAAGCGGCGCCACTGGGTAAGTGCCGATTTTCTGTGGAACTGATCATTTTCTTGTTGTTGTTGCTGTCATTTTTTTCTCCTTAATGCAAACATAAATACGGTGAACATAATAAGAAAGGGGGGCGTTGAATGTGTGTTAGAAAAGTGAGGACATTTTCCAAGAATAAATAGTAAAAAGAATCGAGCAAAAATGCTCTCAGATAACTAACGCACCGTTATTGCGGTCAGTTTTCTTTCTTTCTTTCTTTCTTTCTTTCTTTCTTTCTTTCTTTCTTTCTTTCTTTTTTCTTTCTTTCTTTCGTTACTTATTTGTTTCGTTCTTTCTTTTTTTTGCCATTTACATTGTGTATTTGTTTCTTTCCTTTTTTGTTAGTTTAGTGTTTCTTTCTTTCATTCTTTCTTTAGCTATTTATTTGGTTATTCATTTGTTTCTATCTTTATTTATTTAATTGGATATTCATTTGTTTCTATCTTTATTTATTTAATTGGATATTCATTTGTTGTTGTTTTTTTCTTTTTTTTAATTGGTTCTTACTTACTTTCTTTCTTTCTTGACTGGTTATGTATTTGTTTCTTTCTTTTCGTTTTTGATTTGAGTTTGGTTGATCTTTGCTTTCTTTGTCTCTTTGTGGTTTTTGGTATGTTTTCTAAAATCAACGACAGTTCGATTGTTGAATTTAACCAGAATCAAATCATTCAGCTTCCACTTCTTTCTAAAGGATTTTATGATACCACTTATTTCCCCTCTGAAATGCTCGGCACTAAAGGAAGTCTTTTCTTCTTCTTTATTCAGGACTCGGAAGGTTATCTTTCTCTTCAGATGATCTGTTCACGACAGTGATGAAAACTGTTCCGCATGAGCGGGCTCAGGTGACAAACTGCCTGGACCCTCCCTGTCAGTGTTAAGAAGGATGTGAATGTCGCTAGCAAACTAGACGTGACTCCCATACGAGTACAAAACTTTGTGCTGTGTCTGACTGCGCCACTTTCATAAGGAATCTGATCGATAAATATCTGACTTTAAAAGCAGAACCGAACTGGGTTTTATGCGGTTAAGGCGTATTTTAACTCGAAACATTTGCTCCTAAAATTTCAGGGGAAATCTATTTGACAAGCCTTTCAATTATAAACTACAAAGGGTAGGAGTTGTATGTCTCCATTTGCGAGCAGTAAGAGATTGATGCTTTCTAAGAGTCATCTGTTGTCCGCAGAGTTATGAGGACAAAAGCAAGGGAAATAACTATTAGTTTACTTTATTCATAGATGTCTGACTGGAGCTAAGTAATATCTAGATTTAACATCTCAGTTGACAGGGAACAAAGTCACTGCCTTAGGAGCTAAGTAATATCTAGATTTGGCACCTTAGTTAGCTGAAAGGGAACAAAGTCACTGCCCTAGGAGCTATGCTGTAGCTAGCTTAATGTTTGCTATAAGGAACTAAATCTTAATTAACTTAATGAGAGCTATGTTCTAGTTAAATTGGGACGAACTAAGTCTGTTTTATCTGTAATCATACTAAATTATTTTTGTACTTTATCTTATTTTATGTTATTTTATCTGTAATAATACTAAATTATTAATGCACTTCTGCACCATATACACTTTCATTTACATTAGTTTCGTCTATGCAAGCGTTTGTTGTTCCTTTTTTAATCAACCAATAATCTAAAGATTTAACTTGACTAAAATGTTCGTGGTTATTTAGATGACTACAGTCATAAAGACGTCATCTTTATTGAAGAAGTTCTAATCCTTTCAGATTAATGACTACAGCCATAAAATCATAAAGAAGTCATCTTTATTGCAGAACTCGTAATATTTTCAGACTAATGATTACAGTCATAAAGACGTCATCTTTATTGCAGAACTTTATAATCTCAGAGCAATTATTACAGTCATGAAGTCATAAGAATGCCACATGTATTGAAGAACTCATAATATAATCATCCCTAGTAATGATTACAGTCTTTAAGAATCTATCTTCAGTGACCAACTGATAGCCATCCCAGTGACAGCAAACACCAGAACACCAATCTTCTCTATGAAGCTCATAATCGCCCAAGTGATTGCAAAAACTATTCTATGCTAATGAATATATAGCACTTATCTCCCTTTGAGACTGCTGCTATTTGTGGGTGATGTTTCGGAGTTTCTGAAGGTAATCTGAGGGGGGGGGTGTGTGTGAGTGGGTGGATGAATTATGCAAAGATAAAGAGAAGCACACATTTTACTGAACAAAACCTTCCGGATTAGACATTTATTCAGCTGACATTTGGTCTCTCTGACTGACAAATAAGATGACGAAACCTCTTCCTCTGATCAACTCTGTTAAAATATTTATGTGTTTAACTTTGCTGTCAGTAAAATGAGTTCTGCATCAAAGATAATAACTCTGCAGGGAAACATTGATCATTGATCATTGCACGCTCTTCAAATTTCTGTTGTTGTTAAGAGGCTTTTTGTGCTTGTGTTTGAAGGGGTGGGGTGGATTTTTTTTCTCGCTCAGCATCGCTCTCCTGCGCTACGCTCATAGGAAACGCTTTATAGCATGCGTCTGTTTTCTGTAGATGTAATTTCCAGAGTTGGCGCAGTCATGTTTTTCTTGTGTGTGTGTGAGCCCTGTGGACTGTGGAAAATGCAAAGAAGTACATCTTGAATGAAGCTAATACAGCACTAGGGAATAGCATTGCCCAAATGTACATACTCAGACTCCTAACTTCAGCTCAGTTATGATAAACAGTTTGTCCCTAGTTTTTGGAACATGTGTGTATCTTCGTCTTCTTCCTTCTTCTTCTTTCTACTTCTTCATTTTTTCTACTTCTTTATTCTTCTTCTTTCTACTTCTTCATTCTTCTTTCTACTTCATTTTTCTTCTCTCTACTTCTTTCTTCTTCTACTTCTTCATTTTTCTTCCTTCTACTTCTTCATTTTTCTTCCTTCTACTTCTTCCTTTTTCTTCTTTCTACTTCTTACTTCTTCTTCCTTCTACTTCTTCATTCTTCTTTCTACTTCTTACTTCTTCTTCCTTCTACTTCTTCCTTCTTCTTCCTTCTACTTCTTCATTCTTCTTCTACTTCTTCATTCTTCTTCTTTCTACTTCTTACTTCTTCTTCCTTCTACTTCTTCATTTTTATTCCTTCTACTTCTTCATTCTTCATCCTTCTACTTCTTCATTTTTATTCCTTCTACTTCTTCATTCTTCATCCTTCTACTTCTTCATTCTTCATCCTTCTACTTCTTCATTCTTCTTCTTTCTACTTCTTCCTTTTTCTTCCTTCTACTTCTTCATTCTTCTTCGTCTTCCTCTTCTCTTTCTAACACTTAATTTGAAGAAGTAAATGTAAAGAAAAAATTAAAGAAAGAATATTCACTTTTATTAGCTTTTTCTGTAAGATCTGTAAGCATTTTACACTTTACTCAACCATTCTCAGCTATAAGGAGAGAATATCAATTGAAAAAATCCGGTGATTTTGATCTCGGTCTATTGAACCACGACCTTACTCACCACTGATGAGGTGACTGGTCTTGGCGACCCACTTCCGTCATATCAATATTGTTTCAATTTAATTTATTTATTGATTAACTCTATTTATATGAGACGTAGGGATGAGGCAATATATTTAAAACGAAACTAATTTAACCATGAGACGTAGGGATGAGGCAATATATTTAAAACGAAACTAATTTAACCATGAGACGTAGGGATGAGGCAATATATTTAAAACGAAACTATTTTAACAATGAGACATAGGTTAGCTATTGCAGAAGATATGAATACTTTATAAACAATACTTCATTTATTATTTTACATTTCTTAGCGAAATACAGAAACAGCATTCATGAATGGGAAACTACGTCCACTTCTACCACTGACGACACAAAGGCTTCGAAACATAAAACTACATCAGGAGCAAGCAAACACGTGTCTGTAACATTTATTCAGTATAAATAATCAACTTCCTCTGAAAAGAAAAAAGTGTGACAGATAACGAAGAGAGAGAGAGAGAGAGAGAGAGAGAGAGAGAGAGAGAGAGAGAGAGAGAGAGAGAGAGAGAGAGAGAGAGAGAGAGAGCAAATACACATAATTTTCTTGAAGATATTCTGGATTGTGTTTTGGTTTCGTTTCGTTTCGTTTTCTAGGGGTTGGTGATGGCACATGGGGGAGTCTTTGTTTTATTTTTCTTCTTGCTAACATTTCGCTGTGCAGCCTCTGATATCTCTTGGCAGAGAAGCGATAACTTTATTTTTTTTGAATGCTAATCTATCTGTGTTACATCATCTTTGGATTAATGAAGGGGAAAGAGATTTGTACAGTGGTAGGACAATTGGAGATTAGTCTACTACTTGTACCTGAGAGCTAGGGTGTCAGAAGCAGATCTAGACTACACTATGAGCATTTGGGTAATTGTTGCATGTTATTTCACACAGATTATTGTTTTGTAATATCAATTAACATAGAACATTCTAATAGGTATTATCCACATACTTACAAATGACTTACTATCCACACACTTACGAAATGGCAAAGAATAAATAATCGAAATCAGTTATAAAACGTAGTTGTAAAATGTAGAAAGCAAAAATTAGTATTTTACAAGGTGTTTAGAAAGAATCACTTATTTACTTGTCACTAGACAAATATATAAAAACGACCCACACCAAAACGTCCATGAAATCATTGTAAAGTAGAGGCCTTTGGCGAACTAATTACAAATTAATTAATTATATTTCAAAGCCAAAAGAAGCTAAACCATCTTCGTATCTCTCTCAGAATTGACACTTGCAAAGTGAACAAAATCTGTTAACTGCTTTCCCTCATTTGGTGATCCTTGTTCCTAGGTTATAAATTACTTATATTTACAATAACCATTTTTAACGTTTATTTAGCTGAATACATACATCGAAAACCAGTCTACTATATACAACACTACGAATCGTTTAGAATCGGCTACTGAACTACAAGAGTAATGAATCTCTAAAAGTTAGTTAATCTCATTAATTTTACAATTTAATGCAGGTAACATTCTCTTTCCAATAGAGCCGCCGTTAATGAACTAGAAAAATACTTTTCATTGCTTTTACGGAAGACACAACTAATGTTTACCAACATACTCAAGCCATAGCTATCAAAGACCGCGGCCGTAAACGCCGACTACAGTTATCCCCCCTCTAGACATTATCAAATGCCAGAAAGAATCATCCGTCGACAATGGTTTTGCCACTTGAGCTTATTCAACAAGACTAGTTGCGTCCGGCTATTTACCACAAACGTCCACAACTATTCACTAATATAGGCAAGCCTGCTCTATCATCCAATACGATGCATACTAAGAATCTACCTATGTTTTCAACCTCAATCAGTTTCAATCCTGAGCTTTTGTAAGAGCGAGTGATTACTATCGTATGACCGTGAGGACCAGGACCGTCCTTAGGCATGCGCAATGTATGCGGTCACCTATGGCCCCTTTAAGGGTGGCCCTGTTGAAAACGCCTGCCTCCGTGTTGGAGAAAATAAAGGTGTTATTAATTTCATTAAACATTTTTTTTGTTTGTTTCCAGTTTAGCAGAAGAAAAAACGCTTCTTTCAAAAATCACATTTCTACGACCAAGTTTCCTCTTTCTGCCAATAAACTTATCTGGACAATATCATTGCAATTAAATCAATATCATATCTTAACCTGTATTAAGCAATACCCGACGCCAGAAACAAATATGCCCCTGACTGAAAAGTCGGGAACACAGTTTAATGCAAAGTTTCTATTTATTCTAATTCAAGAAACAACAAAACTAAAAGACGCCAGATGACTGCGCAGTGCAAACAAACTGATTACCGTCTGCGTTTAATACCACCTTAAAGCCTCTAGATGTTTCAAAGTTCATTTTAAAATAGCTCCTATTTCAATACAGATAATATGTCTCAATTTTAACTAATCCAGTACCAATGGGCACTGCTGAGCTGTCGCAGGCATCCTACTAATCAAAATTGCCAATAAAATGGAAACTTACCCGCGACAGAAACAATGTCGGAATCATGAAGACATTAGCTATATAATAAACGTGAAGGTAGTAGTGGAAGACGGGACGGTAATAGCAAGCATCAAAGAAGAGAAAAATGGATGTGGGTAGGTAACGAAGTATTGTGCTAAATATACATGTAGTAAGAAATAAAAGCAGTATTATCATTGTAATATTGCATGGCCGGAAGTAATCAGATAAAATACGTAAATTATTTATTTTTATGTGCTGACAGTTTCTAGATATCTACAATATCGGTTTATAAATATCTACGGTTTCAGTTTATAAATATGTTGAGTTACACACACACACACACACACACACACACACACATATAGGTTTTAGTGAAAGTTATAACATCAGTGAAAAGAAAAATATAGTGAAATATATTTAGTGAAGTGTTAGCAGAAACGGTAGCAGTAATGTTAACAGTAATAGTAGTAGAGCTATTAGTTAGTAATAATAGTAGTTGTTGTAGTAGGTTTTCGTAGCTGCTACCGTAGTATTAGTTTATAGTGCCAACAGAAGTCGAAGAATGACAGCGGTGGTGAATTTAATTCTAGTCATAAGGGTTTAATAGCTGAATTTACTTAATGACAACAAATTCACTAGAAGTAGAACTATACTCGTAAAATAATATAAATTTACAATCTTTTCTACCACTTTATATCTTGTTCATTTCAAGGGAAGCCATCCCTCTCCATTACGATTATTCTGCTTGTCGGTGTAAACAGCCATCACGTTCTCTAGACTTTGCTATCAGGTGAACACATCGAGTTCTCTCCAATAAATCCTGCATCTCTCTGTTTTGTTAGCACGCTACAAATATTTTTTTTCTGCCAGCTTAACATGCGATGTCGCAAATATGCAGCAAGTTGTCTAAACAAGAAAGCGCCAACACTAAGGAGATGTTTCAAGAGTACCTTCCCTTCTCAGATCTGGAAAAGTCGTCAGTGATTTGGGTATCAGACGTGTCTCGACAACACAGCGAAGATCTGCAGGTACTGCAATCGCCAAGTTCATGTCGGTTTAGTTAAGAAGTGTTGTTCAAGAAAATCGAAATTGTTTCATCGTTTCACAGTTAAGAGCAGAACATCTACAGACATTTAGCATAACTGGTCTAATCAAACACAATGAAATATCCCTCTCTCTCTCTCTCTCTCTCTCTCTCTCTCTCTCTCTCTCTCTCTCTCTCTCTCTCTCTCTCTCTCTCTCTCTCTCTCTCTCTCTCTCTCTCTCTCTCTCTCTGGGTACAAGGATTTTGAGGGGTATTAATGTTGTGCTTAATTTTTGTGTTAATATACTAAAAATTAAACATTTCCTGTTTGCTCAAAATTACTTCTAAAACACTGATCTGAAATGTCTGAAACAACAACTGACCCAAGCAGGTAAACTTGATTGGAAAATGTTAAATTATATTGTCCTTCAGTCAAGCTACACTGGAGGTATCATAGATTGGACAGCAAATGAAATAAATGAACTGGACAGAAAAACAAGAAAACTTCTCACACTACATAAAGCCTTACACCCCAAAGCAGTTGTAGACAGGCTCTATGTATCTCGAAAAATGGGAGGCCGAGGTCTCAAGAAAATCAAACATGTCATTGAAGGAGAAGACATTGGCCTTGTGGACTACATCTGGAATAACAACAAAGATGATCCACTGATACAAGCAGTAAAGATGGGTGGACTATTCCAACCCCCAGAAACAGACAAAGAAACATGGAACAAAACAACGAATCAAGAAGCCAGAAGCCTCTTCATGGCCAGTATGTTCGACAAGCCTTAGCGTCACATCTATGCTGGGCTATATGAGATGATCCATGATGTTTTTCGTGGCCGATGTATTGTGATGTAATCTTCCCGTTCTGTGTGTATGTGTGTAGCGATGTTAGAAAGAGAAACTTCACCAAGTGATGATCCAGATAAATACACTATCAGACAATAATGTCAAAGAGTGTGTACAAATTCTTATAAGACACTTTTGAGTAGAAAAAGGAACTGATAGGGAGAAAAATTATAGGAGTGATATAACTTTTCTTAGGTTTAAACTGTGAGATTGGGAGACAAACTTTAGAGAAGACTAAATATCTCTCATTAGGCAGACTAATAACTGGAAATTATAATTGGGGATTGAAATTTGATTATTTCTATTTTTTCATTATTTAATTTTATATAAATTTATGTTAAATTTTCACTCTTCTTTGTGTCAATTTTTATAATCTTCCCTTTGTGTAAAATTCACAATTGTAATGTATTTCTCGTCTTTGTTATATGTGAAAGGGATTCCTTCATTGGGTGCTTGTGTGGCTACCGGAAGTGTTGACCTCAATTGTTCGTGTTGTCCTAAATTATTCATTAGTTTACAGCCGGCCGACGGTAATGATTTGGAGAATCTTTGAGGTGTGATGATGCGATTTTTATGACATACAAGAAAGGGAATAAGACTATGATATGTTTTCAAACATACTTTAGCACAATTTAAAACTTCTACTTTATCTATGAAACACTGGTCTGTTAAAAGCATCGAAATTGATTATGTTTCTTATATAGATTTTTGTTGTTGTTGATGGCTAATCTCTTCACCAAGTTATTTTGTTTTTGTTGATGGCTAATCTCTTCACCAAGTTATTTTGTTGTTGTTGATGGCTAATCTCTTAACCAAGTTATTTTGTTGTTGATGATGGCTAATCTCTTCACCAAGTTATTTTGTTTTTGTTGATGGCTAATCTCTTCACCAAGTTATTTTGTTGTGGATGGTGGCTAATCTCTTCACCAATTTATTTTGTTGTTGTTGATGGCTAATCTCTTCACCAAGTTATCCTTTTTCTTGCTGTTGTCACCTTACGGACCGTTATGCAGATGCGAGCACTTGTCCGGTGAGTGAGACTCTCGGTGCTCTAGGACTGTACTAGTGTCGTAGGATTGCGCCAGTGTCATAGGATTGTGCCAGTGTCGTAGGATTGCGCCAGTGTCGTAGGATTGCGCCAGTGTTATAGGATTCTGGCAGTGTCGTAGGATTGCGCCAGTGTTGTAGGATTCTGGCAGTGTCATAGGATTGTGCCAGTGTCGTAGGATTGCGCCAGTGTTATACGATTCTGGTAGTGTCGTAGGATTGCGCCAGCGCTCTAGACTTTCGCCAGTACTATGGTAACTATATTTAGCTACATATATTCTTCATGCAAGACTTCTTTCTAAAAATTAATATTCATATATATTGGGGGTAGGGTAATGTTGTATCACAACTAAGCCCATATGGATATTTCTCAAAGAATATTGTTCTTGAAAACAATATTGTTCTTTTCTCTCTGTTTGCCGAAGACAATTAATTACTAAGAACGTCTTCGAAAATTGTGATTTTAAAAGAAGTTTTATCCACTTGTACACATGTTAAAATAAATGTAATTCTATTAAACAAGAAATAATTGTCCCTTACATTCAATGGTCCACGATGAAATGAATGTAATACTGATTTCAATATTATCATGAATTATTTTATGACGAAAGCAATGCCCGTTGACAGCATTCAAACCCAAAGTAAGGTTCATTTCCAGTTTGCCTCCTTGCTGTGTGCCATATTTACAGTGTTGTGATTCAGTTAATGTTTGACTTGGAAAGTTTCACGCCACCACCGTTACCTTGACAACCCGCCATACATTACAGGGATGGTATTCACTGTCACACAATTTTCCTGTTCATCATGCTAACGTTGCCTCGGGGTTCTGTTAGTGTCGGGCATAGCATATCCTCCGCTTGTTAATTTGATTTTTTCAATAAGGCTCTAGCGAACTTAATTTTTTTTTAAACCAGAAATAATTATCGCTAACTTTACTTCTGGGGAAGAAACATTCTTTGTAATCTTTGTCCCAATTGTCGCCCAAATTACCACTTGTATTCGCGCGCTTAACGCACTACCATTACGTAATTTTTCCCCCCATTAGTTGGTGAAAGATTGCGACAAGTCGTGATTGACTGATTTTCTAATACTATCAACTTTTGTTTTCGAGAGAGGTGGGGAAGAGTTGGAGGAAGGAGGGTGGGGCACTATAATAAATCTTAACGTTAATGTTTGTCGTTATCGATATTCAATGGTCAGGCTTTGCTGGAAAGCTTTTAAGTGACTAGATCTGAATTGATCCTAGCAAATTGCAGAAAATCGGGAAATGTTTTGTGTTTTGATACCACATTTGTTGTTAGTTTGTTTTCTACTTTATTTTTTTTTCTATTCGACTATCTGGGCTATAAATATTTTTCATGAAAGTTATTGAAATCTGGATGAAGCCAACATTTTGGTGAAGCCAGTAGTGTAGTATTTATTCGCAAAAAAAGAACGAATGCCTACTAAAAAGTATAAGTCAATGACCTTTGGTAAAATTATACTTGTTGCAATTCCTTTTCTGAATGAGTAACACTAGTAAAATAACCCAGAGTAACATCAGTACTAATAAACCAGAGTAGCACCAGTACTAATAACCCAGAGTAACATCAGTACTAATAACCCAGAGTATAACACCAGTACTAATAACCCAGAGTTACACCAGTACTAATAACCCAGAGTAACATCAGTACTTATAACCCACTACTAATTCAGGTTTATGAATGGATTCAAAGATCACAACAGTGATAATTTGATATGAAGTGTCATTACAGTTAGCAAATTCGATCACATACTGATATGTACTTTCAGAGATATTGCTAGCCCACTCTGTCAAAAATTCTTGCAATGTGACATGGGTCCCCCAATGGTCATACAAGAGTTCAAAAGGCAAAAATAGTATTGAATCTTGTGATACATCATGCAATGTGAACAAGAAGACTGGCAAATTTATATTATTTATATTGGTGTTTCTATGCACAATTTCTTCAATGACTTGGTAAGGGTGGCATTCAGATTCCCTACTAAACCATAACATATAGGATGGTAAGGTGTGGTTCTCAACTGCTTTTCAAGTTTGTTGATCTCTTTCAGTAACTCACTAGTGAATTATGTTCCCCTTTTGGACAAGATTTCTTCCAGAAATCCTATACACAAGAACATGGTAAACAATGCATGTGCTACTGATGTGGTACTAAGAGAAATAAGAGCAACTGCTTCAGGGTATCATATAACATAAACAATAATGCAGAGAATCCATCTATGATGACCTCAACACAATGAGGGTATGAATTCTCCAATATAATCGATGGCTAGACACCTAAAAAGAATGTCAATAGTCAGGGTTTCCTATAATGGAACGAGACATTTCATTTGTCTATTCATTCACTGTCAGATATTGCATGACTGACAGTAACGAGTGATGTCCTCCCTCATGCCAAGCCAATGAAACTCAGCCTCCACACATGCTAAAGTTTTGCTGGTCCTAGATGACCGGTATTGGGTAGGTCATGAGCCAAATGCAGCATGATTACTTGATGCTCAGGGGCATCACCAGCTGATTCCCCATTGGCCCCTTCCTGCTTCCAAATGAAAAGGCCATCCTTCCATCAAAACTCAACAGCTTTCCCAGAAGATTTGGAGTTTAGTCTTCTTGCAGCCTTTATTAATAGAACCATCTGACAACTGTGCTGTTCTGAGTAGGGCTCTTTCTCCTTCAGAGTCAGCTACCATTTGGCCGTTATGAACAATTACCTGTTCTGCCATGACTGAATACACTGCGCTGCAACATTTTGATGAACCATCCCACTAACAATGGGTTTGGTTCAGATGGTTGCCATGTTATTTCCAAATACATTACTAATTGCTTCTGGTCCATCATGCATACTTTTACATCCATCATTTGCTGCTGCTTCCTGCACAGCTGTCTGTCTGTGTGTGAGTACACGTGCATTATCAAGAGAATCAGGAGCATTCTCACCACTGAGAAAATATTTGCTAACCATGTTCAAACATTTGAAACCATTTTTGAAACTAACTGCTGGTATGCATCTGCATAGGTACTCACTGTTTATGTCTACCATTACAATGGGTACTTTGTCTTTTACACCACTGGCTAGAGTGATTGTTTGAAACTTCCCAATGTAATCATCATTTTTCACTAGGCTTGGGTATTTTACCAGTCCTACTCTGCAGCCAGTGTCACAATGTCCATTAATATTCACGTCAAAACAAGGCACACCACTAGGTCCTATCATATTAATGTTACCTGGGCAATGATATCTGATATGGCCTGGTTTATCTCAATTGAAACACACCACTGGTTTATTCTGAGTGGCTACTCATGTTGGGTTTTTCCATGGGTTGAGGAGTGGGTACCCCGTCTTTCATCTTACTAAATGGTGGAGGTGTGAGAGAAATCCCATGTTAGGTTTATTATCTGTCTTGTCACTATGTCATTTCAGCGTCACTTATTTATTTAACAGGTCTGCATGGTTCGAAGTTATGCCTTGCTGCCATGTTGATACGCATCTCGTATACTCTTCATTCCTGTCAGCTGCTTCAAACCATGCTCTCAAGCTCCTCGGTCTTTGTGCTTAACGTATGCTAAAAGTGCTGTGTACACATCGTCTGTAGTTTGTCGATCACAAAGTGATCTCTAACATCTTTCCCACTGCCAATTTTCACGTCGTCAAGCCCTAACCACCTCGTCAAGATATGTTGTAGTTTACTAGATGATTGTAAAAATGTGTTGGTTAGCTCATATTTGTACTGGTGAAACCTGTGTCTATATGTCTCGATCTTCACTCTGAAGCTAACAGTTTTGCTTTATAAACACAGTATATAGTTTGTTCCTCTGGGAGGATAGATAGATAGATAGACAGACAGACAGATAGATAGATAGATAGATAGATAGATAGATAGATAGATAGATAGATAGATAGATAGACAGATAGATAGATAGATAGATAGATAGATAGATAGATAGATAGATAGATAGATAGATAGATAGATAGATAGATAGATAGATAGATAGATAGATAGATAGATAGATAGATAGATAGATAGATAGAATATTATAAAAAGAACAGATTCACAAATATATAGATACAGAAATGCAAAAAAAAAAATCAGATCCAGCAGAAGACATACAGAGAAAAGCAAGACGGAGAGACAAAATATCAAGGAAAAAGAAAGACAAATTTATAAATTTAACAGTCAGACTAGCACATAGAGACAGAAAGAGAAACACTGAGATAGAGAAACCCATTGTAGATAATAACAATCGGAGTGAGAGGGATTCAAAGTTTTCAATGTAAAAATCGTTGAATAATAAAAACAGAAGAGAATAATAAAATCATCTTCATAAAATGTTTACAATAGTTCATTCTTAATGAACAGTTTTTACGCAACACTTGTTAAACACATAATTTTAGCATATTTGTCTATCCGCCTCCTAAACTAAATAAACTTCATAATCTAACCATTAGCATTAAGAACACAGCTTCAGGCCTTATCTCAAGTTTAAGAAGAACGCACAGTTAGACTCCTAAAATATGCATTCTGGGGCCTAACATACGTCAATGTTTAGGAAGTACAACGGCTTGTGAGTGGCCACATTTATAAAAACGCCGGTTTGCTCAAGGGGAGTTATATCTTCGCCAAAGGAGCCTTGAGAATTTATTTATGTTGGCACAGTGCGCCAGCGAGTCTGCTATACCGCCTACCAAGGTCACTGTAAACAATTTACATGGGAAAGACGTTTCAGCGGATTCATACGATTCCCAAACGAATATAAACTTAAATCAGGAACAATAATGTGTAAAGAAATTAAATAAGCTTGAACACTGAAATTTGAAGAAGGGCAATGACTAGACGTCACCCTCGCAACAGACACAACCTCTGTAACATCAAAATGAAAATATTGAAATAATAAAACCCGCTCGGAGTGGGTCGGGGGTGCTTTCTAACAAATGTTGGTGGAACCTCGCATATTCCCCGAAAGAAGAGGACGGCGGTCTACTCTACATAACAGCTATTAAAATAGTGGATGAGCCACTGCTGTGCTTGGAGGAAGATACTTTATGGGAAGGGGGGGGGGGTCTTTGAAGTGAAGAACCTCTCCTCAGGTATCTGCTAATATTTGCTTAGTTTGCTCTGTCCATTGCAATGCGTGTATGTTAGATCCCTCAAATATTATCCGTGTTTATTCCCACCCTCGTTCTCTCTCTTCCTCCAATTCACTCTCTCGCTCACTCTCTCTCTCTCACACACACACACGCACGCACACACGCACGCACGCACACACACACACACACACACACACACACACACACACACACACACACACACACACACACACACACACACACACACACATTGATTTTTCTCTTCAATACGATTTTTCTCCTCTCTTTGTCTCTCTGACTCCACTTTCTTTTTCCATCTACATATCTTCTTGTGCCCTTCTCTATCCTTCTCTCTCTCGCTCCCTGTCAGTCTTTTTCTTTCATTACTTCTCTCTCTATCTCTCTTTCTTTTTTTCACACACTCTTCTGTCAGCTACATTTTATCCTCTGTCGCTCTTTCTTTCCAACGCGCACACGTAATGCATGCACGTTTTTATTCAACACATCTAATTACTCAAGTAACAGTGATTTGAGAACATTTGACGTTTTTATTCAACAGCTAATTACTCAAGTAACAGTGATTTGAGAACATTTGACGTTTTTATTCAACAGCTAATTACTCAAGTAACAGTGATTTGAGAACATTTGACGTTTTTATTCAACAGCTAATTACTCAAGTAACAGTGATTTGAGAACATTTGACGTTTTTATTCAACAGCTAATTACTCAAGTAACAGTGATTTGAGAACATTTGACGTTTTTATTCAACAGCTAATTACTCAAGTAACAGTGATTTGAGAACATTTGACGTTTTTATTCAACAGCTAATTACTCAAGTAACAGTGATTTGAGAACATTTGACGTTTTTATTCAACAGCTAATTACTCAAGTAACACTGATTTGAGAACATTTGACGATGAATTACTTTCGAATAGGGTTCAAATGCTATAAATGTGTATATTAGTATTAGTAAATAATCAGCAAATAATTAAGTAACCATCAACAATGAGAGAGAGACGGAAGGGGAGGGAAGAGGTTGGGTCTAATCTTTAGTCCATCCGGTGTTTGAAACACACATCATGCACAAGAAGTTTAAAAAATCTAAGAATAGTAATCAGTTTTAGCTTCACAATAATGCTAACCGTAGAGTTCCTCATTGATAACAATTAATGCAAGGTACACCTCTCGACAGCTTAAGACCCCAGCCACTCTACCAGTGCGAGAGATCGGGTAAATGGGGGGTTTATAATCCCATCGTCCCCTCTCCTCCGTATCAAACGTCCCTGCTTGCATGGACTTCGATCCGTCAGTCAGTGGCTCTCAGGCCTTCTGATTGTGTTAACGGGCTTTCTCTTTAGGTGGTGCTATGTGCTGTGCGATGCTTGCAGCATCAACATACCATCAGACTCCGACGGGAGGCGGCCCAGCGTGCGCGCAGCCGAATGAAGCCATCGACAGCAGAACGGCTGCCGCCTGCATGGGGTGCTCAGAGAGGTGATAACAGAGAAATCGGCGAAGCGAGGCTGCAGGCGGTCTTTTCAGGGATAAGAACCCGCACGTCTTTTACAGATTTCGTTGGACGTGTGGCTGGCTATGTTAGGTTATTTCATCATCACCTTGAGAAGTTGGTGACCCGTGACAGCTTCCTTGGATGAATGATTCGAGACTAATTTCTTGGTCTCTTATAAAAAAATATATACTACTTATGTGATGACCAGGTGAGATATGTTTTATGTCATAGATGTGATTTAGAGTAATTGAATATAGATTAACATTTTTGATTTACGATCATTGCAATGCAATGGCAATTCACTAGTCACGTGACTTCATTTTCATTCTCCCAGAGCTTACAGTTATCGAAGTGCTATTTGCAGTACGTCACTACGTCACTTCAATGAACCCTGAGCAAATGTTATTGCACACGTGTATATAAGTCCTTCCACCGATCAGCATTCTTCTGCATTGCATATCGTTGATGTGATTAAAATCTAGTCACGTGACTTGTTCGACAGTTTGTTACTGACGTATGTTACGTGTGTGTCAGATTTTGCATTTCGTTATGAGGCCTCACCGAGTTAATATAATCAGTGGGTTACAAGGCTATCAAATCGCGTTTTAGCGTGCTGCGTTACAAGAATGGCCTGAATAGAAGTTACAACAATTTGTATGTTACATAATTTACAGGACCGCATTTTTCTCAAGAGTTACTCGCGTGTTGCTTTACAAAACTGGCAGCAGTAAAGCAATCAGCATGCAGCATACGTTGCCAGAATGCGGCTATCTCAGGCGTTACTTGTTTGCTGCATAACAAATCTCGCAGCACTAGTAACTAGAATAATCATTATGCTGCATTTAGTTACTGGATAGCGTGTGCGTACAAAACAACACGTCAGTACTAGGACAATCAGTTATTTATGTTATATACGTTCCTGGATGACGTGTACCCACAAAAGTATTTGTTGCTGGCGTTACAAATCTCCTAGCACTAGAGAAATCAGTTTGTTACTTTCAGTTGTCAGATGGCGCTTACGTCGTGTTACTACTTTGTATTTTTAGGTTTAAGCACAGTGTGCTCACCATCATTGTAAGTTTGAATTTAAGCACAGTGTGCTCACCATCATTGTAAGTTTGATTTTAAGCACAGTGTGCTCACCATCATTGTAAGTTTGAATTTAAGCACAGTGTGCTCACCATCATTGTAAGTTTGAATTTAAGCACAGTGTGCTCACCATCATTGTGAGTTTGAATTTAAGCACAGTGTGCTCACCATCATTGTATGTTTGAGTTTAAGCATAGTGTGTTCACCATCATTGTATGTTTGAGTTTAAGCATAGTGTGTTCACCATCATTGTATGTTTGAGTTTAAGCATAGTGTGTTCACCATCATTTATGTTTGAGTTTAAGCATAGTGTGTTCACCATCATTGTATGTTTGAGTTTAAGCATAGTGTGTTCACCATCATTTATGTTTGAGTTTAAGCATAGTGTGTTCACCATCATTTATGTTTGAGTTTAAGCATAGTGTGTTCACCATCATTTATGTTTGAGTTTAAGCATAGTGTGTTCACCATCATTTATGTTTGAGTTTAAGCATAGTGTGTTCACCATCATTTATGTTTGAGTTTAAGCATAGTGTGTTCATTTTGAACGTTACTAACGTGGACTAGAGTTCATATCGTATACGTGTGGAAAATGTAGGTCAGTCACCTGATTTTAGTATAGTTACATTAACTTAGAGCGAATGTAATGTCCCCGTGTAACAACTTGGTTTATCTTTGACCACTTTTAGTGTTGTCCGTGTGTTACAGCTATCATTAACTTGGACTAAGTATGGTGTTGTCCGGGTTTAACAACTTAGTTTCATTAACTAGAAGAAAGTGTAGTGGTGTCTGTTTTTAAGAACTGAGTTTCTTTAATTAGAACAATGTCTACTGTAGATTTGTCTGGATTCAACAATTGAGTTTCATTAATTAGAACAAAGTGTAATGTTGTATGGGTTTAACACATTAAATTCATTAACTAGAAAAAAGTTGCAGTGCTGTCTGGATTCAAAAACTGAGTTTCATTATCTATAGCAAAGGTATAGTGTATTACATATGAGACAAATGTGTTTCATTGTTTGAGAGCATGTATAGTGTGACAGATTATTTATCGTCATTGTTTGTAACCATTTGCAGTGTGACAAATTACTTCAGAGTATAGCGTCATGCAGTGTACGGCAAAGCGAGCTTTGTTGACTTTATAAACCAAATGATAACCATTCTAGTAATCTCCGAAAGCTATAAGCACATTTCTTTATTTTAAAGATTATCAGTGTTGCACACTAACCCGAATTTCTAAATTATTATTTGACATATATACATATTATGAACTAATCCATAACAATTCATTATGTTTACTTGTGTTGATTTCTGAATTTAATATTTACTTATCTGATTTATTGAATTTTAAAGAATTGTAATGGTAATATTGTGGCGTGGTGTGCAGTGGTGTGGTGTGGTTTGTGTTTATTTATGTGTATGTGTGCGTTTGGGGACGGACTTGGTGAAATATTTGCTATTTCACAAATTACCAAAATTGCACAGCAGTTCTTAATAACTCACTCATGCTGTACAGACTGTTTTTAGACTTTCATTTCTTTAATCTCCAGTGTACCTGTATTATATAAACCTAAAATAATGCAAATAGCATCAAACCACACCACACCACACCACACCACAATCACCAGCTAGCGACGGTCCCTATCTCTGACTAAGCATGCGCGCATTTATCATATGCCAGGGCTTGGACAGGCCCTTCTGGAACAAACAGAAACAAATGTCTTCAGCGGTTGAAGTCATCTCAGATCACGTCACATCTGGGAATCGTCAGGGCTCCTTAAGTTACTGTTTACCCGTCGTACATCTGCGTCGGTTTCCATATGGTTTTGTTCCTTTTTCTGCTCTCTTTCAAAGTTTGGTACTTTGGCCGGCGCGGAATCACGTCGGAGAATGATGTTAGGGAACTTAAAGCAACAAGCGGAACAAACGTGTGTTAGATGGACAGAAAGATAGACGGACGGACAAACGGACCGATGAATGGAATGATGGAATAATGGAGAGAGAGAGAGAGAGAGAGAGAGAGAGAGAGAGAGAGAGAGATAATATATATATATAATGTCGTAAGCTCCTTATAATTACCCTGACTAATGAAACAAGCACTAGCACAGACAAACTGTTGTAGTAGTGACGTTCTCCCAATGTTAAAAACATTACTCATGTTGATGCATTCCCAACGTAAAGTAGAAAACCAAAAGATGACGTACTTCCATTTAAAATAGAAAGCTAATAAGTGACATGCTCTCAGTGTCAGAGGTAACCAGTGGTGACGTACTCCCATCTGAAAGAGAAAAATAATAAGTGACGTTCTCTCATTATCCAATACAGAACCAATGGGTAAGTACTCCCCTTTGAAAGAGAAAACTAACAATGACGAATCCCCACTCTAAAAGAAAAACATTGGTGTTGTATTCCCACATAAGACATCCTATGGCGACGTACTCCCAATGTACAAGAGAAATGTTGACGTACTCCATTTAAAAGAAAAAAGGATAATTATACGTACTCCCAGAATCAAAGAGGAAGTGACGGGTGACTAAAACTGATTCAGACATGAAAAATAGTTTATGGTGATTTTGTGAATCATGTGAGGGCTATTCACCCACACTAGCGGACACGTAGTCGTATTTCTCATGTGATAATGGTTCATGGAAATGTTCTTTATTACTACAGTCTAAGTGATAAAGATTGACATGAACAGAATATTTGGCAATGATATATTAATTATCCATGCTCTATTCAACCCCACTCTCTTTCTCTCTCGCCATCTCTCTCTCTCTAACATACACAAACACACACACACACATATATACATACATACACACACTCGCACACAACCTTCCTATGGGTGACAAGCACTGTGTAATAACGACCATATTAGGAAAAAATCAAACATGAGACATTTTATAAACGAAACATTATGACTAGTGGAGACATATACTGACTGCAACAAGTCGGTTGAATTTAGAACTGTTGAAAGAAGACAAAGAGTGACGCCAATGCCACCTAGTTAGTGGTTATGATGTTTTTAATTAATTAATCATCCATAACTAATTACAAGTGATGAGAATTTTAATTTATGTTATTATTAATTCTCCTGCAGACACCACTCGTCTCTCTCACTTGGCAGATATGCGGGCGCTGTAAACATTTACTCTCTTCCACAACTTTTACCATCACACAATATTTCCATAGGTAGAGAAAGTCTTACTGAACGAGAAGAAAAATCCATCTTTAATCTATATTTAGCAAGCCCCTATCACCCACTTTCTTCTCCAACATATTGTTATCTATATGTGTAAGAAGGTCAATAAATTTATTAAATCAACAATCAAATATAAATATGTATATATATCAAACAAATACAATGGAAAAAAAGATTACTTTATATCAATATTTTCATAAAATCACTTTCAAATAATTCTTATATCTATACAGTCTTATATCCTAAAATATAATTTAACAAATAGTGTCAATACAAATCACAGGATAGTTTTTATCAGATAAAAGAAATGGAGTTATTAGACATAGGCAATAATAGCTTCTATGTAACCTTGTATAGACGAAGCCACAATTTACGTTTTAGCGTGCTTTATTCATATCAAGGTCACCAGTTTATTGTCCACATCAATTCCACATGTTTCTCTCCTCAACTTGTAAATGTTGATTCACTGCTATTCTCTCAAAGCTAACCTGGGTGCTCATTCACTCTACCAGTCCCTTCAAGCAGAACAACAATTGTAGCAATTTCCATTAATTTCCTTGTACCAGAAATTGCTTGATGTAGTCAGCATACCTTGCCACAATGCATCAATGGAGTGCAGTGTATTTCTTGCACTTACATACTGCATTAGAGGCTTTCCACGGTCGTAGCGGTTTTCTTATACACACAAAGTATGAAGTATATATCCAAAACTGTTTTTCTTTTTACACAATTAATTTTGTAATTTTCTTTTAATTTTCCCCTTCATGGGCCCCTTTTGAGCTCCATTGGCCCCAGAACAATGTACCGGCTGCATACCACTCTCCTCAGGCCTGTGTGTGTGTGTATTTGTGTGTGTGTGTGTGTGTGTGTGTGTGTGTGTGTGTGTGTGTGTGTGTGTGTGTGTGTGTGTGTGTGTGTGTGGAGAGAGAGAGAGAGGGGGGAAGCAAGATTTTTATCTGAGAGAATTGTCAGCTGAAGTCGGAAGTAGCTCTACTTCCGTTTCGTTAAGCACTGGCAGATTCATGCATTTTAACAGAGTTTTCTTTGAGCCTTTTTTAATGTATTTTCTTCTTTCCTTTCTTGAAATGCAAACTTTCAATAGACAGTGTTAAGACTGTGCTTAGTTTCGTTCGTGAACTTATGAAATTATGTGCGCGAAGAAAGTGATCGGAATTAATGACAGCATAAAATAAAAGATCGAGACTGAATCGGGTAGCTGTAATTAGAGAAATTCCTGTGAGTACGTATAGTATACTTTTTTTTTTTATAGAAAATAATAAACTTTTCCCGAAACACATTGCTCTGCATATACAGTTATTTAGTCTGGTGAACCAACAGAAGTAAACAGAGACATATGTACAGTTGTTTTAGTTTTGTGAGCCATCAGACGTGATCTGAAATTAATGTAGTTATTTAGTCTGGTGAACCAACAGAAGTAAACAGAGACATATGTACAGTTGTTTTAGTTTTGTGAGCCATCAGACGTGATCTGAAATTAATGTAGTTATTTAGTCTGGTGAGCCAACAGAAGTGAACAGAATTGCATGTATAGTTATTTAGTCTTGTGAGCCAACAGAAGTGAACAGAATTGCATGTATAGTTATTTAGTCTGGTGAGCCAACAGAAGTGAACAGAATGCATGTATAGTTATTTAGTCTGGTGAGCCAACAGAAGTGAACAAAAATGCATGTATACATGTATTAGTTTTGTAAGGCATCAGGCGTGATCTGAAATAAAAGTATTTATTTACTCTCAGTAAGCACCGCATACGTGCAAAATGATTAAATAAATATAGATGTAAACAAATACTGTTCTTTATAATTGAAATTCCCAAACTGCATCGTGACGAATTACTAAAATCGTCATTTGTAGTAACTCCTTAGACTGTAAACAAAAAGTTTGCCGAGTAAGAATTTTCAAACAATACTGATAAATTATATTGTTACTTGAAATCAATCTACTACTCGTAGAAACTAAACTGCTAGTGATATCAGTCTGATGACCCTATAGACTAAACTGTTAGTGACATCAGTCTGATGACCACATAGACTAAACTGTTAGTGATATCAGTCTGACGACCATATAGACTAAACTGTTAGTGAAATCAATCTAATGACCTTATAACTATCAGTATCATGGAAACAATAAATCGATAAAAATATTGTCGATCTAATAGAGCATTCAGTCCGTTAAAACAGATCGTCCTCTACCGCGTGTCGAAATTGTCGGCTGGGAATTTAAAAAACTCTGTAAAGAAAAGCATTGGGAAAAGAAAATCAATTAATCGTAATAGCGTGTTATGAAAGGTGCTCTCGACGTTAGACGCTGGAGGCGAAATACTAAAGTGCCGAGCGGTTGACGTGCTAATTGCTAACAGATACGCGAGTGGTGCTAAGTACAGAGCAGAATCATAAACAGATGAGACTATCTGATACTGGATTTTTTTAGCTGAGACAAGCCAAGCACTGTTCTGCAGTCAGTTGCACTGCTCGCAAGTTAATTCAAGGGCAACTTCTGAATGGCTCTTAACTGAATATACTTTTAAGTCAACGGCCGTGATTTTCAGAATCATTCAATCAGATAGAAACATCCTGTTTAAATACTCTTAGCCTTATTGAATTCAAGCATGTAGAGTAAATTTATGTCCACAGTGCTTTAATATCGTTCTTTATTCAGTACAGTTTATTCCATTTGGTTCATTTCTATATACATTACAAATAATTAAATTAAAAATAATATATATTAGCAAGAGTGGATGCCCAGGAGACAATTTCTACTGATTTGCTTCAAGTACAGAGTTATCTTTTCTTTTCCAGTGAATATCGGAAATGGCCCCACCCACATATCTACAACCATCTCAGAGCGTCTTCGAAAAAACATGACCATACCGAGTCCCTGAAGAAGTTCGTGCTGGTGGTATTGAGTTCTTGAACACCGACGAGGATCCTGTTAGGTCATGAGCTTATGCTAAATTTGCCGCCTTTTTTTTTTTTTAAAGACCCATCTTGAGTCGCATTCCTGCTCCTGACAACGTCCTGCGTGTATTAACGGTAATTTATTTAGCGACGTGCACTTTTACAGACGTGCTACAATTACATTTATAACGTATACGTCAGACAAAAAAAGCATGACTCTATTCTAAGCACTCTTACGGAAATCTTTCAAGCTTCTACTCGCTTCAGATTCTACTCGCGCTTGTTAAAAAATTATCATTAGTTCTGTAGTAATCATTTCTTACAGAAACACAGCTTTTCTGGTCCAGTTAAGAGTTCCGTTCGACCCTCCTCCACACACACACATCGCGTGCACAGACGACTTGCAAGTAAACAAACAAACAAACAAACAAACAAACTCACCCAAAAGAATCAGCCTTATATTCAAATTTCTATCAGCAAAGCTAAAGGCATCCTCACTTCCTCTACCTTTAGCTTAATCTGAAACGATTTTCATTAAAGATCAATTCATCTCCAATCAAATCCGGATTGCCCTTGCAAGTTTGACCGCTGTGCACTAAAGCATGTTTTCTTTCTCTCTCTATGATAATGTCGCGGATGAAAACAGCAATGCAGATTTATTACCGATTAATGAAACGAACTTGTCGTAGAAAAAGCTCTGTCCGTACCTTCACCAGTATAGCCTTAACAGTGGAGCGTGTTCAAATAAGAGGCCGCACTTGGCGTACCGAATCTGGTGGTGATTGCACTGTCATTATTTCCAAGCACGGTTATCGGCGCACGGCACGCCTAACTTTAATCACGATTTTTTTGTAATCAGGCACTGGGGCTCTTTCCCCCCTGCAACTCATCTATTAATGAGAGGGCTCCACTACCATTGTAATCTGCAGACCTCTTGCAGGTCACGCATTCCTTGTTGTCAGTGACAGTGGAATTATCTTTATGGTTACAGTGTGTAAAACATCGTGCCTGCACCAACACACTCGCAATTTCAAGAAATATTACGTCATCATGGAAACATTTGTTGCATAGTTCACCGAATAGTGTTTTGCAAAATGTTATTTTTCTACTGCATATGTTCGTGGGTTTCATATTAGCAATCCTAACAATCTAGCAAATATATATATTCTGATGTCAATTTATTACCGGTTAATGTAGTATTGCTCTTCTGTGTATTTTATGAATGAATTTCACCTTGAAGGCACCACTAGTCACCACACGAACATGTAATGTAGTTGTTATTGTGGAAAATTTTATATATTTATGTTTATTGCATACTCTATGCTTGTATCATCCATACGACAAATTGTCGCTTTCGAAAGTCTTTGAATTGTTTGGCGTACACGACGATATATCCTAATTTGGTTTTGAAACAAAGCGACATCTATGGTTCTGAAACAAAGCGACATCTGTGGTTCTGAAACAAAGCGACATCTGTGGTTTTGAAACAAAGCGACATCTGTGGTTTTGAAACAAAGAAACATCTGTGGTTTTGAAACAAAGCGACATCTATGGTTTTGAAACAAAGCGACATCTGTGGTTTTGAAACAAAGCGACATCTATGGTTTTGAAACAAAGCAACACCTATGGTTTTGAAACAAAGCGACATCTATGGTTTTGAAACAAAGCAACACCTATGGTTTGAAACAAAGCGACATCTATTCTATGGTTTTGAAACAAAGCAACACCTATGGTTTTGAAACAAAGCGATATCTGTGGTTTTGAAACAAAGCGACATATATGGTTTTGAAACAAAGCGACACCTGTTTCCATCCCGAACGTAAATCTACTTATTGCGTTTGTATCCATTTCTGTTTTCAAATTTGAGATTATTCGTGTGAAGACAGTAATTCTCTTTTCTTAATGACTTGATGCGAGATTTTTATTACTTTTCTTTCCTTAATGACTCGACTAAGATATTTTCATTAATATTCTTTCCTTGGTGACTTGACTGAGATATTTTCATTAATTTTCATTTCTTAATAACTTGAATGGAAGATTTTCATTACTTCTCTTTTCTTAACGACTTGACTGAGATATTTCCATTAATTCTCTTCTCCTGATGACGTGACTGAGATATTTTCATTAATTTTCTTTCTTGATGACTTGACTTCGATATGTACTTTCATACAACCTTTTCATGACTTGATTGAAATATTTCATTAATAAACGTTTTATCTTTTACGGATTTTACGGATAATACAACATTTGACCCGATCGTAATTTAGACTTGGTTTAGATAATACTTTAATACAAACTCATTTTATCTTGGTTGAGATATTTATTTTAATACAAACTCATGATGACATGACTGAGATATTAATTACTTTAATACAATCTCCTATTGCCTTCTCTGAGGTATTTATTTTAATACAACCTACTGATGTCTTGGCTATTTACTTTAATACAAATTCATTATGACTTTGGCTGAGATATTTAATTCTAATGCAAATTCATTATGACTTTGGCTGAGATATTTACTTTAATACAATCTTATGATGTATTGGTTGAATCATTTATTTTATTACAATCTCTTTATGTCTTGAAAGAGATAATTAATATAATCTCATGATATCTTTACACATATTTATTTTAATCTAATCACTTGATGTCTAGGATGAAATATCTATTTTAATACAATTCCCTGGTGACCTGACTAAGATATATATTTACTTTAATACAATTTCCTGGTGACTTGGCTGAGATATATATTTACTTTAATACAATCTCCTGGTGACTTGGCTGAGATATATATTTACTTTAATACAATCTCCTGGTGACTTGGCTGAGATATATATTTACTTTAATACAATCTCCTGGTGACTTGGCTGAGATATATATTTACTTTAATACAATCTCCTGGTGACTTGGCTGACATACGACCTCTTGACTGACTTTATTTTTAATTTATTATAACCCATTAATATCATGGCAGATAATTTTAATTTATTATAGCCTGTTGACAGTTTGGCTGAGATATTTACTTTAATAAACACTGTTGATTTTATGGCGGAGATATTTATTTCAATGAAACAATTTAAGGGTTTCATTATTTCGATTTCAATAGCTGTCGAATTGCATATAAGTTACTACGGATCATTGCAGCCTTTATTCTCTTTTTCCTCAGTCAGTAGAAATTGTTCACCTTTAAACAAAAATATTATTTAATTCGTTTGCTTGCTGCAGTCAGTAGAAATTGTTCACCTTTAAACAAAAATATTATTTAATTCGTTTGGTTGCTGAGGTCAGTAGAAATTGTTCACCTTTAAACAAAAATATTATTTAATTCGTTTGCTTGCTGCATTATTTGTTTTTAGTTCACTGGCTATTTTGTTTTATGGGGGGGGGGAGGTTCAAAGAGTGTTATCTCTAAGCTTCTGGAATATTTTTTAGTAGATGACAGATGTCTATTTTTGCTAAGATAATTTATTGTCGTTCGTATTCCCACACTCCTAAAGACTTGCTTCCTGCTTTTGGGCTGGAAAGTTTTCTGCTGCATCAAGAACATTTTTTTAGAAAGACTTCACTGGGAAATAAAACGATGCAATTATAATTATTGCGCTGGTGTCTCTAGTTCGCCATTTTCCGAAACTTTCTCTGGACATTCCTCAGAGCTTTTGATGCTGAAGCTTGAATGACACTTTGTTCTTCCTGTAAGGTGTCCAAGCCGTCGCCCAGAGGTTTCGTGTGCATTGTTGCTCTTCCGTCTGTTTCCCAGAATTACGTCAATGGCATATTTGTTCTGGTGACCTGACCTACATTGGAGCTTGTTTTAGTTGTTTTTAAGCAGTTCGTCCGTTTGAATCTGTGAGCAGTTTTTTTGGTGCTTCTCTTTGGTTCGTGAATTTAGGCCTTGTCTGTCTCGGTTGTGCATCGTGTTTTGTGTTTAATGTTGCGTGTATGGTGAAGATTATACTTGTTGACTAAGGTCTGGTTTATGCTACCATTACTGTTTAGTACTGCTGCACAGACACCATTTGCTGGTGTCTTGTCTAGTGCAGCCTATCTTACTATCTGTTACCTCTGTTCTTTTTCTGACGTTTGTTTGTTTGTTTGTTTGTGTTTATTCATTTGGGTGTACTGTGGATGGCAGTTTGCACTTCTTATTGCTGTAATCAATGTGACTCTGCTGAGTGTTTAGGACTATGTTGCAGAGAGTGGAACTGTATTGCAATGTGTGGGATTGTGCTGAAATGTGTGGACTGTGGTAATTGTTTGAGACTGCGTTGCATTGTATAGGTCTGTGTTAAGCGTGTGGGATTGTGTTGTAATGTGTGGGATTGTGCTAAAATGTGTGGGACTGTGTTGTAATGTGTAGGATTGTGCTAAAATGTGTGGGACTGTGCTGCATCCGCCAAGGTCTTAGTGTACACGTCTCAAAATCCTCATTGTAATTCTCGCAGCAAGTAATTGTTGTTGTGCAACTCTCCTCCATGTCTTTCCTCATCTCGCGACTATCAATGATATATGAATTTCTAATAGTCTTCGAAAGTCATTCCGCTCTTTAGGTACACATGTACTGCAAGCATCAGATGTGCTGAAGTTCATGGAATTCAACCTCTGACTTCGAGAAACTCGCTTCTTGGTATTTAGGTACTGATGTAGGTTGTTCCGATTGATTGAGTGATCTATCGTTTGATCGATCGAGTGAGTAATTGAGTGGTTTGAGTGAGTGGTTTAAGTGAGTGAGTGGATGTTGAGAGAGTGAGTGAGTGAGTGAGTGAGTGAGTGAGTGAGTGAGTGAGTGAGTGGTTAGGTGAGTCAATGAGTCAATGAGTCAGTCAATCAATGAATGAGTTAGTCGGTCTATCAGTGAATGAGTCAGTCAGTCATTGATCCAGTGGGTCAGTCAGTCAGTCGATCAGTCTTTGTCAGTCAGTCCGTGTGATTCACTTACATCTTTCAAGCACACGTCATCACTTATAACATTAACTTTTTGTTTATTTTTTTAAGTAAATCTGTTCTTGTCCATATGTTACTAATGGAATCAATAGGATGGGTTTGAGCCACTGCGATTTCTCTTCTTACATCGTCTTACAGATGGTGGTCTTCGACAGAAACAATCCATTACTTGTGACATTTTCTTTTTGTGTGTGTGTGACCTTTTCTTCTGTGTATTTCACTGTGTTCCATTATTAGTATAAGTATAGTCATCATTAATATTATCATCAACAGTTTCCTTAACGTCTTGGACGTCTTCAGCAAATCATCGTCATAATAATCCTCTTCAATAAAGCTGATCGAGGAAATGGAAATCAATAATTGCACAGGCCTACTGCCCAGAATTAGTACTGGTGTGTGTTTTGAAGACAACAGAAAACAAATCAGTAGAAAGAAATTTCAATCAATTCTGCGCCGCAAATCTTATAATGCCTTTCTCTTTCATTGCAAATCTTTCCCAAAGTTGTTATTGAACGCATCCCGCTTGAAGTGAGCGTTTTTATTGGACTGGCATCAAACGAACTCTGTTCGTGTTTTCTTTTCTTCCTAAAATCTCTCCTTTCTTGTTGTTGATCGTATTAAGTCACGGTTAGTTAGACATAAAGGTGACACACTATTTCAGTCCAATAATATGGATTTGTCAATGCCGACAGTTTCAAGGAACTTGAAATAAAAACTGGTAAAGGGAATTGGGGGAAAGGAGGGAGACATATGTCTGATGCTGATATCACTTGTCAAAACCCGATTTACATCAGCAATTAACCTGACTCATAGTTCAGGGTATTGATTCAGAAAGTGGCAATTGCAGTCGGATGAGTCAAATAAAGAGTTGAAAGAAAAAGAAAAGAATTATTTAATACATATGACTTTTTCGTTTTGCATTAAAATCAACATACATCAAGTGTTAAAAACTCTTTCTTAGGTTCTCTTACCTAATTCCTATAGTCTGACCTAATTCTTATACTCTCTGCCTAATTTCAGGCTGAGGAAATACAGACTGAAAGTTGCAGCTAAAGACGTAATACATCATAGATTTCGAGATAAGACTTAGATCTCATAAATATTAAACAAGAATTACTAACAAACAAATAATCTTTAAATCGCGTTTTGACCAACTCTGTTAGTGTTTAAATGTGCTTTCAATGTCTTTCAGCCAATGTTATATTTTGTCTCCACGTTAACTGTACACGTGCTTCGGCAAGCACTTCCCTTGAGTCAGAGTTGAAACGTGATTTAGCACCACAGAATTTCAGTCAATGAAATGTTTTGACACGCAGTGCTGGAATGTGAATGGGATACATTTTCCTTTAGTCGGTGTTTAACAATGTTTGAATTATTTTTATGTTTGTTCAAAATAGCGCTAAATGAGCAAGTGTGCCTGTTTAAGGATGATGTCTCCTCCACATTAAGATATTAAAATAGTAACTAATAGTAACTAAACTTGAGGCAGTGTCCTATGATCCAAATAGTGGGAGACATATAAGAAAGTTATTGAAGTCTTCATGCTATTTCCTTTACTGATTAGATCTGTGGTTTTCTTTCAGCGTCCCAGGCTAAAGTTACAGTGTTCGACATACTTTGCTGAACATTATTGTATGAGTCTTGATCTGCTGTCATCCATTCCACTTATGTAAAGAACGGGTGAGTTAAAAATGACCGCTCTTCAGCATTCAAGAATAATGTATTTTTGAACAGGGCATGATGATAAGCTAAGATATGCAGTTCTCGACCACATTATTCGGTGGAAAATAAAGAGATATTTTTAGAATATGACTCACAAGTTTAATCACCCAATTTGCGTAGCAAGGCTGACAAACAAATAAGACTTTCCACATTCATTCGGATAGTCAAGTAAGCAATTTAATTAATGTAATAGGTGTCCTAGTTCATTCATTCGGATAGTCAAGTAAGCAATTTAATTAATGTAATAGGTGTCCTAGTTCGCTTGCACGCACAAGTACGATAATCTGATTTTGTGTTATCATAGCTTCATTTTAGCTCTCCTCCACAACTATCACCATAATGTTTATTTTCTGATAATTTAAAAAAATATATTTTTTATCCCTTTTCGTTCAGAAATGTTTTGCTCATTGTACTATAACAATTCTTTTTCTTCTTTCAGGATGCTGTTATCGGTTCTAATTTTAAATACAGAGTAATCTGAATCAACACGAACAGTAAACATGAAGGTGAAGGTTCATAAGTTGTCATGATGGCAAATATTACTGTCTCGATAATAGCCTGTACACAGATACTGTTCATGTTAACTGATAGAAAGGAAAGGTTAATTCTAAGACATTTCTAACCCATTCTCCTAATGGATGGAAGAATGGATGTATGCTTATGGTTCCTTGTAAAATCAAAATGGAATCTCTCTGTCGTCATCATTCAGCAGATTTCTATTTCTAGCACTGTGTCAGACAAGATGGAATACGGTCCTTCTTTTTATTTCATGTGCTAAACGCCAAATGACATTCCGTCACAGACAGCATAAAATGGAGGCGCCAAGTTGCTAGGAACCACTGGATAAAGAATGTGCCTTCCTTTCACAAGATTCTGTTTCCGCTTCCGTCGGGCACGCGCACTCAAAGGTTTGGTTTTCTGCGTCTGCTTCCTGACCATCCTTTCCATTCTACTCACTCTAGACATGCGCCATTCCGCTTTTTTCCTCCGCCAATTTTCCAGACGAAGGGACTTTTATCTTCACACTGGCAGCTTGGAAAATGTGGAATGGTTGGAAAAAATGCACGCCCTAAAACACTCACCCGGTCAAAAATGCGTGCATCCTGACCTTGACCCTTTTGAGCCTTCCATTATAGAGTTCTACACGAAAGAGCCAGACATCGATTGCAGTTCCTCCATGGAAGATTGGGTTTACGTCAACAACGGAACATTTCATGTCTCGCGACGCGCCCAGCGCCTGTACGGTAAGATAACTTGCGAGTACGCCCCCTTGGTAAGGGCAGATGACTTCTCCACCCGACATGCGCCACACATAAATCCAATGATGGACGGCATGGCCATTTCGACAGATTTCTTCAAAGTAGCCTGCATGGCAACAGGCGGTCGGAAATACCTTAACATTCATGCCGCGGTGTCCAGAAACGATGCAGTACACAAACGGCTTCAGGCGCTGGCATCGCAATCTTCATCTCCGACCTCGTCCACATCAGAGATAAGGAGAAGTGAAACTCCTGGTACAGCTTCGTTGCCAATGTTGCTCAATACTTCGTCTTTCGCAGATTCAAAACTTTCTCGTCTTGTTTTACCTCCAAAATCCATCGTTAGTAAACCGGTCACCAATTTACAAAGACTCAACTTGAGTGTCTTCATGTTTGGCTTTGACTCGCTGTCCCGTATGGCGTGGAGGAGATTATTGCCACGCACGAGGGAATATTTTCTGGAAAGCCTGGGTGGATTAGAACTAGAAGGGTACAACATTGTGGGAGATGGAACTCCGGCAGCTTTGCTCCCTATACTCACAGGTCACATGGAGGAAGAGTTGCCCGAAGCGAGACGAGGTTTTAGTGGTGCCAAACATGTGGACGGCCATCCTTGGGTGTGGAAAGACTTCAAACGCCATGGCTATGTGACAGCTTACGCCGAAGACATGGCTCATATAGGTACCTTCCAGTATCGCATGCTGGGATTTAAAGAACAGCCAACCGATCATTATATGAGAACGTTTTACCTCGCTGCACAACAAATGTATAAGAACAATCGTCCATTTTGCCTCGGATCGAAACCGCGCCATGTCAATTTTATGAGCTGGTTTGATGACCTGTTTGAAATGTACCGCACCTATCCGAAATTCTTTTTCGGTTTTCATTCTGAACTCAGCCACGACTCAAATAACAAAGTGCAAGCTGTAGATAGAGATTTTGCAGAATTTCTAAGCCGACTTGAGACAAACGGACATTTGAACTCCACGCTGCTTATCCTCATGGCTGACCATGGAGCCAGATATTCCTACATCCGGGCAACATCACAAGGGAGGTTGGAAGAGCGCATGCCTTATTTTGCGCTGCGCTTTCCACCATGGTTTCGTCAGCAACACCCCGATCTTGCGCGAAATCTGCAAATTAATTCTTTTAGACTTACCTCCCCTTTTGACATTCACCAGACGTTTTTGGAGATTCTCGATTACTCTGGTTCTGGGTTGGCAGATATTTCCAAAAGAGGGATTTCCCTTTTCAAAGAGATTCCAAAAGAACGAACGTGCAGTGACGCCGGGGTCGCTCCTCATTGGTGCGCGTGCTTAGAATGGCACACTGTGAACCAGTCAGATTCCACCGTCAGAAAAGCTGTACACTCTGCCATTGATTTAATAAACTCTTACACCGAAAAGCATCGAGCGTCGTGTGCGTTGCTAAGTGTGGCGGAGATAACTCGCAGTTCTCGGTACACTCCTAGCTATCGCGACTTTCAAATTGAGCGCATCGTACATAGATACTCCCAGTCGCCATTGTTGCATAGCTCTGAATACGACGTCAATATGACAAACATGTTATCGTGGGCAGTACCACAAACGGAGCTATATCAAATTTCATTTATCACCCAGCCGGGACGAGCGCATTTTGAGATCACGAGCACGCTCAATACGACTTCCGGTGTTTTCAGTATCAACAGCAAAGACATCAGCAGGATCAACAAGTATGGACTTGATCCTCAGTGTGTTCAGACTAATTACCCACACTTGCGTCCGTATTGTTACTGCCTGAACAAATTATTGAACGAATCTATTTAAACTGAATGCCTGAAGGAAAACAGTGGACTTGTGTCTTAGATGTGTCACTTTCATTGTATGTTTTGTATTACAAATTCATTATCTAATGGGGTGGTGGGAGAGTGTTTCAAATGTACATATCTTGCTGGTCTTTCAAGGAAATTAGTTTCTTACTTCTCTCCATCAACGATTTTCGGGCAACTTGTTAATGAAGATTGTACATTGATGACATAACGTGGTTACTATAATAACTTCATTAGAAAAATCTGTGTAAATGAAATAAGTTCGTCTTGAATGGCATTCAGTCACAGATATTTCAAGTCGGGCGCACACTCACACACACACACACACACACACACACACACACACACACACACACACACACACACACACAGAGAGAGAGAGAGAGAGAAACGCACACACACAAGCAATGATATACTTGCCGTTTATTATTTTTCACGTGTGGTTACGAATGTTTTCTTGTGTGTTGAGAAATTGTCTCCACGTGAGATTTGTCCTCCTTTCTAGTTAAAACATTTGTATGGTGTTGTGTACAGCTCAAAAATCAGGATTGACTTTGTTTCGTACGCTGAGACGACAATTTAACGTTTTCGTTATCACAATTTATGCGGGACCAATAAAAAAAATCATTACTTTCATCACCATTCGTCAGTCTCGTCTCTTCCCTCCCGACAAGTAAAAGGGAACGTGTTTTTGTTTCAGGTGACTATCACAGTAAAGCCGTCATTTTCCCTTATGCTGTATCCTTTTCAGAAACGTTTTGAATTTCCATGCCACGTGACAACAGCATTGATTAACGTGATTTAATTTACCAGATGGCAAATCGAAAAACAGGTTATTTCCTCTGCATGCTTCTGTTTATGTTTGTATGTTTGCCTGCACAATTTCTTTTTATGTTTGTATGCTTGCCTGCACAATTTCTTTTTATGTTTGTATGCTTGCCTGCACAATTTCTTTTTATGTTTGTATGCTTGCCTGCACAATTTCTTTCCTGATTGTAGCCGTTTTTTGTTAGGATGAATGGCACTGTCACACAGTTTCAAATCTTTGTGAAGTTAATTCTTTGTCGAATATCTGTTACCTGTGTTATGAGTTGTGTATCTCAGGGAAGGAGACGGGGATGGGGGTGGGGGTATTATACCTGTTTGTTAGCATTTTAGGTCGCTAGTCAGAAGAAATGAAAAGAAATCAGGTAAGAGACTTTTGTCTACACAAACATTTTTTTTTCTTTTTCTTATATAATTTATTCTATTTAGCATCTGTTGAGAAAGTCTCATTTCCACACTCTGTTTCATTGTTTGATGTTTCCATTTATAATTTCTTTCAGGATGAGGGATTATTGTTGCCGAATAAAATTGTGGTATATCGCTGGCTTTCAAGTCATTTAATTCATAAGTACCTCTTTTTTTCTTATTGTTAAAGATCTTGTTGGAAAATACATGTTTACTAATATAAATACATTGTAAGACTTCTTTGTTGAATCGTGCTTCTTTATTGAATATTGTTTTATATTTTCCATTGTGTTGCTGATTTAAAAGTCAAATTATGATTAGGACTTCAACGCTCGAATCTCCAAGGATTGAAGTAAGTATTAGGCATGATAGAAACTGATTCCGGCTTAGTGCTGACTTCTTCAAAAATGATCACGTGATCAGCACTGTACTACTCACTTCCGTTATTATTTAAAGAACGTAACAACACTCTTGTAAATATAATTTCCAATGTAACAACACTCTTGTAATACAATGTCCAACCAAACAAACCTCTTGTAATACAATGTCCAACCAAACAACACTTGTAATATAATGTTAGTCAAACAACATTCTTGTAATACAATGTCTAGTGTAACAACACACTTGTAATACAATATCCAACGTAACAACACTTGTAATATAATGTCCAATCAAACAACACTTGTAATATAATGTCCAATCAAACAACACTTTTAATACAATATCCAACGTAACAACACTTGTAATATAATGTCCAATCAAACAACACTTTTAATACAATATCCAACGTAACAATACTTGTAATAAAATGCCGAACCAAACAACACTTGTAATACAATGTCCAACCAAACAAAACTTATAATACAATGTCCAATCAAATAACACTCTTGTAATACAATTTCCAGTGTACCAACACACTTGTAATACAATGTCCAATGAAACACACTCATATAATAAAGTGTTCAACGTAGTAACACTCGTAAGAAATGTACTTTAATATCCAGTAATAGAGTAAACTATTATAAGTACTTTAATATCCAGTAATAGAGTAAACTATTATAAGTACTTTAATATCCAGTAATAGAGTAAACTATTATACGTACTTTAATATCCAGTAATAGAGTAAACTATTATAAGTACTTTAATATCCAGTAATAGAGTAAACTATTATAACTCCCAAATAATGTATACACTAACACTCTTGTAATTATTATTAATAAGAAATTTAATTTTGGTAGTGATGCACAAACAAGCATGAAATAGTTTTTTCGCGTGCATTAGCCTATACTATGTAAAAGCTTCATTACACTGACAGCCAGTTTCATGCACATTTTCAGTTTCGCGGTTATATATTCACTGCTTAACACAGCTTGATTACATTGACTGTGACGTCATTACGTTAGACTAATATGCAATCAGTCTCTACTATTACGAGCAGTATTGCTCTGTGTTCAACTAGGGTCATCAATAACACAATGACCCGAGACAAAGGAGAATCACTACCAACAGTGCCAGTATTTCCGAAGTCACCGTGGAAATATTGTAACTAATCCACTTGACTGTCTATTTACTCTAACGTCAGCATAAATGCCTGGCATCATCAGTCATTTGTGACGTCAGAATATACGTATTATTTCGTCCAGCACGGCCACATGAGCTAAGGATATCTGCACCAAGAACAAGGGACAGCTTTGTAAATGGTTCCAGATTAAAAATAAATAAATAAACAGCCAGAAACCAATGCTGTGCATTCAGGAAATGTATGTCATTGTGCGAGACCTCACCACCACCACAATTACGATTGCTATTATTATCATCGCTTTCTAAAGCTCTCCAACTCAGCCACAAGTTTATCTAAAATATTATCATTGTGCCTCGTGGATCCCCAGCTTGTCTTTTATGAAGCCATTCGTCTCTGATAGCTCATGGGAGTAGTTGTATTTTTACTGCCCACATGTCTTTTTAAGGAAAATAATTTTTAAAAAACTTATCATGAACTGATATGACTAGAGAGTATTGCATACCATGATCAGTTCAAGTATTAAAGGGGAACTCCTACCTACTACCTAATAGTCTATATAATACAAATGTAGTTTTACCTACTACAATAAAGAGTATATATATATAACAAGTGTAGTTTTACCTACTACATTAAATAGTCTATATATTACAAGTGTAGTTTTACCTACAATAAAAAGTCTATATATTACAAGTGTAGTTTTACCTCCTACAATAAAAAGTCTATATAATACAAGTGTAGTTTTACCTACTACAATAAAAAGTCTATATATTACAAGTGTAGTTTTACCTACTACCTTGACTAGTGTACTCTTACCTACTACCACAATTAGTCTACATGTTAAATGGATATTTTACCTACTACCTTGACTAGGGTACTCTTACCTACTACCACAATTAGTCTACATGTTAAATGGATATTTTACCTACTACCTTGACTAGGGTACTCTTACCTACTACCTTGACCAGTTCATTTATTAAAAGAGTACTCTTATCTGCTACCATAACTAGTCTGCATATTAAAGGAATATTCTGTCTAATACCTTGAACAGGTCACATATTAAAGGGATACCTTTACATACTACTGTGACCAGTTCAACTATAAAAAGAGTATGTTTACCTCATACCTTGACCAGTTCTCATATTAAAAAAGTATTTTTATCTACTACCATGACCACTTCACATTAAAAAAGGTACTTTTACCTTCTACCGTGACCAGTTCACATATTGAAAGAGTACTTTTACCCACTGCTGTTTACACATTACGAGAGGGTATTTTATCTACTGCAATGAGTAGACCTATAATTAGCGTTTTAAGAGGTGATTATCTACTGCTAACGAGAAGACAAAACACTGACAACCATTAATTTACTGCAAAGAATTAGGCTTGTACTTTCTGGCTGGTGTGATGTTTTCTTTTGAACTCTCATGTAATGGCATTTCCCTAAAATACATTAGTTTTAATCATCACTAGCGAAATATTAAAAAAAAAGGATGTTGGAATTAGTATCTATTTAAATGCAATAGAATAAGTTTTTTCGTGTTTTAATTAAAAGTAGTGACTGGTTTCGCCGAATGTTTGAAAGAGAAAAAAATCATCTACAGTGTCATTATGTAAACAACTCTTGTTTCCTTCAGCAAAACCTCTTCAGGAGTTATCTCCCATATAAGAAAAGAAAAATAAGATATTGCTTTAATCCCAATGCACATTCCCGTTTTGTACTATAAAGTTTGCGTGTTAACAGAGAAAAAAAATCGATCAACGGAATGTAACTATTGTGTTTATTGAAAGGAAAAATAGAGGTTGTAGAAGTCATCGTTATATTGCTCGGACACCGAGAAATGACCGTACCGATAATGGCGGGTTTTCGGTATTCCAGTGGGTGTTCTGTCGTAGTTTGTTGTTTTATTATTAATATTATATTTTTAACTTAATTTTATTATTATTTGCAAAAGTAAATTAAACGTATTGCTTTTACTCAGAATATTCTAATATAATTATTTATGACAATTGTTTTCTTAAATCACGCGCTAAAGTCGTTTGACACCTTTTATCAGTTTGGCGGAAACTGGAGGGTCCAGTCCACTAATGGCGTCTTGCAGAAGAAAACATTTAAGTTGAGCTATATTATTTTGTTCTTTCGCCTTCTTTCTTAAGCTCTAGACAGTCTTTTCAATAATGTTATCATTTATAATAAATCAGTAGAAATTTACACGCACTAGAAAGTAAGTAGGTGTGGGAGTTTGTAAATATGCATGTTTATGTATATGTCGTGCATGTGTTTGTTTGCGTGCTTTGGACTTCATGCCTGCTTCCAAATTTCGCTGATTTCGCAAACAGGGAGACATATATGTCCTGAAGGAAGTGAGAAGTAAAGTTTGAGTTGGTGTTTTAGAAGAATTTTAGGATGCAAATTTGCACGTGAAGAGGTCATTGGCCCTTTCTGGATGGTCGACGGGTTTGTGTCGTGTACAATCTGTAGCACAAAGGACTGGATTTATCGTCCCGTTCAACAGACTAAATATGCAATGATCACACTGAATTACTAATTGGTCAAAATATTATTGATGCCTTTTGTCCAAAACGTCGCTAATTCTATTCCTATTAATTTTCATTAAAAAAATATTTAGATTGATAACTCTGTTGCTTATACAATATTTTCAGCCATATTAGTTTACCAATATCAACACCGTAGTTGTGTGGATGAATCTATGAAAGAGTGTATTTAATGTCGGTAGTATGCCAGAGACAATTCGATTTTCGCGAGTAATTGTGGATTGCATATATTTCTTTACTGTTAAAAAGTGGAAGGATGTGTGTGTGTGTGTGTGTGTGTGTGTGTGTGTGTGTGTGTGTGTGTGTGTGTGTGTGTGTGTGATTTATGTTCAGTGGCTAGTTTCCATTGACGATAAAACAACCTTAAACGACACTGGACAAAGTTAGCTGATGATGGAAAAATAACACCGTCGCTGGTTTATATTTGGAGTAGTCACGTGACTCCATGTCTAGCGTCACCTCAAAACTTCAGAAATAAATCCCTTCTGGTTCCTTTCAAGACAATTCTCCTTTGCTTTGATCAACTGCACATAGATCTTGATCCAAAACCATACATAGATCTTCATCCACTTCATCCAAGTAACAGATGCTTCTTATTTCTTAAAATAGATTTTTATCCGCATTGGGTCTCGATTATTATAGTTTATTTAAAGGGGAAGTAACCCGGTGTTATATGGGGAACCTTGCAATGGTACATATATTGCACTTAGAAATATATTTTTATTACTGCAAAGAGCTGCTTGGAAGTCTTAATGCTAACAAATTATCCAAGTCGCAAAGATAATATACTTTTGTAAACATTTTTTTAACAATGCAGCAACACATCTAAATCGTGTACATAACATGTCCGTGACTCAAAATGTTCAATGAGAGAAACTACTCAACCATTTATACCACGAGCTCTATTTCAACTGAACATTGAGTTTGCGGCCTTGCACTCCCACCACTGAGCTATATATTACTCGCACATCTTGAACTGATTCACGTCCCCGAAAAGCTCCCGTCTGTGACCCAGAGTGCACCTGTTTCAAGAGGGGATCACGCCTACTTACCTGGGCGAAAGTCGACGAGCTGATACTGGCAGTTATCAGACCTAGATCAACCTCGGTTAGGAGTGTGTTTAGTTCAACATTGTCATTATTGTGGAATGCGAGTTCACACGTGGGTGTAGCACGAGTGAGAGAAGAATAAAATGTAGGTGGTCGGTGACTTGACACTTGTTGGCATTGCATGAATGTAAATTCTTTTCCTACTCGCAAGTGATTGCGTTGTATTTCACCATTTATTGAAGAAATAAAATCTTTGAACATTTTACATTACTGCCATGAGTGCACACTTGAACTATTGCTATAATAATTTAATAACGTAATGTATGACCCGTTTGTTGTTTTGTAATGCACTGCTCCGCATGGTACGAGAATTATGATTTCAATCAATTCAGTTAGAAAGATGAGTTGAAATAGAGATAAGGGAAGAGTGCATTTATCTAGAAAAGTTGAAAAATGAGATTAGATACATAAAGGGAAGAATGAGTTTATCCAGGAAATTGAAAGATGAGATTAGTTAGGAAATAGGTATAAATTGAAGATTTATGTAGAAAGTTCAAACATCATATTAGTTAGGATATAAACGAAAGGGTTGATTTGTCTAGAGAGTTGACAGATTTAGATTAGTTAGGATATAGAGATATAAAGGGAAGGGTTGATTTGTCTAGAGAGTTGACAGATTTAGATTAGTTAGGATATAGAGATATAAAGGGAAGGATTGATTTGTCTAGGGAGTTGAAAGGTTAGTTAGGATATAAAGATAGAAAGGAAAGGGTAGATTTGTCTTGAAAATTCAAAGATGAGATTAGTGGATCTAATGTCATAACGGAACTGATAACTATAGCATTAAATGGATTTGTTGCAGTGCATTAGTGGATTTTAGAATTAACTGCAAATTATGCCATTTGTTTTGTTGCCATGCTTCCTTGTATATAGATGGCGTTTATAACAGAAATGATTGTTAAAAGTGAAATCTGGGTCAATGTTAAGCGTGTTGCATCGTGGGGTGTTTTTTTTTGTTGTTTCCTCACACCACAACCAGGACGTCATTAGTGGCTAACTGTACAATTCTATTTTACACGGAGTGTAAGCATTTATTTTACACCATATTATATTCACTCAAATACACTGCCCACACGCACACTTTATTATATTCACTCAAATACACTGCCCACACGCACACTTTATTATATTCACTCAAATACACTGCCCACACGCACACTTTATTATATTTACTCAAATACACTGCCCACACGCACACTTTATTATATTCACTCAAATACACTGCCCACACGCACACTTTATTATATTCACTCAAATACACTGCCCACACGTACACTTTATTATATTCACTCAAATACACTGCCCACACGCACACTTTATTATATTCACTCAAATACACTGTCCACGTGCACACTTTATTATATTCACTCAAATACACTGTCCACGTGCACACTTTATTATATTCACTCAAATACACTGTCCACGTGCACACTTTATTATATTCACTCAAATACACTGTCCACGTGCACACTTTATTATATTCACTCAAATACACTGCCCACTTGCACACTTTATTATATTCACTCAAATACACAGCCCACATGCACACTTTATTATATTCACTCAAATACACTGCCCACACGCACACTTTATTATATTCACTCAAATACACTGCCCACATGCACACTTTATTATATTCACTCAAATACACTGCCCACACGCACACTTTATTATATTCACTCAAATACACTGTCCACATGCACACTTTATTATATTCACTCAAATACACTGCCCACATGCACACTTTATTATATTCACTCAAATACACTGCCCACACGCACACTTTATTAGGCGCGTAAAATCACACGCACGTTTTATCGTGCGCGGCAAAATGCACCTACACACACACACACACACACACACACACACACACACACACACACACACACACACACAAAATAAAATGATTTCTGGGTGCTGTCAATTAACGACTTCTATTTCCTACAATAACAATATCAGTGTCTTGAAAAGAATCTCTGGTGTTATAAATTTAGCTTCATTTTTTATTCTGTGAAATCTATATTTTCAAAATATTTATATCTGCATTAAAGACTGTTGTGTCTTTAACAGTATTTTTTTTCATCCAAAGTTGTTAATTTATCTACTTGATTAATTAATTAGTTTCTAGGATTCTTGTGAAACTTGTAGGCAGATTGAAGGACGGATATTAATTATGTATAAATGGACTGGTATATAGGGTAAATAAATGAATAGAAATTATTATGATTAAGTTTTCTTAAATATTAAACGTTCTATTAACATATCATCAGTAATAGCAGCAACAACTACAGCAGTGTTAATAGTAGCGATAGATATAGTAGTAGTGATTATAAAAATACTAACATTAGTATAGGATTAGTAGTAATGGTAGTAGTAGGAGCGCTGGCGTTGTAGTCGTGGTAGTGACGTAGTATTAGTGATAGTGGCTGTAGTATTAGAAGTAATAGTAGTAGAAGAGGTAGTACTGATGTATTTATAGAAATGATAGTCCTTGACATATTATAGAAGTTATTGTCCTTGACATATTAGAGAAGTTATTGTCCTTGACGTATTTATAGAAGTGATAGTCCTTGACGTATTTATGGTGGTGATAGTAAGTGAAGTATTTATAGAAGTGGTAGTAATAGTAAAACTGTAGCACTAATAGTAATAGTAGCAGTTAGACTGCCTTGACTCAGTCCCCAAGATCGAAATCAAGTAGACATTATGTCGACTGGAAAGGTGTTAAAAATAGACATTAGTGTCGACTGGAAAGATGTTAAAAATAGACATTAGTGTCGACTGGAAAGATGTTAAAAATAGACATTAGTGTCGACTGGAAAGATGTTATAAATAGACATTAGTGTCGACTGGAAAGATGCTAAAAATAGACATTAGTGTCGACTGGAAAGATGTTATAAGTGATCATGAGTATGATAAAATGTTGTTGTGGTGTGGATTTAAAGGTCTCTTCACCCCATCCAACATTCATGATGTGGGTCTATAGATCTCTTCACCCCATCCAACATTCATGATGTGGGTCTATAGATCTCTTCACCCCATCCAACATTCATGATGTGGGTCTATAGATCTCTTCACCCCATCCAACATTCATGATGTGGGTCTATAGATCTCTTCACCCCTTCCAACATTCATGATGTGGGTCTATAGATCTCTTCACCCCATCCAACATTCATGATGTGGGTCTATAGATCTCTTCACCCCTTCCAACATTCATGATGTGGGTCTATAGATCTCTTCACCCCAACATTCATGATGTGGGTCTATAGATCTCTTCACCCCATCCAACATTCATGATGTGGGTCTATAGATCTCTTCACCCTGTCACAGTCTGATAAAAATGTCCGACTTGGTGACCTACTTGCTTGTTTACTTCAAATTTTGAATTTGAAACCCTTGGCTCCTTTGTTCAAAGCTTTCCTTTTTCGAGACGCTTCTAGAACAGGTCAAGATGTTATGTAACTTTAGGTCCATTGTCCAGATTCTCGAACCAACTACATACTTCGCGATCAGTCACGTGATACGCATTATGCTTTTCTATAAATATGGGTACGCGCTTCCGTTCCCTTACTGCGAGAACACTTTAGCTGTATCCATTTGGCTAACTCGGGTCATGCGGCAGCCGACAGCAGATGAGAACCATACCTTCGACTTCTCATAAAGGGTACCATTTTATCTGATAGTATTTTGCATATCTTGATTATAAATATGTATTTGTGCTATGTATTATATTATTTCCATATATGCTTGAGCATGGTCCAGAGAAATGGCTGAAAAACCTATAAGTTATGGAATATAAATTTATTGTAACTCTTTTTCCATTTGTAACTTTAATTTATATTGTTTTAATTCACTAAGAGCCAGATGCCTGTGCTCGATATGAATTTCTCATGTAATTCAATTATTGCGTGTAATTTTAATTGTAAATTGCGAAGCGCTTTGTTGGTTTGAATTACCCCTTTTGTATGAACATTAATTTAACGTTGTAACTATTTTTTTGATTCATATGTCATGCTGTTAAATGAAACATGCGTGAGACGATTACATTTTTTCTAAATCTAATTGTAAAACGACGCGAGGTCGAAACTCTTATTCAGCGCATTTTAAACTGGGACATGCTTGAGTAGGAACGTGTTAAATTGAAATTACATTAGAACACGTTACTTCTCCAGGTCGGTCCTTGCCTTGCCTCCTTGCCTTGCTTTTTGCCTTGGGCTTTGGCTTTACTTTTGCCTTTGCCCTGTTCCGTCTGGTACTAAATGATTGAGCTCTGAGTGTGAGTTCATTTCTGAGGGTCCACGCCACTGAAATTCAAGTTCACTAGCAACATAAAGGGACACCTTCCTAGATGCCACGTGCGTCGTCGCTGTAGTGAGACTGTGAAAATAGACTGGCTGACTGAATAAAGGAACCAGGCAGATACAGACAATCAGCTGAGTATTACTCAGTGTACAAAAATCGAAAAGACAATTGATTGGCAATTCGTAGTTAACCGATAAAGCATGTACGCGCAAAGAATCGAGAAATAGACTATTCGCGCTCGTATTTGATTATTGTTAACTTGTTAAAACTTTATTAAATCTTATTTTCTTTGTTAAACCCTCTTAGTAGTTAATTTTTATGCATAATAGACCTATAGATTTTCTTAGATTGAATGGGGGCGAATGAGCAGAGTGTTGACAACGAATGCATATTAATTTAGAGGAATTTAACTGTTTTCAATCTAGCTAAAAGTTCGCAATTTATTAGTTTGTAAATTTGTCGTCTGACTACAAGACACACTTTTAATTAGTCAAATAGTAAATTGAGCAACCAGTCTGCATAGAATATGAGAGAAGGAATTAATTATATTTAAAATCCTTAATTATTCTAGGGCAGGGTCTATAAATAAATACTGGAAACGTAACACACCCCATCCAACATTCATGATGTGGGTCTATAGATCTCTTTACATCAACTGCATCCATGGTGTGGGTTTATAGGTCTCTTCACCTTAACCAGCATTTATGGTGAGGATCTATAGGTCTCTTCACCTCAACCAACATTCAGGTGTGGGTCTATAGGTACCTTCACCTCTATCAGTACGATATATCCAAAACATCTGGTTATTTGTTTTGAGTGTTTGCAATTATACTTCTAATCATCTTGATACATTTTAGTGGTTACAGCGTTATGTGTCTGAAACTCAGACATTTTAATGACTTATAGCATGATGCGTCCAAAACATGCAGCCACGTTTCAATGAAATATAAGCATGCTGTGTCCACAACATCTTAACATATTTTAGTGACGCATTTTACTATGTGTTCACAACATCTGGTCACATTTCACTGAGGTATATTATGCAGTGCCCACAACATCTGGTCGCATTTCACTGAGGTATATTATGCAGTGCCCACAACATCTGATCGCATTTCAATGAGGTATATTATGCAGTGCCCACTACATTAGGACACATGACAGTGCTAATAGAAAGATGTATTATAATGTATTATAAGTAACCGGATGCATTTCAGTAATGTAGAGCATTTTGGATTCAAAATATTTAACATATTTTATTATGTTCAGCAATAGGTGTCCAACACAACACTTAACCTACATTTGTGGCATGTAACATGATGCATCCACAACATCTGTGCAGTGTTGTTGTACGCGTGTGACATTGTGCTGAAATATTTAGAAATATCTTTATGTCATCATTATTTTATAACATACTTATAAAACGTAAAGGTACGCCATTTGCAGCATTCATCAATATGCGTCCAAAACACATCTGAACACACTTTAGTAAAATATGGAGTGTGCTCAAAACTGTTCCCAAAAGAAAGTGCCACTCGCATACTTCTGCCTAGGATTTTACTTTGAATGCGTCCATTTTATTTTTTAAAGTTCACACCTCTTCCTCCCCCCCCCCCTCAAAATTTCTTACACACACACACACATGTACATGCGCACACACACACACACTATTCTCAACATCACTGAAATTTCACTTCTGCTTGCCACTTGCTTGCAAAAAAAAAATTATATTCTTCTTCATCTGTGAGATTTTGTGAACAGTTTACCTTAGCCCTGGCCTGATAAATCTTGCGACATTTAATATTGCTTCTGTCGTGCCGTGCTGTTGGTTGCCTGCCAGTCGTGGTGCAAAACTCTGGGCGACCTCGGTCCGCACACTTTCTTTCTCTCTATCTCGAAAATTGTTATTTCATAAAGCTCTGCTCACCACTTCGTGTAACAAGAAGCCAGACACTCACAATCGTATTGCAAAACTCAGGGCGACCTCGGTCCGCACACTTTCTTTCTATCTCGAAAATTGTTAGTTTAAAAGCTCTGCCCACCACTTTGTGTTAAAGGAAGTCAGACACTTACAGTCGTAGATTGTCGTTGTAGTCTGGATGAGCTGACAGTGTCAAAAGGCTGCATTGAATTCAGTTTGCCCTAGCACTTGCTGTCAGCGTCAGGGGCAGGTAAGCGTCGAAAAGACTGGCACACCTACATAGACACTATTATCAATGACACATTTACAAAATACGGGAGCCATTACAAAGGGTGGGATCTTTTGACGAAACCTGCAGGAATTCGGGTACACGCAACGAAGCGCAGTGAACACTCGCCGCTATGGTTGGTTGAACGAAAAATACAAGAAACGAAAACGCATTTTGACTTTTGAACGGCATGCGCTCTGTAAACATTGGTGAAATAAGGAATTGGAAAGTTCTTCAGAGAAATTCACAAAAGAGTCGACACACGGAATAAGAAACCTTGATCTTCCCTTTGCTGAAGGCTACATTGCCCTGCTGTTACTATCCAGGATTACATATGTGACCTCGTATCACAGATAATGTGTATAGCGAATCGGCTCGTGTTTGCAGCATGACTTCAGGGCAATGGATTAAGAAAGCAGCCTCTAAGCACCTGTGTATTTTTAAACTCTGTTTCTTATTTCTGAGTATAGAGATGAAAGTACAGTGAGTGGGTAAGTACAATTTCGTGAGTGGTTTGTCGTCTACCCATTGTGTTTATTTATTCATGCGTCCTACTAAATCAGTACACATATATATATTTCACTAAAGTATTTTAAATATTCGTTTTACGGGACGCTCTAAGATGATTGCAAAAATGAATAACATCAATTAGAAAGTAAAGTTTTAGAACTAGTGCTTCCATTCATATCTTCCCTCTCGAGGCTAGGTAGTTATTTCCACAAACACGAGCTTGCGTGATACACTGCGATTGATAGAGAATACTGCACGAACTGCTAGGGGGGCCAGGATGGACTTGAGCGCCTGACTTCCTGAAGCCGAAGACAAAGTTCAAACCTCGTCACCACACAAACCCCGACGATTACCCACTTAGTATGTTGTTTCTTTCGTTGTTTGATTCACCACCACCAACAATCGTCAACATTCATCATTAATTAGGAAGATTCCTAGAACAGATTTTATTTTCCAGATGGTTGTACATTTGGGTCGCATTTGTTTACAAGACACCACCAATGATATGACATCAAAGAGCTTTCTTTTCTTAGGACCGAGCTCATATTTCAACTGACAAAGATAAGGTCCGGCGGTGGGGCGGTGGGGCGGTGGGAGGACTGAATTGAGCGTGTCATCGTGTGTGACGTGCTGAGAAGTAAAGTTCGCTGTACGTCACAGGTGAGAATGGAAGAGTTGGTTATTGAATTCTTGCTTGGAGAGACACCAGGCCAAAATATGACACTCGCGCTGCGCAGTTGCTCAGATATCAATATTATCAGCATCTCACATTCCACACGTCATAATAATTATTAATACTTACTCATCTGCATTGGAGGTATAAATTGGATGAAAATGAAATAAAATTATCTGTACAGAAAGTAAAAGTAAACTACTCACAATGCGCAAAATCCTACACCCAAAAGGAGGCGTAGACAGGCTCTATGTATCTCAGAAAATGGGAGGAGATAAAAGGTCTCAAGAAAATTGTCATTTTTGAAAGATGTCATTGAACGAGAAGTTTTCGGCCTTGTGGACTACATCTGAAATAACAACAGAGATGAGCCACTCATGGAAGCAGTAAAGATGAGTGGATTATATCAACCGCCACAAACAAAGCAACTTGGACGAAAACAACAAAACAGGCTTTTACAAATGGTTGGAGCCAGAAACTATGGCCAGTATGTGCGACAACCTAACGAAACATCAGCTTACGGATGATTAAAAAAGGCAGGTTTGAAAGCAGAAACAAAAGCATTCATAACAGCTACCCAAGATCAAACCACTAAATACGACATTACACAAACAAACATTATGAAAATCTCAAATGATTCTAAATTCAGCCTCTGCAAAAACACGGATGAAACAACAGAACATATAATATCTAGATTTCAGTTTCTGGCTGGAACAGAATCCACCAAAAGACACAACGAAGTGGCAAAGATCTTACATAGAAATCTATATGTGAACTATGGAGTGAAACCCCAAGGAACATGGATACACCAATCTGAAGCTGTCACCGAAACAGAAAAAGTCAAAATATTGTGGGACTTTGAGATAACAACAGATCGAGTGATTCTTGCACGAAGACCAGACATTGTAGTTCTAAATACCTCTAATAGAACAACAGCAATCAGTATGCCTCTATCCCAAATGATAGAAACAAAAACAAAAGAAGGAGAAAAAAACTGAAAAATACTAAGATCTCAGATTAGAAGTCGTGAGACTGCGGAATGTAAAAGCAGAAGTAATACATGTAGGGAGAGGAGCCTTGGAGAACATATCATCTGAGTTGGAAGACGATCTGAAGAAACTAATGGTAACCCCAGACTCGCCCCACTGCTAAAAGCAGCATTCCTCGGAAGTAATTAACCTTAAAACCTTGGATCTCCTAGAATCTTGGTACTATTCCGAGACCTTGGTTAACAACTGACAGTCAAACAGAAGTTATGAAAAGTCTGAATAATAATAATAAGTGTAATCAATATAAGATTTTAATGAATGTTACTTAATATGACGATTTCGAAAATGTTATTATATCATAACATCATTCGGTATTTAATAAATATGGCTTTCGTTGAATGGTTACATGGATTGGTTGGTAGATGGTAGTTATTTTTTCAAGCTTACAGACGAAAAATTATAGTTTACAGATATATTTAATACTTTTAACCGCATCACGGTGGAGCGGGAGGAAGAAGGTTATAATGATAATAGTTATCTAACATTTCACAATAGATGGCAAGCATACAAAATGTTACGGAAATTTATTTTATTCCAATGTTTCCCATATGAACGACAAGGTAACAATAATTAATTACACCTAAAATAAAATGCAGACACCTTCCTTGTAATAATGACGTCTTTGAGTGGAGATACAAAGAGTCTTATAAACCACCGGCGGGTTAAGTGAATCAGTAAATTAAAGAAACATCCAGAGGCTTGCAATTATCACATTTGTAGAATCAACTGGAATGATGGAAAGAAAAACGGGCAGATAGTTGAATGGGTGGAGGGAAGAAGGAATGGATAGATAGATAGATAGATAGATAGATAGATAGATAGATAGATAGATAGATAGATAGATAGATAGATAGATAGATAGATAGATAGATAGATAGATAGATAGATAGATAGATAGATAGATAGATAGATAGATAGATGGATGGATGGATGGATGGATGGCAAGTTTCAGCAATTTACCTGCAACAGACTCTTCTAATTATCCTTGACAGCACCATCGAAATCACTGAAGCTCGATAACTGCTTTCTAGAGACGAGATGAGCCAACAGAAAATCCATAACCGTCAGTGAGAAAAAAAGATAAGCATTAATCTCACGATGTCTGATAAAGAAACTGTCAGCCACCGTCTGTCCTTGTCCTACACGGACCAAGGTCAATGGGTACAAATCCAGCGTACGACATTTACGAACTGGGTCAACGAACAGCTGCGTCCAATTGGGGTGTCCGTAGATGATCTGAGGACAGACTTTGCGGATGGGGTCAAGCTAGTGGCGTTGGTGGAAGCTTTAACGGGCAGAGGTATCTCCGGGGCCGTGATGAAGCCTTCCAACCAGTACCAGAAATTGCAGAACGTCACTGTGTCCCTGGATGTGGTTGCTAAGGATGGTGTCAAAATCGTAAACATTGGTAATTTCATTTTGCCTTAATATTTTGTGTGTATATGCTTTATAAACGTAAAGATTCAATATGTTGCAAAAGTAGTGTGGTTCAAAATACAGATATTTACAGCCTCAAAGACAGTGAACCATATATAATTAAAATACAGATATTTACAGCCTCAAAGACAATGAACCATATATAATTAAAATTCTTCCTTCGTTTGCACTGAAACACTTGGGGTCGAATCCTGTCAAGAACTCCAGACCTCTCTCCTTTCTTTCCAAGAGCAGATAATTTAATTTTGTTAAAATGGGCGATGTAGTTACAAAGGCATCTTTGTGCAAACCCTCCAGTATTAGAAAAACACACTTGCAGCTTTTAGGAAAAAGAGCAATCAGTCATACAGTGATGTCTAGAGACACTTAACTGACGTTTTGCCGTCAGGGTTTCATTATCTGGCCTTTGATGTCCTAAATCAACAGCTGAAAGTTACGCTTGACTGCGTTGCACATTTAATTAATGGAACCCTCTGTAGAATGATTTTCAGAGCTTGCAAATATAGTTTCTTTCTAAGAATTTCAAACTTAGAGATTATTATTATTATAATCAAGATGTATATGTGTACATTCAATTAAGTGTACACGCTGGACAAAGATGACCAAATAGAGATGGAAGACATATGGATATTTTAAGTCCTTTCCGAAATAATTGCTAATTAACTGTTTCCATTTACCTTTAATATCTATAACAGTATATTTGCCGAACTTCACTACAAAGAATTGCTACTTATTTTTTACCATTTACCTTTAATATCTATAATAGTATGTTGCTAAAATATGATTGACTTACCTATTTCAAGTATTTTTAAAATTATTTTGTTAGTACTTAGAGAGAGAGAGAGAGAGAGAGAGTGTGTGTGTGTGTGTGTGTGTGTGTGTGTGTGTGTGTGTGTGTGTGTGTGTGTGTGTGTGCATATGTATGATTATTTTGTGTGTGAGGATCAATTACAGTTGTAGCAGTGAAGTGGTGATTTGGGGATTATACTGATTTGGTTGTTGATTGTCAATTTGGTTGCTGTTGCATAATGGTCTAGTGTGTGTGTGTATGTGTGTGTGTGTGTGTGTGTGTGTGTGTGTGTGTATGCTGTTGATTTTGACGTGTTGTTGCATGTGTGTGCGCTCTTGATGGTGACGAGTCGTTGCTATGGTTTGTGTGTGTGCTCTTGATGGTGACGTGTTGTTGCTATGGTTTATGTGTGCTCTTGATGGTGACGTGTTGTTGCTATGGTTTGTGTGTGCTCTTGATGGTGACGTGTTGTTGCTATGGTTTGTGTGTGCTCTTGATGGTGACAAGCTGTTACTATGGTTTGTGTGTGTGCTCTTGATGGTGACGTGTTGTTGCTATGGTTTGTGTGTGCTCTTGATGGTGACGTGTTGTTGCTATGGTTTGTGTGTGCTCTTGATGGTGACGTGTTGTTGGTATAGTTTATATGTGTTCTTGATGGTGATGTTGTTATGGTTTGTGTGTGGGGGTGTGCTTTTGATGGTGATGAATTGTTCCTACGGTTTATGTGTTTATGATACTTGTCCCGTAGCGCATGCAGGGAAAGAGGGATTATTTTTATATTTCAATCATTTATTTATTTATTGTGATTCAAATATAAGAATATTTGCATCTTTGCTCTTATTCTATCCTGGTCTTTAAAATCCTTGGAGTTCTACACTCCAAAAGACCTAAAGCTTACCCAGGTATTGCTCCACTATTCATCAATTTGGGGCCTGATACCTTAAAAGGTCACTCTTCATCGATCGAAAAAATGTCGTGCTACTTCCATTGACATACTATTATATAATGGTGTGTTACTAAAGTGACGTAATTTTACGCCAAGACATGATAGCACTACTGACATACTATTGCATAAGTCTGTGCTACTACTAAATATGCATTATTATTATTATGATACGGTACTGATAGTAACGTATTCTTGCATAATAATGTAATACTAATGACGTATTGATGCGTAATGACGCGCTAGTACTAATGTCATGCTATTAATTAATTACGTGCTGCTGCTAAGGACATAAGCAGTAATGATCGCCGACTTCGAATTGTGATGTTGTATATAATGAAGTGAAACTGCTAATGATGTAAATATTACGCAGATATATAAAACTGTTAAAGACGAAATAATACATAATGATTTGCTACTAGTCTTTAGATCCACTATTACATTACAACGTCCTACTACTAATCAATTATAATTTCATAATGACGTGCTAATGACGTATTTTGTATCTGTGAGTATTTGTAAATAAAACCGACAGCAATTATCTACACCCTAACGTCTTCAGGTACTTCTCCACTATTCACGCCATGAAACGTGATAGCAATATTACTAACTGACCCACTTTGCCACTGTCATTATTTTAACATGCATCAGGAATGTTGTACTTTTGCACTCATGCATGCAGGGCCTGTTTTCTCTGAATTCCTGAATAAGTTGATTCCGTGCAGCTATCCTGATGTTAAAGTATAATTTCTATCCCACCGCCTCTCGTTGTTTATAAACTATCCCAGTATCAATCGTTGCTTATAAACTTTTCCAGCGTCTATTTTTTTATAATCTGTGTTGGAGTAAATCTGCCTATTCCTATTTCAAACATGTTTTGATGGCATTTCCCATCCCACTGCATTTCCTCTGGATAATATTAACTGCTTTTATTTTTTAAAATACTCTGTATACTATTAACTACTTTTATTTTTTAAATACTCTGGATAATATTTACTACTTTTATATTTAAATAGTCCGGATAATATTTACTATTTTTATATTTAAATATTCCGGATAATATTTACTACTTTTATTTTAAATACTCTGGATAATATTTACTACTTTTATATTTAAATACTCTGGATAATATTTACTACTTTTATATTTAAATACGCTAGATAATATTTGTTACTTTTATATTTAAATACGCTAGATAATATTTGTTACTTTTATATTTAAATACGCTAGATAATATTTGTTACTTTTATATTTAAATACGCTAGATAATATTTGTTATTTTTATATTTAAATACTATGTGTGAAGAAAATGTTTCATTTATTGTGTTCGACGAACCGAAAATCCCGCCAACTCAAGAAATTATTCTCGGGCTGTGTATTTTCTTTTCTGTACCAAAACCCGTGTGAACTTTTCTTTTGTGAAAATTCATTCAAGGAGTCTCCAGAACTGAATATCTTCTTGGGAATTTCGTTAAACGTCGCTTGTGTAAACCATCGTAGGTCGTTGGTAAAATCACATAATTTCGTTGTTGATGTATTCTGGTTGACCGCACGATACAAGTGCTAGGGTGAACGCTGCCTAAGTAAAGAGTAATAAACACACCCGTGTCTTATTTCTTCTGATGACTTAAATATCTGCCAGACAATCCTACACCCACTTAACTCCGCTCACGCATGTATATGTCAACATATACTATACCCTCCAACTTTCACTATCACTACCCAAGCTCGGGACAAGAAGACTCGAGAAAGGCAAATTAACTATTCAGAAGATTTATTTTTTTTTAGTCAACCATTCTCAAGCGAATTCTCTGCGTATGAGTAGATTAAGTACCAGAACGTGTAGGTTTTTTACATTCTGATAATGAATAAACATGTTATCACTTTGTAGATATGAACGTGTAGGTTTTTACATTCTGATAATGAATAAACATGTTATCACTTTGTAGATATGAACGTGCTAACTACGTGTGACCATACGGGTGTATGTGTGTGTAAGCAAGGGTACACGTCTGTACACCTCTCTGAATGTATATATTTATAAATGTGCGTGCGTCTGTATCTATACATTATATATGCGTGTATATGTGTATGTGCGAATATGTGTAGGATAATGTGTATCTGCTTGCGTATATTTCTATGCTCGGGAGAGTGCGCGTTAATTGTGTGTGTAAATCTGTGTGTGAAAAATCTATTTGTGCAAATCTGTATGTGTAAAGTATGTATGAGCAAATCTTTGTGCAAATGCGTGTGTACAAATCTGTGTGTGCAAATCTGTGTGTGTAAAGTATATATGTACAAATCTGTGTGTGTAAATCTGTGTGTGCAAATCTGTGTGTGTAAAATATATATGTGCAAATCTGTGTGTGTAAAGTATGTATGTGTAAATGTGTGTGCAAATCAGTGTGTGTAGATCTGTGTGTGCAAATCTGTGTATGTGCAAATCTTTGTGCAAATCTGTTAGTGTAATAAATCTGCGTGTGCTAACATTAACAAGTGTGGGCATGTGCTCACGTATATGCAATATATGTATGTGCGCGCGCTTATGTGAACATGAGAATGTATGTGTGTACGTGTGCATACCAACGAACACGGTGTTTGTGTGTGTGTCTGTGTTTGTTTCCCTTTTGGCATATGTGTATAATTTATGTGTACAGCCTTTCTAAACAAATATTTTTATTTTCTTAATTCTCTCTAAAATTATGTCCTTGCTCTTATAACAAGCTCTATAGTTTTGAAGTTCTGCGTCTAATCTCAGAAGCTCGCTTATTTATTGGCGTGGCGCGCCTCTCTACCCTGGTATCTGTATGTACTGTACTTAACGCCATCTTTTAGAGTTTCTGGTCATGAGCAATTTTTCCCTCTCCCCACCCCACCCCAACAACCACCACTCCAGAGTAAAATGTGCAATTCGATCAACGATTTATTTCAAATCGGTTGTTCTTATCATTCAAACAGTTTTCTCATCTCTACAGTCGTCATTTATCACAATTTTAATTTCACGTGTGAACTATTGGAGAATGACCAAGCTGCGACAAAATCTTTATTTGTAATTTTGAAAAATATATATTCTTTTAGTCGTTAGGTGGGTAATATTCATTTTATCACAATAGTAAAAAATGTTTGTGAAAGTTTATTGATTTCATCATCTTTCACTGTCTTCAAATCTCCCGAATTCTGAAAACATTTCAAGTAACAACAAAAGCCAATAACTATAACATTTCTTTCTTTACACCCTACAGAAATGTAGCAAAAACATAACCATGTCTTCAGCTGTTTGTTGTTTTTTGTAGTTAGGGAGAACATTAGTCGTAAGGAAAACGTTGTTGGAGAGCTAAGTTTGAGAGGGAGTGGGTAAATTTAACATTAGTCGAAAGGAAAACGTTTGTTGGAGAGTTAGTTATGAGGGGCAGTGGGTAAATTTAACATTAGTCGAAAGGAAAACGTTTGTTGGAGAGTTAGTTATGAGGGCAGTGGGTAAATTTAACATTAGTCGAAAGGAAAACGTTAGCTGGAGAGTTAGTTATGAGGGGCAGTGGGTAAATTTAACATTAGTCGAAAGGAAAACGTTTGTTGGAGAGTTAGTTATGAGGGGCAGTGGGTAAATTTAGAATGTACAAAAATTAAAGAATAATGTCGAGGGTATTCTGTTGTGCATAGTAGCATAGAGTTGTACCCGTATTCGGTCGTATAGTAAAGCATAGAGTACTGTTGCAGTCGTATTCCATCATTTAGTAAAAGTAATGTTGCAGATACATTTTGTTGGGCAGTAAAGCTTAATGTTACAACCGTATCCCATTTCACACTACAGGTTAGTGTTGCAGTCATATTCCGTTGTGTAAAGTGTACATAGCAATAATATGATACCAAGGATTAAGCTAACAAGCTATATATAATTAAATATTAGATAACTTAGCTGCTGAACTTGCAGTTAATATTTTAATGCTCTGAACAGTTTTGCTGTTATGTCGACAATCCAATACCTTATACTTTTATCACAGGGAACCTTCCAAAACTAAACAGTTTTAAATTAAAGCGAGCGAGCGAGTGAGTGAGTGGATGAGTGAGATTACTCCCAGGCCTCTATGGCATAACTACGATCTGATTGTCTTTTCGTTTCTCAGACAGCTCTGACATCATAGAGGGTAACATCAAGTTGATACTTGCACTTATCTGGCAACTCGTCCTTCGATATCAGGTCGGACTGGCGACCGCGCAGCATAAACGATGGATACTCGCATGGCTTCGAGCGGTTATCCCAGAATGCAACATCAAGAATCTCACAACCGACTGGAACAATGGCGTGGCTTTGCAGTACGTATTATTTCGTCACTGGGACAGTAAAGTATATCAGTCAAGGATAATAGAGTCAATAGCTAAAGATTTCAAGGCCGTTAGAAAACGTCGGAATAAGTATGTCTTGACCATATCCTAGAAATATTACGCCTAGATAATCAAACCTTTTCTCTCCTAAACCTTCACTTTCGAAAATAATCTCTCTCCCATACCGTTACTCTCCAATAACTTCACTCTTCCAAACCGTCACTCTCCCAAAACTTCACCCTTCAAAACTTTCTCTCTCCCAAATTTTCTCTCGCCCAAAACTTCACTCTTCTAAACTTTCTCTCTCCCAAATTTTCTCTCGCATAAACTTTCACCTACATTCTATTATATGTTTTAGCAGTTCGGTTCAGACACAGATAGACAGATAGATAGACAGACAGATAGATAATTCAAAATGTAAATATCAGAGAGAGAGAGAGAGAGAGAGAGAGAGAGAGAGATGGAGCACTCTGTAAAATTTGGAATTACGTTGCAGCGCACTCTTGGAGTTCTGCAAGCCGGGGTCCACTCCAAACTGGCGACACCTGGACAAGAACGATAAGTAAGCAGTCTTCATCAAGGAATTTAACTCAGCTTAGTTTCAGAAAAGTGCGAAAGTGTTCTTTTCCTTTGTATGTTTAAACAATGAAAATAAGTCTGCTTTGATCTAAGTAAATGAATTACTATGTGAAAGTCATTAATATTTCACATTGTGCATATTTTCACCTTTGGAATTTATTTTCAGGGTAGACAATTGCCGGAAAGCTATGGAACTGGCGAATCAGCTGTTTAAAATCCCTCTTGTGCTGAGGCCTGAAGACCTAGCTAGTCCCCAGTTGGATGAAAAGTCTGCAATACTGTATCTTTCCTACTTCACTCGACAGGACGGGCCCGGATATATCGCAACAAGGGACAGAATCCAATCTCGTTTGACAACAGTGCCTTTAAAAAACTTAACCGTGAGTTATCTTTCTTGAAGACTTTTTGTCTTCTTGAAAAGTCGCTGTTCATTCACTTTTGTATGCAGCATGATCTTCTCTCTCTCTCTCTCTCTCTCTCTCTCTCTCTCTCTCTCTCTCTCTCTCTCTCTCTCTCTCTCTCTCTCTCTCTCTCTCTCTCTCTCTCTCTCTCTCTTAACTATTTCATTCTCATCCTTTACTGTCACTTCACCCAATTATTGATCCATCTATAAATAGCCTACTCTTTATCCATCCATTCATCCTCGGACCAATTATCTGTAGGTCCATTCATTTATCTGTCATTTACAATTTATCTGTTCTTCTTTCGTTTTGTATCTTGATCCATCTTACACATTCATTCAAGCGCTCATTTTTTTCTAAATTCTACATGAATTATTATGCTACATCTCTCAGTATATATTAGTGTTTCCCGTTTAACAGAGCATATTCATTTATCCCTGCATAAACTCTATTTGTTGTCAGGCACAAACACTAAGCAACACAAGAATTATTTTATATTGTATGCATACAAACACATTTAAACACACTCGCCACCATTTGATATATATAAACACAATTTTTGAAAATATTAACAGGTACACTATTGGACAAGTGTATACCCATACTGAAACATACGCTACTCTATTTTTATCCTTTGGCGAACACTGTGTAAACAAAACATTCAAATCATGACAATCCACTCCCAGTGAGGTATGTTAAACACATTATATATATAGAAATTGCAAACCACTCCAAAGCCAAATTAATATGTACAGAAATTGCAACCACTCCAAAGCCAATTTATTCTGTATAGAAATTGCAACAAATCCAAAGCCAAATTACTATGTATAGAAATTGCAACCACTCCGAAGCCAATTTATTCTGTATAGAAATTGCAACAACTCCAAAGCCAATTTATTCTGTATAGAAATTGCAACAACTCCAAAGCCAAATTAATATGTACAGAAATTGCAACAGCTCCAAAGCCAATTTATTCTATATAGAAATTGAAACAACTCCAAAGCCAAATTAATATGTACAGAAATTGCAACAGCTCCAAAGCCAATTTATTCTATATAGAAATTGCAACAACTCCAAAGCTAAATTACTATGTATAGATTTAGTAGTGCATACATGCACAAGTAATACTAACACACTAACCCGCATACTCACAAACATTCAATGAAAGAGTCGGTAAGTTAAATAATGAAGTGTGTGATAATCAAATCACTGGTTTATGACCACGCAAACACACACATAATTGCACATTTTGTTAATAAAATCTTAATTAACACTTTGTGTACAAATATAAACAACACTACAACTCTCAAATACACGGACACATTTACATACACAGATATATACGTGTGTGAGAGAGAGATAGCGTTAAAGCAAAAAGCACTAACGTCCGAATGTGTTTGACACGCGGCTACATTAGGATAGCTAGAAAACTGAAATTTGCATGGAGGAGTAGTTTACTGCAGGGATGAGTTTAGTGGGGGGTATGATGGAGTGGGGGAGGTACGTCCCTTCCATCACATGCATATAGAATAATATGAGGGGGAGAACTAGAAAACTGAATTTTTTTGCGTTGAGGCATGTGTTACCCATTGTTACGTTTCCAGTATTTATTTAGAGACCCTGCTTAGGAAATTATAGAACTTTAATTTACTATTTAAATTAATTCCCTTTCGTTTAACCTAAACAGACTGGTTGCTCAAATCATCATTCGACTAAATTAAAAATGCATCTTTGTAGTCTAGATCACAGATTTACGAACTGATAATTTGCGTACATTAGCTAGATTGGAAATCGTTAAAAACTCTCTTAGATTCATATGCATTCATTACGTCATTCGCTTAGCTCAAACAGCCCCCATCCAATCCACATTTTTTGGTCTATATGCATACAAATTACTACAAAAAGAGTTTCTTAACAAGATGAAATAAGATTTAATAAGTTTAACAATTAACAGCAACAATTAATCACGAGCACGAAGTCTAGATTCAATACAAATGTTATTTCTTGCTCTATCGTCTTTGTTATTTGTTTTAACGAGAATTTCTGCCAAAATATTCACTTGATCCTGGACCACAGTAGATATACTTAACTACACTCTTGGTCGCATGTGGGGTTCAACTGGTTAGAACTTGTCCACATCACTTTGGCTCATCGTCAGTACTGCATAGCATAACAGTCAATCGTCCACTCAATTACTGCATCGCTAATGTACTTGTGACGATCGTTAACCGTAGTCAACACAATGTACTTCAACGTAGTTCACGTATGGGTCATGAAGATACCCGAGTCGGCGTACGACTCAAGAAGTGCGAAGGTAGAGAGGAATAACATAAGAACCCGGCTGAAACAAAGGATTTGGGCTCTGTAACTATTTGCATCTATATTCGCAAAACCCAAGCACATGTTTCTTTGTTTAAAGGTTCTGAATTTAGAATCTTTGACTATCGTGTCGTTTACAATTCAAATATGGTTATATTTAAATATACATTGTGGTTCACGTGTGTGTTACCTATAACGTTACATGAACGTATGAATTCCCAAATATTTACAGCATTAAAAATTAGAATTCACACAAAGGATTAATTCAAAATGAAGCATGAATGCTTTACAATTTTACACGAAAAATTATATGCAAGAACAATTTGAATTACAAAGAAGAATTCACCACGTGCACAGACATTCTGGCGGCACTAGGGAATTTAAGATTTATATAAATTAAAGTTAAGAAAGAGTTACAATAATTTATATACAATAACTTTTAGATTTGTCCCTTTACATCGAAACAAGTGCTTTGGCTAAAATAGTGATAAGCTGCACAAAATACATACATCAATTCAATTACAAAATACAATCAACAAATGTAATAAATATTAGTAAGAAGTAGACGTGTTATTGTTACCTCTTAAGTAGATTTACTGCTCTAGCGGGTTCTTTCTTCGACTCTCTCATACGACTCTGGTATGCGGCGGGACGGAGCTAATGCAGCTGTCTTGTGCGTCTGCCGATCTGGGAAGCGAGTACGGATTTCGCGTGTATGATCATATTTTATAAAACTGCATTGAACGCGTCACGTGACCGCTCACGTGGTATGTTGTTGATCTCGAAGGTGCTGGACAATGGCCTAAAGTTATGCAACAATCTGACCTTGCTAGAAGCTTCTCGATACTGATGTATCACGGGTGAATTTCAACAAAGGTCCCTTCAAAATTTTAATTTTGAAAACGAGCAATTGGGTCACGAGGTCATGACACAGAATTTATCACACTCGTCACACCCATACACACACGCGCGCGCGCGCACGTCATAAGCGGTCAGTTTGCCCACCGCCCCGGGACGTCCCCTCCACCCACACATAAAATACGCTTTTATTATTATTTCCTGCCGCCTGGGGGTGGGGAGGCCGAGTTTTCATGTATATAAACATGTGTTTGTGTATGTGTCGATGATTTCACCTCTCGTATCCAATAACACGTGTAAAAGAAACCCCTCAGTATTGACAAATGAGCTATTTTTAAATTAAAATATTCCATTCTGTTTGTAGGCCACCCGTTATGCGTATGGACTTACAATGTGTGCTTTGCAATTCGCACTTTTAAGATGTGATGCTTTGAATACATTAAACATGTTTAGAAGCACACACACGCACACACAGACACACGCACAGATGGTACATTCAAACCCGACACTGTTTCACTATTTATAAAGTCATAGAAGCGCACAATACACATACAAAACATATTCATACGAACTGAACAGCACACACATACATAAACGCACATATAATAAAAACTGCACAATTACTAGTATTCGCGCACACAAACACCAAAATACAGTCTTTCATAGGTCTGATTTCGATTACAAAGAATAAAACTGTGAACTCTTTTTAATAATACTGCTCTTCGATTTATTTATTCATTCATAAATACGCTTTTATTGTTGCTGTGACTTGCCGCAATGCTGACTGAATATTACGACATTTGAAACTCAGTCACGTCCAATCGCCCGATCAATGACGCTGTAAACGTACAGCTAGAAGTTCAATGGTCTTGTTCGCTTACGTGAGTGAGTGAGTGAGTGAGTGAGTGAGTGAGTGAGTGAGTGAGTGAGTGAGTGAGTGAGTGAGTGAGTGAGTGAGTGAGTGAGTGAGTGAGTGAGTGAGTGAGTGAGTGAGTGAGTGAGTACCCATCATTCTACATCTACATACAACATTAAGACTCGTCGATGCATGTTTAATTTTTTTTTTAATTGTACTCACGAAACACAGATTGTTTGTCCAAAAGAAGGACTAGTCAAACTGTTATCACATGCGTTCAATTAGCAAATATTTATACTGATTACATTTACAGTCAAGATTAAAATATAACTTTTAATTAGACACAAGGAAACTGTAAATGTTATTTAAGGCAATGCTAGATAGAGTAAAAAGTAATTCAACAAACAATATTTTAATATTCATTTTACAATTATGTATATACACAAACGCACACGGACTCTTCTTATACACACACATGCACAGACACACGAACACACATTCACACACACGCACACACACTCGCACATATAAACAAGCATACACATACACACACATGTGCAAGTACACACATTTACATCCTTGCACACTTCTCGTACCCACACCACATCACCTTAACACACTGTACTGTCAGATGCACGGACAAACTTCATTGTAAAACCATTGTGCACAAGCGCGCGCACACACACACACACACTCACAAGAGCTAACATGCTTACACCCTTGCCAACACACTCACATACAAACACCCGTGCAGACTCAGTTTGTGCGTGCCAGCATGGACGTGCGGTCCTCCAAATGCACGTGTGTCGAAGCGCCGCGGATCGGCGCGCGTTCAAACGTGTGGCTATGGCCGCCGTCTGCGTGGGCCGGTGCGTCAAGATTATTTTCCGAGTCAAAATCCTCAACACGCTGCCTGCCTATTCACTGGGCAATCTCCCCAACCTGTTTAGCAACATTTTTTCCATCTGTTCACTCCTTAAAATGCAAGCGCCCCTTGTATGAGACATGTCCGTACACAGTGTGTTAGTCTTATCTCACGCGATGTAGTTTTAAATAAAACTTTATTTTTTTAAATAGAACGGAGAAATAAATAGAAATTTAAAAGTCGGACGAGTAGATAATAATAATTCTTTGAACTTGACGCTGTCTGTGAATGAAATCTTTCTGGATCTTTCTGAAAACAAGTGGTGTTGTTTCCTCGCCTAGATCATAACGTACCTTTGGTACGATAACTCTAAATAATACTAACAATAATAATGATAACAATAGTCATAATAATAAACTTATTCTACTAAGCTAGATTACATTTTTATTGAATGGCAGCGAGAAATGGAGCGTGAGAGGGGCCTCGAAAAGGGTGGGAAAGGGGGAGGATAGATATCTACAGTCTAAATCGGAGTATAAATGAACTTTCGATCAAAAATCCAAACCGAACAGAAAACTTCAGAGCAGGAAATAAACAGAGGTGTTGTTACCATAGTGTTGCAGTGCTCTTTAATTCCTACTTGGAATTTGTTGTTGAAAACAGTCACGCAGGCGTGTCTCTTGGTCACAAGGGAGTTAAGGTAGGGCTGTAGAGGAGAGTATTGGATGTGTGTAGGTTGAGGATAGTGGGTGTGGATCTGTGATTATACTTTTATAATTTAAAAAGATATAAATCATCCTGCAATAAAAAAAAAGTTGGCTATTTAATACTGCAATGTACTGGTGTCAACAGTAGAGTTGGATTACATGCAGTAAAGTTCACACCTACGTCATCTTGTGCGAATATATAACTGTGTAACTTATTTAAAGATAACTGTATTGTTTTTACATCTGTTTGTGTGTGCGCGCGCGCGCGCGTGCGCGTGTGTGTGTGTGTGTGTGTGTGTGTGTGTGTGCATTGCGTAATAAATTAACCTGCATTTAACAAGTCATTGCCTGTGCGTTATGTTCGTGTTTTAGCTTCAGTACTCTTTGCCATATATGTTAGAAGTGCTCGAATGTGTGTGTGTGTGTGTGTGTGTGTGTGTGTGTGTGTGTGTGTGTGTGTGTGTGTGCGTGCGTGTATGTGTGTGTATGTATGTGTGTGTATGTGTGTACGCGCGTTTGTGGAATGAGTCAAGTTTCTAGGTGCGCATACATTATCTATCTATGACCGCAGATATACTATGACGAGTCGTCTTAAATCTTCTTTGCAATGAACAAATTATGCAAGAGCTTTGCTTTCTAAAGCACACACACACGCGCACGCACACACACACACACACACACACACACACACACAAATTCTCTCTCTTAATTCTCATTTCTCTTTGCTTGTATATTCCACTTTCATTTGTTTTTTAAATGCTTCTTATTTATTTTACTCTCATCACGTTTTATTTATGACTTCTCTCCCTTTCTGTTTTCCCGAATGCCCTGCACCCTTTGGGTTATTTACGTAAGTGCATGCGAAAAACAGATGTCAACGTTTAATTATTTCAGTACTTGTCTCAGCTGCAGTACTGATCCTGATTTTAGTCATTAATAATCACAGTAATAGTAGTGGGTTTTTCAGTAGATGTATTGTTTTCAGTCAGCAATAGAAATGGGTTTTATCGGTACCATTACTGGTATTAGTCACTAATATTAACAGGAACAGAAGTGGGTTTTGTCAGTTGTAAAACTGGGTTTGCTACTGGTTTATACTAGTAATACCAATCCAGCAATAATGGCAACGTGAATACTGTTTTAATGGCAGTGTTAGTCACAGCACGCGTCCACTGAATGTTTAGTGAACCAGAATGAATGTTAGTCACAGCACGCGTCCACTGAATGTTTATTGAACCAAATTGAATGTTAGTCGGCATTAATGACGGGAGTGGAAGTAATTTTGTCAGTAGTGTGCTCTTTACCCTGAAGCACTAACAGTACCACTAGTGGTGTTAGCCAGCAATACTAACATTACCACTACTAGTATTAACCAGAATTACCACCACTAGTATTAACCCAGAAGTACCACTACTGGTGTTAGCCAGTAATATTAACAGTACCACTAGTGGTGTTAGCCAGTAAGGTTAACAGTACCACTAGTGGTGTTAGCCAGTAATATTAACAGTACCACTAGTGGTGTTAGCCAGTAGTGTTAACAGTACCACTAGTGGTGTCAGCCAGTAATATTAACAGTACCACTAGTGGTGTTAGCCAGTAATATTAACAGTACCACTAGTGGTGTCAGCCAGTAATATTAACAGTACCACTAGTGGTGTTAGCCAGTAGTGTTAACAGTACCACTAGTGGTGTCAGCCAGTAATATTAACAGTACCACTAGTGGTGTCAGCCAGTAATATTAACAGTACCACTAGTGGTGTTAGCCAGTAATGTTAACAGTACCACTAGTGGTGTTAGCCGACAATATTAACAGTATGACTACTGATGTTCGCCAGCAATATTAACAGTACCATTACTGGTATTACCCAGCAATACTAACAGTACCACTACCGATATTAACCAGAACTACCTCTACTTTGATGTTAGCCAGTAATTTAACAGTACCACTACTGGTATTAGCCAGTAATATTAACAGTACCACTACTGGTGTTAGCCAGCAATAATAACAGTTCCACTAGTGGTGCTAGCCACTCGGAGTAAAATGTACAAGTACTGGTTTTCGCTAGTTGTAGTGAGAGTGGAAGTAGTGGTTTCGGCCATCCAATAGTAATGGCAACACCAATATTAGTTTTAGTCTGTAGGTTGTATTGAATAGCAATGACAAAACTAGTACTGATTTACATAAATAAAAGTTGTTGTTGCCAGTATTATCTGTAGTTTTACCAATACCAGTGCTGGGGTAGTAAACAGTTTAAATAATACTTGATTTACGTGGAAGCGATGACAGAGCTAATGTATTTAGTGCCAAAACATGTTCTCCTCAATACTACTGACAACCCGTGCTGGCTATATGCAACACCATTTGCTATATCTGCAACACAATTTACTCCTGCTGTAGAGCATAATCGTGTTACTTTAGCCAAAGAAAACAATTTATCACACGTATTTTTATTATCTGTAGCAAAAATGGTTGTTGTACATATATTAATTGCAACTGTAGTAAACAATTACAGCTCTAGTAAGAGCACTTCGGGCCTTTCCTATTTATTTTCCTTCGTTGTAAATTCACCATCAGTTGACAACAGCAGGCGGTAACCTGTTTCTTGTCCTTATTCGTTTGCTTTTAAAAAAATCTGACCTGTACCCAAAAGGTCAAGCTAGGGTGCTGGTATTAGTTTGACTGTTCGTTGTAATTACACGTTGCCTTAATCCCCAGGCTTGGTAAACATATCGACTTATGGTTCTTGCAGAACAGCTCAAGTATGAACTTGGTCTTCACCTTCAATTCAGTTCAAATTCTCAGAGTTCTTTACTTGCTGCTCGATATCGTCAAAAGGCACTTTACAGAACCCTTTATGTATTTGTAACTCTTTACAGAACCCTTTCCGTCCATGTAGTTCTTTACAGAACCCTTTATGTATTTGTAACTCTTTACAGAACCCTTTCCGTCCATGTAGTTCTTTACAGAACCCTTTATGTATTTGTAACTCTTTACAGAACCCTTTCCGTCCATGTAGTTCTTTACAGAACCCTTTATGTATTTGTAACTCTTTACAGAACCCTTTCCGTCCATGTAGTTCTTTACAGAAACTTGTATGTATTTGTAACTCTTTACAGAACCCTTTCCGTCCATGTAGTTCTTTACAGAAACTTGTATGTATTTGTAACTCTTTACAGAACCCTTTCCGTCCATGTAGTTCTTTACAGAAACTTGTATGTATTTGTAACTCTTTACAGAACCCTTTCCGTCCATGTAGTTCTTTACAGAAACTTTTATGTATTTGTAACTCTTTACAGAACCCTTTCCGTCCATGTAGTTTTTTACAGAAATTTTTATGTATTTGTAATTCTTTACAAAACCTTTTCTGACCATGTAATTCTAGTCAGCACTTTTTTATTTCCATGAAGCACTTTACAGAACCTGTCCGTGTAACTCTGTACAGAACCTTTCCTATCATGTAACTTTTTATAGAGCGTTTTCCGTCCGTGTGACTCTTTACCAGAACTTTTTATATCCGTGTACCACTTTACAGAACATTTTCTGTCCGTGTAACTCTTTATACAACCATTTCTCTCCGAGTAACACTTTACAGAAACGTTTCTGTCCGTGTAACTCTTTACAGAACCTTTACTGTCAGTGCTTTACCACTGTTCCAACTGAATGCGGCATTTTACAAATGAAACATTAACTCATGTGACAATACAGAGAATATTCTGATTTTACTATTAAACTATTAAATGTGAAAGCAACCAGCCTGACTCGAAAGAGCCTTTGTTACTTTGGACTGGGACGACATCTTTGCCATTCTTTTCTATTTGTCATTTTAATTTATCATTCATTTTTTTCTCAGATCATTCTCAGATCAATATGACATAATATAAAAATGAATATAAATTTAATTTAGTTTTCAATTTTGTTTTGAAATATAAATTATATTTACCAAATTTTATCGAATGCATATGTACACAAAAACGATTAACCTAATACGGTGGTATCAATCAGTGTACATTTTGGGAACTGCCAATCAGGTTTGTTTTTACTGACTACGATCACCCAATCAACTTTGTTTCTGCTGGCAGAAGAGCCAGTCAAACTAGTTTTCACTTACTGAGAAAAACCAGTTAAACTTGATTTTACTGACTGAGAAAGGCCAATCAAACTTGTTTTTGCTGACTGCAAACGGTAAAGTTAGCACACTTATGGTCAACATATTTATCTATCTGATATGTGATTTTTTAAGAAAGATTCTGCTTGAAAAGAAAATTCTCACTGCAGTAACTAGAGATTTGCTAGTTCGCTGTAAAGTTCTTACTTGTAACAAAAGTCGACTGCTGGTGTACTGAAAATGGCTGGTTGACTGTAAAACTTTTACTAGCAATTTTGGGAGATGCCTGGTTGGCGGTAAAGTTTGTACTTGTAACATTGAGAAATAACTTTTTTGACTTTTTTGACTTTTTTTACCAAGTTCTTTGGTACAAGGAGATGGCTGGGTTGACTGAAGTTGTTATTTGTGACAATGTGAGACTGCTAGTACCATTATTTGTGACAGGAAAGTTTATCTGTGGGGGAAATAGACGGGTGGGGGTGGATGGCTAATTTGCAGATATATAACTTTGCACAAACGCAACCACACAAACGCACAACAATTATTTTTATTCTAAGAACTGTTATTTTAGTAATTAAACAAGTAAATAATCAAAATACAATGTAAGCATACTGTCAGTAGCTTAGAACTAGCTCTTGTACACGGTCTTACCTTGAGACGTATTACGTACAAACAAACACCTGTGTCCCGTTACCTACAATCTTCTATAACCACAACAGCATTTGATCAAAAGTGAAAGATGAGTCAGTTGAGACAAGATTTAACAAAATAACCTGGAGACACGTATTTATGCGGCTCCTCCCTTCCCCCTTCCGCCCCACCCGCGGACACGGACGACCGAATTTCTACACTCGACGCCAACACGCTGATTGGCGTTTGTTGACCTCCACAGACACCACACAGATCAATAATTCAAATTGTTAAAATTTATTTATATTTCATTTGGTATGTCCACAGTAATGTCGAGTGACACATGCATTGTTTAGTGAAGTTTTTGTTTTCCTGAAATTTTACACCTATTGTTTTCAATGCTGTTGTTGTAAGGAAGGTGTGGTGGAGGGAGTGGGAGCGGTTTTCTTTCAATCGCCAACATTACGAGGGGGTTGTTTGGTTTACGTAGACTCAATGAAGGCCGCCACCTTTTCAATTCAATCATGCAAAACATGCAACTCCTTTCACTGTCAGATTCCTTTGTTTTGGTACCAATATATTTCCTATCGTTATGTGTCAGAAACAAGACACATTTCTAATCTTTATATCTTAGAAACAAGATACATTTTCACTCTATGTCTAAGAAAAGAGACACATTTATTTATAATCTTTAAATCTTAGAAACAAGACACATTTCTAATCTTTTTGTTTCCAAGCAAGACACATTTCCAAATTTTATGCCACTAGGTCAGCAGATCTAGAATATTTCTCCCTTAGGCTGTTTACTTCAAACTCAGACATTTCCAAAGTAACACCATAAGAAGTGCCCAAGGTCACTCTGACAATTTAGCAACTTAAATAACAATTAAAATTTAAAATAGGGAGGGACAAATTTACTTTGTCACACAAGACATATATTCACTCTGTTTGTTCAGAAACAAGAGATATTTCTGATCTTTATGTCTCAGAAACTAATCATATTTCTAATATATGTCTCAGAAAAGGGCACATTTCTAATTGTTGTCTCAGAAACAAGATATAATGTTACTGTTTGTGTCTGAGAAACAAGACAAATTTCTAATCGTTATGTCTTAGAAACAAGACACATTTCTAATCTTTTTGTTTCGAAGCAAGACACATTTCCAGTTTTGATGCCTCGAAAATAAATACATTGTCAATCAATGTCTCAGAAACAAGACAAACTTTCAAACTTCGTGTAAAAACAAAACAAAAAATAAAGTACCAGTTTGCTACTTATTATGGTCTCAATTTTGAGTTGTTAAGATCGTTATTTTCTTATTAATTTCTAATCGTTATGTCTTAGAAACAAGACACATTTCTAATCTTTTTGTTTCGAAGCAAGACACATTTCCAGTTTTGATGCCTCGAAAATAAATACATTGTCAATCAATGTCTCAGAAACAAGACAAACTTTCAAACTTCGTGTAAAAACAAAACAAAAAATAAAGTACCAGTTTGCTACTTATTATGGTCTCAATTTTGAGTTGTTAAGATCGTCACAGTTAAACAAAATAACACAAATTAGTTTATCAGCTATTATTTTTGTGAGGTATGCTGAACTTGTCAGTGGGTGGGTTAAAAAGTTAATTCCCCAATCATTTGTTCGCCTGTGTGAAGTGCGTTAATTTATAATAACGTTAGTATTTAACATTATTGTTATACTTTATTGCACGAGATGTGTTTAAATGTTTTCAGTTTAACTTGAATCTAGCAATATTATTTCAGATTAATTAATTAATTAATTAATGGCCCACTTTTATCTTTGAGAGCTGGTCGCACTGCGTGTACATGTTTCTGCTTTCCGAATTTCATAACGTGCATAAATTTAAATAAGTAATTTCCGCCCTGTGAGTTGTGAGTACGAAATCATGTCATGCGCATCCGTGTGTAACAGTCCGACTGGAATGACGGAAAGGCGCTGGCAGAACTCGTGACGTCATCTGGTGGAAATGTACCCGGCTGGCCGCAAGCTCAGAGGACAGCGCTGGAGACACTCCGTTTGGGTACGTACATACACTACTATTTAATTGTGTGTCGTCTATCGTCTTCTTATCATTGATCAATTATTCGTCAACTTTCTCCTTCCATATTTCAGTGTGGTATGTGCTAGGGCTACCAAACAAAAAAAATGTCAAATGCTTCTTGTGTCTTGGGGTCGATCCACGAATGGCAGCTTTGAGCCTAGCTCGTAAAGTGAAGATACACTGTTAAACCGGTTTTCAGGTCTGTGCGTATGGGTGGACGAAGAGAAAACAAGCCAGGCGGTGTATGTGCTACGTAAATATTTTTTTCTCTGAGCATTAGTACTGTCGAGGTAGAGGTTGTGTGCAATTCTAAAATATTATTTCCCTTCACAGTGCCTGCTAGGTTGTTGTTTTCTTTTATGGAATACGGAATTTGTTGGGGGGGGGGGGAAGGGATAGGATACGTGTATGCGAGTATGTTTGTGTTATTGTGTGGCTTTTCTTTGTGTCTTCCAGGGTCGAACATGTCTGCTTTTGCTAGTTTGTTTCCTTACTAAATTCGTTTGTCTATTCCGCCTCAGAAGTGTACGTCATTATATAGAAGTATGTACAAATTCACAACATACCTCAGAAGTGTACGTCATTATATAGAAGTATGTACAAATTCGCAACATACCTCAGAAGTGTACGTCATTATATAGAAGTATGTACAACTTCGCAACATACCTCAGGTTAGGTTATTCAATCACACAAGATTGGTTTTTCATCATACTAAAAGCACTTTTTTTATAAATCGGCTAAATTACTGAGGGTGTCTTCACTCATTATTCTGTAGTCTTCTTGACGGGCTGTTCACACTACATTCATTTCTGACTGGCGTTTCTTTTGTTGTAGTTTGTTGAGAATTCGATTAACTTTCAGGGATATCAACAATTCTGACGAGAAGCCAGAAATTAATGTTCAGTTCTCGTTTTCATCATCACTTATACTGCGTTTGTTCTTGTTATATTATTGTTTTTATTTCTGTAATCAGTATGTTTGTTATGACTTTCAGTTACTGTTTTTATTTCTGTAATCAGTATGTTTGTTATGACTTTCAGTTACTGTTGCTATTTCTGTAATCAGTATGTATGCTATGACTTTCATATATTGTTGCTATTTCTGTAATCAGTATGTTTGTTATGACTTTCAGTTATTGTTGGAGATGCAGTTCATTCTGTATTTGCATGAAGTAGATGTCTGTTTTCAAAATGAAAACTTTGAACATACTTCTTCACATTCAGTCAACTTTCATTTAAATTTAGTTACAACATGCGCGAAGTTGCAATTTTTTCTTTCTGTATATTTTTTCTGGTTTTCTATGCTCGACACACACACAGACACAACGTTACTGAGTACGAATTCTGCCTGAATTCATGTGCGGGGGGTGCGCGTATGCGTGTGTGGTGTGTGGTGCGTGTGTACGTGGTGAGTGTGATGTGTATTGAATGTTTATGTGGCTGTTTGTTGTAATATATGTTCGTGTGTAAGTATTGCAGAATTGTTAGTAATATATATGTTTGTGTGTGTGTGTGTGTGTGTGTGTGTGTGTGTATGTGTATGCATTTCGTGAATAGGTGTACATACTCACTTTCTGTTGTAATATGTATATTACACTCATACATTCCTGCATCCATTACGTACTACGTGTATTACGTGTACAGCTCTGAACAAACCTTTCCATACACAGTCAATGCCCGCACGCATTATTTTACAAAGTTATTGAGAACGATTTATTCACAAACCTATTTGTCTCTCTATCAATGCTTAAGCATGCCTATCTTTTCTCCTATACTAGAAGTGTGCCTACCATGTGGCCTAACTTTGGGTGTGCCAAAATATATTTTCATTTTCTTATCTGCTTTGTCCTCAGCAAACATACTACACACTGTCTCGTTGATCACACCTGTATCAACAATGCCCAAGATGCTATTACCCTCATCTGCTTTCCACCTCCACTTTTTGTTAGAATACCTTCCCCGCCTGCCTGTAGTGTTTTTATAACGTGTTTGTTGAGCGATTTATGGATAGGTGACATAATCTTCTTGAGGAGAGACAAGACTGTGACGTTTTGCTGGGAGATGGGCAAGATGTTAATTCTCCACCACCCCGGGCTGTAAGCATATTTGTACGTGTGTATAGATATGCTTGCTGGTTTGGGTGTAGATAGGTTTGAATGTATGTGTAAACGATTGTACATATGTGTGTAGACATGTTCGTGCGTATATGTGTAGACATGTTTGTAAGTATGTAGTGTAGACTTGTTTGTACGTGTGTAGTGTAGACTTGTTTGTACGTGTGTAGTGTAGACTTGTTTGTACGTGTGTAGTGTAGACTTGTTTGTACGTGTGTAGTGTAGACATGTTAGTACCTACGGAAACACTTCTCAGCTTCAAGAGCGATGTCATGGACTTGAAATTTAAAATGCCTGTGACTTGAAAACACATTCCAAATTACGTAGTTGTCAAGCAACATGAACACAGAATCAGTTTGTCGTATTAAAAATAACAGTGTACTTCGTATATAACAAAGTGTTGTCGAGTTACGGTTGAGATGAATAATTTATTTTTCCTCTTGACGTGTCGTTCATCTTAATTTTTGGGTCGCCATGTCTCTCGGTGTTAGGGGAGATAGATAGATAGATAGATAGATAGATAGATAGATAGATAGATAGATAGATAGATAGATAGATAGATAGATAGATAGATAGATAGATAGATAGATAGATAGATAGATAGATGGATGGATGGATAGATGGATGGATGAATGGATGGATGGATAGATGGATGGATGGATGGATTTGGGTAGGTAGGAAGGTAGATAGATAGATAGATAGATAGATAGATGGATGGATGGATGGGTGGATGGATGGATTTGGGTAGGTAGGTGGACAGATAGATAGATAGATAGATAGATAGATAGATATTTTAATCAATTTCGTGCGTTGCTGTTTTTTATATTGCTTAATTTATCAATTTGATACGTGTTCCATTATTTGTTCGCTGCTCATCCTTGCCTTTGAACTGACAGTGCTGCTTTTCTTGCCTCGCCATACTTCATCTCATTATGCTAATTAAAGTGAAGTTTGATTGATCCAGCATGCGTGTATTTCTATCATTAATTATAAATTTCCTGTGTATCTGTTGACCTCCCTTGTTCTTTCTCAGATTATGAACAAGTTTTCATCACTTTCTTTTATTTGCGATATTGTTTATTAATGTAAAATGTATTATAAATTTGTAGCTGTAGTAGTAGTTTAGTACAAGTAATTGTATCAACATCATTATCAACAATGGCAGCAACAGCCTTTTCATGTCACACAGTTTGGAAAGTCAGTCAAGCCTTAAACATTTCAAAAATTTGCAGAACATAGACTACTGTTTATGGCTGAAGATCTGGTTTATGTTTATACGTGAAACGAATGCACAGAGCATGGACTATTGTTTATGACTGTAGATCTGGTTTATGTTTATACGTGAAACGAATGCACAGAACATGGACTATTGTTTATGACTGTAGATCTGGTTTATGTTTATACGTGAAATGAGTGCACAGATCATAATAGACCACGACTGCAGATCGGATTTATGCTTATACATGAAAAGTATTCGTTACTCGTATTTTACTCAGAGCGATGGCGTGACGAGTAATCATATTTCCATGACAACTCTTTGGCTTTACTTAAGCTTTTCCTTTTCTGAATATGTGATGTTATCGATTAATACCTAAAGAAATCGTAGAATGAGTTACATTAATCTAGTACGATGCGTCACATTTCGCAATGTGAAAAAACGTCATTAAAAATACTTTAGAGAGAGAGAGAAAAAAAAAGTGAAACTATTTTCTTTGTTAAGTTTTTTCAAGGACGATGGTGTTTAATCATCATTTAAACCTTACATGCTACTGCCATATTTTTTTATATAAAAAGTTAAATTATTCGTTATAAAACAGAAAAAAACTGTTTTGTTTTGTTTGTTTATTATTTGTGGGTTGGGTAAGACGAGAGATGGGCCTGGGAAGATTCTTATTGTTGTTATTGTCGATGCTAATGTTCTAGTGTTGATTCGTTTTCGTTTCGTTCAGTGTTCAAATTTTTTATTTTGTTTGTGTCGCTTTTGTTCATATGTAATGCGTTCTTTTGTTTCTTTAGGTTTTGCTTATGTTGCTTTCATTTCTTTTATGTTTGTTTGGTTTTGACTTTGATTTTTAAAGGGTTTTGTACATGTGTTTCTAGATATTTTGTTTTTGTGTGCCTGCGTGATTGCATGCGTGTGCGAACACTTTTTAAATAAATCTTTCAATTTTTTCAATTAATGAAGTCTCCGTTTTCTTTTTAATTATTTTAAACTTTCCTCTTATTCTTACCCTAAAAGAAGAATTTTTCCTAAGACTTTTCCATAAATAGATGATATTAATATAAAGTTTCCGAAAGGGAGATAAAAAGAGAATTAGTTTCCTCTTTATCCGAACACATCGCCATCTTTATGCACGCTGTCTGAAACAGTTTGCCGCAACTTATTTACGCCCTTGTCTTAGTGACGACCCGTGTAACTCACGGGCAGCTCCAAGCGTAACACCTCATTCACTCTGCTATCACCACACGTTATTGTCGCATGGGGTAAAAATATCTTGTTTTCACTGTTTGCTTGCAGCCTTGGAGAGTGGACGGGAGCTAGGAATCGAACCCCTACTGACAGCGGAAGAGATCGAAAAAGAGGACCAGGAACACCTGGGCATCATGGCGTACACGGCCCAGTACCTAGGCCGGGAGCCATCGCCTCGATCCAATATCTCACATGTCCATTTCAATGGTGATTCGGAAAATACTCACGTTAAAAAGGTAATAACACATAGATTGCAGTTGACAAGACTTTTTGTTTTTTTTTTAATGAATAATGACAAACATACATTGTACATAACGACGCACAAAACCGTGTGCTTGCTTCGGCAAACACAACTGACGACGAGTGTGCTCATCATAGCTTGTGATCAAGGGACGAAACTTGTCCAGTATGATTCAAATGCATGTACATTTATAGTTGTACAAGAATGCCTTAGGAAATAAGGTTTACTTCAAGTAATAGTCCCTTAAATCTATGTATCACTGCTTCGAATTGCTTCAGCTTAGTTGCTCCCTACCCCTCTTAATCATTGCCATTGGGACGCAACCAAGGGGACACTAAAGTAAAATTGAAATACCTAACCTATTACAGTGGTACCTCGCATAACGAACGCCCTGCAGAACGACCGACCCGCATAACGAACGCCGCTGCGAACGCCCGCGTGGCTCGCAGAACGAACTTGTTTCACATAACGAACCGTACGTACGCCACGAAAACATCGCATGTAGTAAGTTCTCTTTCAGTTACAAGGTTTTTCTTCCAAGCGATCTTTAAATCGGTATCGTTCGGCTCAAAAAATTCTCGGTTGAGTAGTCTCACAATTTAACATTTGTTCAACAATTCAAAATTTTTTTTAAAGTTATTTTATAATAAGAATATTGTATGGCTGTGGTACGGGGATGCCTTGATTAAAAGGCGCGTCAATTGTATAAATTATAATTATTTAAGGGGATTTTGCCTTCATTGTAAATGACGTAGATGCTCTAAGTTTGTCTTTATAATTTTGTTGGTATGGTAGCTTAAGATCGTCTGTACGATTTGATGAATTTTACTTTTGCAATAAAAATATTTGAACATTTAATTCGTCCGAAGGGTAATGCTGTTTTCACTGGAGCTGCAAGTTAAACCGGTTGAAGTTATCATTGCTACATTCCCTGAAGCATGACAATCTACCACAAAAAAAGGCCGAGCTTTTCACAAAGGCAACAAAAGCATTTCTAAAAATATTTTGACATTTATAGCAAATTTTAAGGGGGTGGGAGGTGTTAATGTGTGTATTATTACACATAAAATAGTGATAATAATAGGTCCTGCAGAGGTAGTAATCGAAATGTTAATTGTCGTTGGTGAAGTAATGCTAGGAAGTTGTCGCTCTTTTCCATGCATCATTTTAACGAAAACAGTATTATTATCTCCTCTTGTTCTCTAGTGGTGAAGATCACAAAGTGATTCGAATGATGGCGAAAAACAACAACACAGTTTTTTGTTGTTTTCATCCGAAGATTTCACCAACCAGCAAACAAAAACGAGCTCTGATTTATGGCGGTTAATTTGCATTGTTGTTTTCATCCAGAATTTGCCAACCAGCAAACAAAAGTTCTCTGATTTATGATGATAATTTGCATGGTTTGCCAACCATAATGGTCACGCGGTTTAAGGACGTCGAAATGTTGTACACGTTTTTAATGGCGGCTTGATTAGTTTGCAAGCAGTCCACTGCCCTGCTGTCCTTACTGATTTGCATTTAGATGGTTGCGTGGGCGTTGTATTTCGATTTGAAGTTTTTTATTTTAATTATCATGACATCTAACAATTATCATGACATCTAACTAGCGCATGGCTAACAAGAAATAAATCGAGGCAATAAAAGAGACTGCTTAACATTAAAATAAAAAGGGGGCAGTTAATCTCAAACAACAAAGAATGATAAGGAAATAAATCTTTTCGAGCAGAAACGTTTTTAAAAGATCATTTCTCCAATTGTTGCACTATCGCCTCACCTGAAACTCTCAAGCTGCTTACTTTTAAAGTGATTATAATTCAGTTGACCTCAGTGACCTCAGCGCTAAACATATCAGTGAGTTCTAGCGCAAACAGACATCACTGAGCTCTAGGGCAATAAAAATAGAAAGTTTTTTAAAAGATCGGTACCACCTAGCACTATTATAAAATATTACAAGACATAATGCCAAAACACAAAACAAATTGGGGGGGGGGGGGAAGCCGGCCAGTTAACCTACTCAAAATCCAAAAAGCGGCGAGGCCAGGCGAGTGACAAAACAACAAAACTAGCATGCTCAGCGATGATCAGACTTGCCAATAAAAATGTGTAAGTTGAACCAGTTCGACACACTCCAATAACAACTGAGAGAAGTTCGGGGCGTCACGCTTTTTCGCTGGCGCACAATACAACATCCCATAATAGTTAGGCGATGAAAGCCACTACCAGGCACACTCAGAGATCCGGAAAGATTCGTAGTGTGAAGGTTAGACACAAAAGATTCATCAGTAGAATTTGCAGATTATTTATATTTTGTTTATATTGTTTTTCGCAGAGTATAATCGTAATAATTTACCAACGGAGCTTAGAATCCATATTTCCAATTGTCTTTCCTGTCAGCATATAAAAATATTGTCGATAAAAATTTCAGGAATCCAGCCAAATCTGTGACTGTGACATTTTTGAGAAGGGGAAATTTTTGGTATCTTTTTTTTTTAAATGCAATGATGGTTCCATTTCCTGAAGAGCGTTAAGCGCAGAAACAAGACAGTTTAACGAATAAAAATAAAATGTACTGATCGAAGGGATTCCCTAAGGCGGTAATGTGAACAAAGTGTAAACAACTTTCGTCAAGATTTTCAGCAAAAATGACGATCACAACAATTAAAACATCCGTCAGCGGCTCCGAACAGAAGACAACTGTTAGCAGCCGTCACGTGACATTTTATGAGGTAAATGCTGATGATGATTATTATCAGATGACATTTTATGAGGTACGAGTTGTGGAAGTTAATCTTTGTATTACATACATTTTATGAGGTAAGAGTTGTGGGAGTTAATCTTTGTGTTACATACATTTTATGAGGTAAGAGTTGTGGGAGTTAATCTTTGTGTTACATACATTTTATGAGGTACGAGTAAGTTAATCTTTGTGTTACATACATTTTATGAGGTACGAGTAAGTTAATCTTTGTGTTACATACATTTAATAGGTAAGAGTTGTGGGAGTTAATCTTTGTGTTACATACATTTTATGAGGTACGAGTAAGTTAATCTTTGTGTTACATACATTTTATGAGGTATACACAAGTAATGCTGGTAATGCTGTAGTTCTTGACAATTGGTCTTTAGACTACTTCCTGTTTAAAGTGCTTTATTTCGTTTTTCTTTTTAAAGACAGTTTTGCTTGGATATGGCATTTCTTAGAAATTATGTGGTATGACGTTTGTTTAATTTTATGTTTACTATGGATGGATGGATGGGTGGGTGAGTGGGTGGGTTGGGTGGTTGCTTTTTTCTCTTTACAATTTTATTTTACTTCTTTGTTGGTCTGGAAGCAACAGAACTACTGAATATCGCATTATTATAATTATTTAAACTTGCATATAACTGTGTTCGGGGCGACATATTAGATTCTTGTTTCTTTATATATGTGACTTGCATTCTTTATCTAACATTACTTCTCTGTGTGTGTGTGTGTGTGTGTGTGTGTGTGTGTGTGTGTGTGTGTGTCCTAATTTGTAGACTGAAAATATTCAAAATTTCTTATAATTAGCAGTCATGCAATAAACTTCATTGCCATAATTCAACACACTACAATGGCAAAGTAAATAAATAAAAATATAAAACTTCATTGCCATAATTCAACACACAACAATGGCAAAGTAAATAAATAAAAATATAAAACTTCATTGCCATAATTCAACACACAACAATGGCAAAGTAAATAAATAAAAATATAAAATATAGATGTTCGTGTGTGTGGCTGTTTTCTTCTTTTAGGCTTTACTGTAAGCTTTACTTATTGGGATTTTAAGAACATAAGCTATCTCTTAGTTTTTTAAACTAATAAAAAAAAATAAAGGAAGGAATTGGAGACACAAGGAGAGTATTTTTACAACAACAAACTAACAGTAAGCACATGTCACTTGCCTGGTGATTCTGGTGGGTAAGTATGAACCCTTTGTCAGAATTACCTGATATGATTAATTAAACGTGATAATACTATGGTTAGGTACGATTTCGGATTTATTTTAAACTTATGCCAAGACTGTAGTTGATGGAGTGTGTGATGATATGTCCCAGTAGTTACTGTGGTGTTTAAAAAAATTATCTGATATCTGAAAAGTTATCTAGCGAAATGCTGGCCGCTTCCTTTTTTTTTTGTTTTTGTTCCACAAAATAAAACTCTCTTTAATTGAAAATTCGTTGTTTTATTTCCGCCTACTCTTGGTCCAGAGTCACTTTCAATCCGTGTTTTAATTTTATGTGTGGAATTTGTTTTTGTTTTCTCTGGGTCCGCAGGTGGAACTCTACGACGATGACAGAAATTCATCCGTGTCCAATGCTTCATCAAGCGTGTCTATGTCGGCCTCCGCCTCGCAGAATTCGCCCACCTTCCAGCTTGTGCGCAAACCATCCATCAGGACCCCATATGTCGAAATGACGTCAGATTCTGCCTTGAAAATCGACAGATACTCTGTGGGCGTCGTCATGGACAGCAAAGTAATGTTAGAATTATAGTCATGGGGATGGGGTGTAGTGCTAAGATGGTGTTTATGGAAATGGAAAACGATGCTAGAGTTGTTATTGTGGGGATGGGAAGTATTACTAGAGTTGTAGTCGTGGGGATGGGAAGTATTACTAGAGTTGTAGTCGTGGGGATGGGAAGTATTACTAGAGTTGTAGTCGTGGGGATGGGAAGTATTGGTAGAGTGTAGTCACGGGAATGGACACTAAGTTTAGAGATGTACTCAAGAGCTATGGGAGATAATTCTAGAGATGTAGTCGTTCACATGAGAAGAAATGTCAGAGATGTAGTCTTAGGGAGGGGAGAGGGAGTAGTGTTAGAGTTGACGTCAAGAGAGAAGGGAAGTAATGCTAGAGATGTAAGGAGAGACGGGGAGTAATCTACTTCTAAGTAATCTAAACTACTGACTACAAGTTAAGAGGAAGGAGGAGACTTAACATTGGAAGTGTGCTGGTCGAAATGAGTTAACATTATCACAAGATCCCACCATATGGTTTGCTAGATCAGCCAATGGCACAATATCCCACCATATGGTTTGCTAGATCAGCCAGTGACACAAAAACATTTATAAATGTGTTGTATTATCCATAATTTTTTATGTTTATTCTTAGAACGAGTTGCGAAAGAGCTGATGGTAAAGTTTCATCACTTATGTTCATAATTAAAACTTTGAAAATGAGAAAGTTTGGAAAAAGAAGGAACATACTTGTACAATGTGTAAATTATTACAGTCAGAATTTCAATTACTATTAGAGCTGAAATAAGCTGTTGACTAAATTATTTAATTTCAAACCATTCTTAACTTGCCTAAGAGAGGACTTCTTATTCTACTTTGTGAAGAAAAGATCACGTTGATCCTGTTATGCAAGGGAGGTAATGTTAAATGTTGTTAATGGGATGCAAAGCAGTGTAAGAGTGCTATGCTAGGTACAGAGAAAAAGGCTGTTTGATACTTTGTTTTCTGAAGAGATATGCAATGTATTTGGGAGAAGTTGTAAAGAAGCATGACCACGTCATCTATTTTACGCAATTTAAATTAAGTTGATCTCGATGCTAATACTTTACACTTTAAAGCGTATGTGGAGATGGCTGATTAGTCAGTTGTCTCTCTGATTCTCCTTCAGAATTATCTTCCCCTCTAAGATTACCACCTGTCGTCCTTATCAATAACTCTGCTTGATAATAAAGTAATGTAGTAATCTAAAAAAAAAAATGTATTTTTAATACTGTACGCTAATGAGTTGCCTGCCCTTTTCAACAGATTACTGGCACGAAATATGACCCAGAACTCTTCAAAGTAGAGGCCGAAGCTCCCAGTGGTCGCGTCATTAGGATGACCGGAAATGGTCACTATGCCGCCCAGTTTACGCCAGATGAAATAGGTATGCTTTTATTAACTTTTAACACACACGTTTGTATTTTATTTCAGTGAAAATCTATCCAATGGTCATGTATATAATTTTATTTTTTTTAACACTTGTTGTAAAAGAGGTTGTTGTGGCGTTCTGTACTTACATGGGGTTTGGGGTCACATGCATGGAGATTACTAGAAAGTTAAATTAGTCAGATGAATGAGTGTCGTAACAAAATTATTTTTCTCCCATAATTTAAATGAATGACTGATAAGATGGATGATGTCAGTACATGGACGAGTCGGGTAGGTTACCTTTAACGGTAAATGGTTATACAGTGTGAACTACATATTAAAATGTGTCAGTCCTCGACCCCGAAAATTATTGGTTGTGTCTGTAGATGTGTCGTGGTGCTAATTTTAACTTTCAGTAAATCTAGAACTTTGTATTTAGCTAAATGGATAATTACTCCATCAGTTATAAGAATAATACGCAACATTTACAAGTATAACCGCAACAAGATTTGTTAACTACCTTCTTTATTAGATGTACGCTGTCAGTCAGGAGGAAAGAGAACTTCAAGAACCGAATATTTATACCAGTGCCGAAACACAATTGTACTCGTTTAAATAGAACATTGACGAATAAAATAATGTGTTCTTATTATAGATGTTTTATTCAGCTTTAAAGTTTTTGTAGCCTATGCTTTAAAACCTCTTGAGCATTCTGTAGGCGGAATTTCTTTAAAACCTCTTGAGCATTCTGTAGGCAAAATTTCTTTAAAACCTCTTGATCATTCTGTAGGCAGAATTTCTTTAAAATCTCTTGAGCATTCTATAGGCCAAATTTCTTTAAAACCTCTTGAGTATTTCAGTAGGCAGAAATTCTTTGGTACGGTTGCCGCTATTAGGCATGTACAGGCGTAATTGTAACCCAAACCAGCAAATGGTGTATACTTTGCTAAGTAAAGTTTTAGCGAGTTAGCAGTTAAACCAAATGGCGCATTTGGCAAGCTGTATGTTTGGCTAAACCAAACTTTTAAGTTGTGGTCCGAACCTCAAGTGTAATGACATGCTAAAACTTCCAAGATATAGCTGGCAAAATGTAACTTTAAGGTTCTCAAATTAATTTAGCAAGACAACACAATTTAACCAAGCCAAAATATAATCTGGAAAGCTAAATGTTGTATACAACAAACAAAATGGGTCATGTGGCAAGCGAAACCTTGCTAGCAATAAACTAAACGGATTATGTGGCAAGCTAAAAGTTTGGTTTACCAAACTTGAACTGTGGCCCAGCGTAGAAGATATTTTTATACATTTTTTTTAAAAACAAGTTTGATAGTTTAATAAATGCCCAGCACGTCCTTCTATGCATACTTTGCAATAGTGTGGTCAAACCGCTAAAACAATTATAAGAAATGTACCAGATTTATACATATAAACATAGATATACATTTTCTTTGTTTACAGGACGGTGGCGTGTATCAATGTATTACAACAATCGCCTGATGGACGGGTGTCCTATAGATGTCTGTGACCCGTCACAAGTGCGCGTGCGCGACCTAAGAGGCGGTCTCATTGGAAAGCAACAGACATTCTATGGTAAGTTGTTGTACAGTTACAAATTTCACCACAGACATTCTATGGTAAGTTGTTGTACAGTTACAAATTTCACCAGAGACATTCTATGGTAAGTTGTTTTACATTTACAAATTTCACCACAGACATTCTATGGTAAGTTGTTGTACAGTTACAAATTTCACCACAGACATTCTATGGTAAGTTGTTGTACAGTTACAAATTTCACCACAGACATTCTATGGTAAATTGTTGTACATTTACAAATTTCACCACAGACATTCTTTGGTATTAGGATGCATTTACATATTACATAGACATTTTATGTTGAGCTCTGGTGCATTTCAAATTTCTCCACATTCTATGGTGAGTTATGATACATGTAATATTTCACCATAGAGAGTCTCTGGTGAGTTATGATACATTTAAAATTTAACCAGAAACATTCTAGTGGGTTAAGCATCAGTTACAGATTTTACAGACATTAAATGGGGAGTTATGGTACTCTAACATTATTTCACCATTCTATGGTGAGTTATAGTATAATTACTTACTTCACCACAGACACTTTGTGGTGAGTCCATTAAAACATTTCACAAAATTCTAAGATCAGTTATGGTACATTTATAAGCATCACAAACATTGTGGTGAGTTATGTAAATTTATAAGCATAGCAATCTTATTGTTTGGTGTGTTGAATTATGGTACATTTATAAGCATCACAATCTCATTGAGTGGTGAGTTCTGGTACATTTATAAGCATCACAATCTCATTGAATGGTGAGTTCTGGTACATTTATAAGCATAACAAACTTATTGTTTAGTGTGGTGAGTTCTGGTACATTTATAAGCATAACAATCTTATTGTTTAGTGTGGTGAGTTATGGTACATTTATAAGCATAACAATCTTATTGTTTAGTGTGGTGAGTTATGGTACATTTATAAGCATAACAATCTTATTGTTTAGTGTGGTGAGTTATGGTACATTTATAAGCATAACAATCTTATTGTTTAGTGTGGTGAGTTATGGTACATTTATAAGCATAACAATCTTATTGTTTAGTGTGGTGAGTTCTGGTACATTTATAAGCATAACAATCTTATTGTTTAGTGTGGTGAGTTCTGGTACATTTATAAGAATAACAATCTTATTGTTTAGTGTGGTGAGTTCTGGTACATTTATAAGCATAACAATCTTATTGTTTAGTGTGGTGAGTTCTGGTACATTTATAAGCATAACAATCTTATTGTTTAGTGTGGTGAGTTATGGTACATTTATAAGCATAACAATCTTATTGTTTAGTGTGGTGAGTTCTGGTACATTTATAAGCATAACAATCTTATTGTTTAGTGTGGTGAGTTCTGGTACATTTATAAGCATAACAATCTTATTGTTTAGTGTGGTGAGTTCTGGTACATTTATAAGCATAACAATCTTATTGTTTAGTGTGGTGAGTTCTGGTACATTTATAAGCATAACAATCTTATTGTTTAGTGTGGTGAGTTCTGGTACATTTATAAGCATAACAATCTTATTGTTTAGTGTGGTGAGTTATGGTACATTTATAAGCATAACAATCTTATTGTTTAGTGTGGTGAGTTCTGGTACATTTATAAGCATAACAATCTTATTGTTTAGAGTGGTGAGTTCTGGTACATTTATAAGCATAACAATCTTATTGTTTAGAGTGGTGAGTTCTGGTACATTTATAAGCATAACAATCTTATTGTTTAGTGTGGTGAGTTATGGTACATTTATAAGCATAACAATCTTATTGTTTAGAGTGGTGAGTTCTGGTACATTTATAAGCATAACAATCTTATTGTTTAGAGTGGTGAGTTCTGGTACATTTATAAGCATAACAATCTTATTGTTTAGTGTGGTGAGTTATGGTACATTTATAAGCATAACAATCTTATTGTTTAGTGTGGTGAGTTATGGTACATTTATAAGCATAACAATCTTATTGTTTAGTGTGGTGAGTTATGGTACATTTATAAGCATAACAATCTTATTGTTTAGTGTGGTGAGTTATGGTACATTTATAAGCATAACAATCTTATTGTTTAGTGTGGTGAGTTATGGTACATTTATAAGCATAACAATCTTATTGTTTAGAGTGGTGAGTTCTGGTACATTTATAAGCATAACAATCTTATTGTTTAGAGTGGTGAGTTCTGGTACATTTATAAGCATAACAATCTTATTGTTTAGTGTGGTGAGTTATGGTACATTTATAAGCATAACAATCTTATTGTTTAGTGTGGTGAGTTATGGTACATTTATAAGCATAACAATCTTATTGTTTAGTGTGGTGAGTTATGGTACATTTATAAGCATCAAAACAATGTCTGCCTCGAGCTAGAGGACACCAGAAACATCATAAGCATTATATGGTGAGACATTTCCACATGTCATAGAATTCATTTGGAGAATTTTTAAATATTTAAAATATCGATAACATTATAACATTTTACCAGTACCAAAAACATTCGATGTTAAATTCTGATATTTTATTAATAGTATTAAACATTTACAAATTTCTTGTACAATATTTTTCATTAATCATAGATCATTTAAAAGCTTTAAATAAAATACTACTGTGTGTGGTGGAACACATTAATAATTATAATTATATCTCTAAAATTAATAATTATATCTCTAAAGTGTTTCTTGGAACACTCACAGACATTCCTTGCTAACTGGTAAAAACTTTTAAGAAAACACACACATACAGACTCATACTCATACACACAAATACATACACACATGCACACATATACACTCGCATACATATACACACCTGTACACATACACATGTACACAAACTTTCACATGTACACACATGCACATATATATACACATACACACGTGCACACACACATATACACACATACAAACATACACACACATACACAATATAATAATATATATATAATGCTATTAAACTTATGCAACATCAACAAAATACTCTTCACTCAGTCTCAATGATGGGCGTGATTTAACTTTGAACTAATTAAAGTAAGTCTGAAATGAAAAGCCGTTCTTTTTTTTCCCCTTTTGCTGCAGTCGACTGTACAAACGCGGGTCTCGGTGACCTCGGTGTGGAGATCACACATGCGCGAAAGAGAATTCCAGTCTCTGCAACTGAAACGTCAACACCGCGACTGTTCAAGATCTCCTACACGCCGTACGATCCCGGCCCTTACGAAATCAATGTGCATTTCAATGGAGCAGAAGTCAGAGGTGAGATTCTTGTGTGAAATCTCCATTTACTTTGTATACGCGCACACACACGCACACACACACACACACACACACACACACACACACACACACACACACACACACACACACACACACACACACACGTGTGAATTCTTGAGCTCTGACAAAATCTGGCAACTCCTTATTGTAAAAGTATCCTACACCCTTTCTTCATTTATGTTTGTTTTTTCTAATTACAGTTGACTGTGTGTAAGGGTGGCGCGAGGGAGGTTGTTGTTTACTTTGTAGATTTTGTTTTCAAAAACAAACTACCATGACACTCTGCCCCGATCTTGAGGGCTAATTTACAAAGTCTCGAGTACAATCCATCAGAGCTTTTGAGATTTTCCAGAATTCATAGAAACAAAAAGACTTTCTGGTTCGTTTACTTGGGGAGGCATTTCATAGTTTAGAAAAATCTATCAGGGCCAAAAGTTCTGATGATTTACAAGTGTGTATACACTAAAACGCTATCGTGTGTATATTCAAATGTATTGCCATTGTGTGTACATTAAAACTTCATTTTCTGTACATTGGAATGCATCGCCTTTGTGTATACATTAAAACTTCATTGTGTGTACATTAAAATGTCTTAGAGTATACATTAAAACGTGTCGTGTTTTTCTTAAGATGCTGACTTCCATTCCACTGACCCCGAGGAACGACAAAGAAGAGCTGTTTTCAATACCTCGGCGGCTTTTCATGGTGACGTCATCAAAGTGAACGCATCGTGTAAGTATACGCTGTATTAAACATATTATAATTCACATAATAGTAATGATGTCATTATCATCATTATCATTGACAACAATATCAGAGATGGTACTGTTTATAGCGGCAGTAAAAGATATAGAAATAGTAATTCTTGTAGTGATATCAGAGGAGTTAATGATTTTAGCAGAAGTAGAAGTAGTAATAGTAATTGTGGCAGTGATATCAGAGTAGAACATTTAATAGTAGAATTGGTATTAGTAATTGTGGTAGTGGAAGTAAAAATGGTGGTGGTCGTAGTAATAGCATTGGTGGTGAGGGTGCTGCTGTATATAAATTTATACAGTCAGTGGCAGCAGTTGTTTCAAAAAGTAATGCTAAATAAATAAAATTGCTTATTGTATATGTCTACATATCCTGTCATCCAGGCGACTGGGAAATCGATTACGTCACTGGCGGTCCTTTTGTTGTGCACGTCACGGATTCTTCCGACGTCCAGGTGTACGGGATGAAGGATGGGACTGTGTGCAGCAGTCCGGAACTCATAGGTGAGTCGCCAAATGCCACCTGTGATTCTCATTTTTTCGGATCATCAAATATACTTGATAAATGTTGAGTAAAGAGACCCCTCTAAAATCTTTTTCTCTTAATATTTCAACATACAATCCCCTCTGCACCTCATGAAAGCTCAGTATATTTGTTATGTGCAATGAACGTTAAAGCTATTGGTTTACGGAGATATCTGTAGGCATGCGTTGTGTCTCTTATAAATGATAAAACAGTGACAGATCTGTCCAAAAAAAAGGTATCTCGGTGTCAATCAAGTTGCACAAGCAATTCTTTCAGAAAAAAAAAAACATAGCCTGTGGTCATGCAAAGTGAAGGAATGTAGACTGCTAAGTGTAAACCAGAGGTGCGCAACAAGCGGCCCGCGGGCCACAACCCGGCCCACCAGGCCAGCCAGTGTGGCCCTCGCTAACCACTTTTATTTTTTGCAATTTCAATTTTTTTTTTCGTAGCCGTAAGACACATTTTACATCACTTTTTGTCAGCATATATTGTTGTGAGCAGTTCTTCTCAAGAATGAAAAATTTACTAAAAACAGACACCGTAGTCAGCTCACAGATGAACATCTTACCAGTCAGCTCCAAGTTGCCACCACATCAATCAGAGCAGACATAGATAAGTTGTGCGAAAGCACTAAATACCAAGTTTCACATTAATAAAAGTAAATGTAATTGTATTTGCCTTTATTGTTTAAAAATGTATTCACAATGTATTCATAACTCAATACACTAGTTGTAATTAAATTACATATTTTTGGCGGTGACTGGCCCTAATTGTTGTTCCATTGTTTGGAAATGGCCCACCAATGAAAAATGTTGTACACTCCTGGTGTAAACAAACGGAAAACATCATTAGCTGTACACATCTTTTAAAATGCGCTGCGTTTGATTATTTCAATTATTACTCTAGTAATATTCATTTTATTTCACAAATGATGCGATAATTTGACCGGTGCTGAAAAGAAAATTTGACTGTGGTGTAAATTAAGAATAATAATGCTAAAGACCAAGTGAAATGGGATCTAGGTCAACCAGAGATAAGAATAAATCCGTATGAAATGAGTAATTACCATTCATAGAATTAAGACTGCAAAATGTAAACATTCAGAGATTTGTAAAATACATTTATTTCGGTATTGAAAGTCAATATTTCTGAAAGAAACCAGAGATTTCGTACATTTGCGAGACTGACTTCTCATCTTAGCAAGATAACATGTGACGTCACGAGTAGGAACAACAATCCGCATGCGCTGTCTTGCGTTAAATGCGTAGTTTGAAAAGTTAAAACATGGTTAAATATTGCAGTGCATATAGTGCAACAGCGCAAAAACCAAAAATATTCATTTTTTTCACATTTCCCAAAGATCACAAATTACGAAAAAAGAGTGGATTACAAAGCTAAAAAGAAAAAAACTTTCATCTGATAACACAAACGGTAGTGTGTGTAGGAAGCACCTCGAAGAAGACTGTGAAATGCAAAGGAGATAGTCTTTTTGGGACAGTTTAGCAGCGACAGGCTTTGAGGTGCTAAAAGTTAGACTTAACCAGTTTAAAATCAGTCTTACACTTAGTTATAGCTTATCGTTTTGATCATTGACATTGATTTGTAATTTTACATCCAATCATTTCATTACAGTTACAGCTGTCCTAAATATGTAGTGTGTGATTTTAATTGAATAAGTTTTAAAACCATTCATTTAGTGAATCTTCTCGTAAGTAATCACAGAGCATTTATTGAAATTTGTACTATAATTAATTTTTTTAATTGCAGACATGTAATTATATTTTTATTTATGTATACCTATTGAAATTAATTTAAATTTACTTTCTACACTTGCCCCTATATAATAAAGATAGAAAAAGTATTCATGTAATAATAAAAACACTCTTGATAAATTAATATTGAATATTAATTAGTAAGTGCCTAAAAGCAATTTTACTTGTATTCAATTATTAAAATAAATACTTCTTGCAGTTTCAACTTGATATGTGTTGTTAACATGTTTATTAGTATAATTAATTAACTATCAATTAATAAACTGCTGTTTAATTACTTTGCAATATCTGATTTAATTTAAAATATCTACTGAATATGATGTTTCATATACTAAAAATATATTCATCAAACAAATATCACCATATTTTAATCTGAATTTGTATGAATGCATTTTATTACATCAGTGGTTTCTTGTGTGTTAATGGCATCATAATATGTTACTTTATATATTGTAGCATTGCTGTCAAGACTATTTATAACATAAATGTATATGACAAATGTTCTTGAATAGACAATCTTATTACTCAAGCCATTACCCGGACTAAAACTAAAGTCTTTATTTTCCCGCTGCTAACTTTAGTTGGTAAATCCATTAGAATTTGATCATTATTATTATGCTACTGCCAAAACTAATTGTGTACAAATCAATAGTTGAAGTAACTTGATCATAATTAAATATTTTATGCTACATTTTATGGTTTCATAATACTGCATATTAGCAAAGTTATAAAACTTTGTTGCACTAATTATACCACCACTAGTAAGGTGGCAAAAATCAAGAATTTTTTTCCTAGAATTCTAGCCATCTTTTTCGTGACTGTATTTGATTGTTGCTATGGAGCATGTATACACAATATATTAATAATTGCAATATTAATAAGAAGAAATGCATATATTTACGCTTTATTAGACTATCCAACTAATAAATTAATATATATTAATTGGTCATTAATTGTTACATTTAAAATCTTTTGATTTGAAATACTAAATAAATAAAAAAATAAACATGCATAACATTTATACAGACATTAATGCATAAACAGCCAAGTATATATAGAGAAATATAAACGATATAAAATACAAAATTATAATTTTTATTTTAAAATATCTATATTGATATTCTCTAAATGTTAGTACAGATCGTTAATACTATCAAATATAATGACAATTACAAAACTACTTTGAAAGCTTTCGTCATTCAAGTAAAGATCATACATAACTCTTGTTAATAATAGTTAGAAATATGTCTATGAGCTTAACGATGTCTACATTTTAATACTAGTTAGAAATATGTCTATGAGCTTGACGATGTCTACATGTTAATAATAGTTAGAAATATGTCTATGAGCTTGACGATGTCTACATGTTAATAATAGTTAGAAATATGTCTATGAGCTTGACGATGTCTACATGTTAATAATAGTTAGAAATATGTCTATGAGCTTAACGATGTCTACATTTTAATAATAGTTAGAAATATGTCTATGAGCTTAACGATGTCTACAAACATATGGCATGTAGTAATATATTACCAGAAAAATAACTTTACCAGACGTGGTCATCGACAATCATTGTTTCCTCAGTATCTCCAACATCATTAGAAATGGTATGCGAACTACTATCAGAAAAACATTCGCTGTCATCAGCACGAATTAGATCTAAGTAGTACGGTGTACCAGAGAAAATTACATTGGCGGCCATTTAACTCCATTCATGACGTCACTTCCCGAGAGCTTGGAATTGTGTGTCTTAGTTATGGGGCAAATCTCGTTCACAAGCTATGTTTGACCTAGATTCCATTTTACTTGGACTTTAACCAGTGAACTGTTCAATAATATTCATTTCTGATATCATTTTTTTGCAACAAACAGATTTCAATAATTGCTACTATTACAGGTGTTTTTTTTACAGTAATTACTTCTGTCTTATTTCAGCGGACTGCACGAAAGTTGGGGACGGTTCCATTATAGCGGAAGTGACGCGTGACGGACTACGCTACCCGTGCAAAATTAAGAAAGACCAACCGGGAATCTACCATATTAGTTTCAAGCCGAATGGTCCTGGGGTTTACAAAACATGGATTTCATACGACGGACTTCCGGTAAAAGGTAAGTTCTAAAATATGGCTTTGAGTAAAAGGTAAGTTATTCAAGTATGGACCTTGAACACTGACCTTCTTGTAAGTTTGCATGCAAGATAGCTAATCCAATCAAATTATCTTCATTGTCTTTTTCCATAGTAAGTTCTCTTACAGCACCTATAGTTTACAACACACGACGTAACAGATAGCCGTTAGTCGCATAGATAGATAAATGGATAGATGGATGGATATTACGGATTATGGATGGATTATGGATGGATAGATGGATGGATGGATGGATAGATGGATGGATGGATGGATGGACAGGATTTAGAGAGATTTTAAGACGGTTTTACTTTGTGCAGATGTGGTTCTGCACAATATCGAAGTTAAATAACGACTTCTAATTTCAAATAATGTTCCCATTGTAATGGATACTGTAGGATAAAACTGATAAAGTCATCGTCAAATTACAGGTATTTGGAGCTCGACTAAAACCAAGCTTTTATTTGTCTCTTTTAATAAATGTTCAACAATAATATTCTCAGTGTAATGATCCTTATAGAGCGAGTCTGGTAAAGATGTGGTTAAACAATTTCATTTATAACGCCACGCGGAAACTCTATGTTTCGGTGTGTTTGTTTGTTAGGCAAAAATTGTGACTTTAAACAATATAATTTACTCGACTTCATCAATAATCAATAGAATATACTTCCAGATGCAAACCTCTTTCTTATTCTTAGTGCAACTTTTTGTTTGTTTTATAGTCACCTAGTTCATTTGCTTATGCAATACAATTTTAAGTAGCATCATTCAAAATATTAAACATCCAAAAACATCAAAGGGAAAATTCAGAAGACAATTACGTTATTAGCATTGCCTTCGTAAAAAGTATTTATCATTACTTCAAAAGAGAAACACACTTCAAATTCGTTTCGTTGTGTTTCGAGAATCCATTTTGATGTCCTTTTTATGTGACAGGCTCGCCCTTCGTGCAAGAAATAGCTGAGCTTGGGAGCCCTCTAGCTCATGGTGACGGCCTGCACAGGGGAGTTCCTGGACGACCCATGAATTTCACAATTGACACGAGAGGTCACCCTGGCCAAATTTCTGTGGACGTAATAGGTTGGTAGGCGATCTGATCTCTCTCTCTCTCTCTCTCTCTCTCTCTCTCTCTCTCTCTCTCTCTCTTTCTCCCCTTTCTTGGGTCAATAATTTTGTAATATTATTTTTATTAATAACACGTTTGCATTTTAAAGGAACTGTGTTTATACAACTTAACAACTTATCCAGAATTCGGAGAGGGGTGGGAAGGGGAGTGTTGCACTTAAAAAAATTAATGCATTTTGTTTTCTGCAGAAAATAGTTCATCCTGTACTCTTTGTTCAAAATTTGTATCTGCCTTTTATTCGTTTAGATCACTGTAATTTTCCTTAGGCAATAGTTCATCCTGTACTTTTATAGCAAATTGTCTCTTCTTGTAAAAATTTGTTTTAGTGTTCTAATGTGCTCTTGGCAATTATAGGTGAGTTCTAATAAACGTGTGAAATTATCATTTAGTTAATTTTTATTAGTTTTAAAATCATCCAGATATAGTAAATAGTGGATAGATGGATGAATGGATGGAGTGGCGTTTAAATCAAAGCAACAAACAATACAATCAAATATACTTCATATCTACAAGTTCAGTTATATAATTACAATGTTAAACTTATAATTCTACATTAAGTAATTAGAAGTATTTGCAATGAACTATTAAATTATTTGGTTATTAAAACATCAATACTCCAGTTCTAAAAGAGAGAAGGTGAGATTAAGTAATAAAAAGATTGGGAAAAGATTGAGTGAACATAAACACAGAATTTCTTTAAACTAATAATCTGAACATTTATTGTACAATACGTAGTTGTTTCTTAACAGGACCTTCCCAGCATGCCATACCATGTCAACTTGACCCGCAAACTGACGGGACCATTCGAGCTTCTTATGTTGCCAAAGAAAGGGGAGTTCACACTGTGGATGTACGGCTTGACGGCAAACACATTGACGGTAATCTGTTGTCTTTTTTTCTTACAACATATTTTTATTACGTGTTTCATGTAAATAAGTGCACGTGTGGTGTAGTATTATGGAGAAAGTTCACAGTGCATCTCTATGTCTGTGTCTCTGTTGTTTGTAAATGCTGTATTACAAAAAATTCCACAGTGCGTCTGTTTGTCTGTGTTCGTGTGTGATTTAAATAATTATATGCGAGAAATGTCCTGGGCTTCTTTATCTGTATGTGTGTATGCGCGTTATTTTCATGAAGCGATGCATTCTTGCGTGACCTCAATTTTACAGTGAATGGTTTCGACTGTAATAAACGTGATTGCCCATTAGGAAAAGACTGGTCAGATATGTGACTGTAATGAATGTGACTATCTCATTTCGAGAGAGACTGGTCAGTTGGTCAGTGATGAAAGAAAACAAGGAAAGGAAAAAAGCGAGTGAGGGAAGGAAGAAGAGAAAAAGGATAAGGGAAAGAGACCAACTAATGGAGATAGGGGGAAAAGAGATGAATGTAAATAAGAGATAAGTGGACAGAAAAGAGAAAGAGAAAAGGCGACAAAACACTAGAGAGAGCCAGAAGAGAGTTAAAACAAAAAAAGAAGAAACAAAGGGATGTGGAGAAATAGGAAAAAAGAGAGACAGAAATGGATAGAATACAGGAAGCGGGTCGAAATACATATTTATTTAGTACAGTATTTCATTGCGTCCACTTCCAGAATTCTAGGACGTTCTATACCCTGATTTTTGCAAGCAGAGTTTGGATGTTGCCGATGACTTCGAGACTATACAACAATTCTTTCGCAAAGTAATACATCGATACAAAATAAATATGCCAATTAGATGCTCATGATTGTATCTAACATAGCCATCGCCAGGACCCAAATCATTATTGTTAACATTTGCAATGTGTGTGCATATATCACTCTTCAATGTGTTAGGTTGCGCGCTGATAAGGGAAGAAAATAAAGTTAGCGAATTTTTACGGTTGATTTCTGTCATTATATTTCTATTTTCTTCAGCTTTGATTATGTCATTCAACTGTTCCCTGATTCTGTTATTTCAGTTTTCTTCATCTTGATTACGTCATTCAACTGTTTCCTGATTATCTATTATTTCACAGGAAGTCCTTTCAAACCGAGTATTGCCGATCCGGACAGTGTGCGTGTTTCCGGTGGTTGGCGCTCTCTGATGGACGAAAAGGGGATTATCCCCCTTCGAGTAAACAAAGAAAAGCAGCTGCCTTTTGACGCCTCCGAAGCAGGCCCGGGTGAGTGTTGCTTTTTAAATTTGTGTTACTGCAAAAGTTAGCTGTTAAGACACTAGCATCTTGCTCGAATCTATTGGGGTTCGATTCTCGTTTGATGGTCAATAAGGTAGAGGCGATTTTAACTGCTGTCTCAAGATGAGGGGGTTTTATAAACTCGAGCCTTGTGTATACAAGCAGTACCCCCTACCCCCCCCCCCCAGCAGTTGCCCAGCAACATTACAAACTTGAAAAATCCACCATACACCCATTCCAACCTTCACTTCCGTCCACCCCTATCCGTGGCAATATATATTGCTCGCGTGCCACAAGCGCAAGTCAACCCAAAATCAAACAACCAAACGTTTGTAATCTTGCTGTAGAAATGCTTATTTTTATTTTATTGAAAGTTTTTCTTTTATTAAAGTAAAATATATACTTGTTATTTAATGCGGATATAATATTAACAAATTAGTAAATTTAAAAATGTTTACATGTTAAAAGTACTATTTCTTTTCAAAGTTGTTTGGCAAAGTTAACTTGAAATCGAAACACAATATATGTGGCAACAACGATAAGAACAAATATTGTTTCATTTCCGTTTCAAACAAACTTTGTCTTAACGATATGTTTGATTGTTAGTGGATTTTACAAAAATTAAAATCTTTTTCTTCTATAAGAATACTTTAACGACGGCTGTATTTTTGTAAGTTAATGGATAGTCTAGGTGGATTGTGGATTGATAGTCTAGTTGTTTGGTTGCTTGAATGACTATTTGCTTGATTAACAGAATGAATGCGGGGTTGTTTTGGTTTTGGTTTTATTTTGATTGATTATTATTTGCACATTCCGAGTAAATTAAATTTTTTTTCATTACAAACGAATTACATGCTTGTTTCTGTGTTCATTATTTAAAATTCTGGTTAAAGCTATTGATACGGTTTCGTGAAAGTACATGTTTAGAAAATATTGCCTGCATACGACATTTTTTCGCTATTGTTCTAGGGGAGTTAAGCGCTGAGGTTCGAAGTGCGAGCGGTAGAATCCCTGTCACCATTGACGCCAGGAATGACGGCAGACACACTGTCATCTTTACACCCAGGGAAGAAGGTATGAAATAAAATCCACTTGACAAAATCTATTTGTCTGTATGGCTTTTCATTTTCTTATCCAAAATTTAGTATCACATTTTTCTCTCCTAAACTATTTTAAATCCTAACCTAATTTCAGTCCTTTCTAATTTTAATCTTCTCACACTTAAGTCGCATTCTTCTTTCCCACTGCAATTATATTTTTAATGTTCTATCCCACTTTCAGTTTATTTTTCACTGTCAAACCTTTAGTGAGTATCGACAAATCTTATAATAAACTTAGTGCTCAATGAGTTTCCACAGTCTCGCTGTAAACGTAAATTTAAGCTCTTTCACTTTTATACTATGGTTTCCTGACAGCCGAACCATGAACCTAGTGTGCCTGTTTTAGGCTCGTTTATTAAAGGGAGACAACGCTTTACATTAGCATTTAGTAAAGTGAGTGCTGCCGCGTAGGGACCCATATCCGTTCTAAGAAGTGAAGCTAATGCCTGAATTTTTATAAAGGGCAGCTATTGCTACAGTAGGCGGCATTTTAAAAAAAGTGTGTGTGTGTGTGTGTGTGTGTGTAGTAGTAGTAGTAGTAGTAGTAGTAGTAGGAAGATGAGGAGGAGGAGGAAGGGGGAGTGTCAGGAGCATGTAGCTGGATCGGATTCTGTGCGTGACTTTTGTCCCTAATTAAAATGTTGTGTGCTTGTTATGTACTGCAGGAGGGACTGAGCATAAGTGAGGGTGGGGATGTTTATAAAGTGCTTTATATTTTGTGTGTATTTGTGACGTGTAGATAGATATATGCAATTTCGTTTCCTGTTATGTTTGTTGGGTAGGGGACTCTATGTTAGTGAGGTGTGGGTCCTTTTTGCTGTTGTAATAATTTGTTTGATGACTTCTTAGAATTGGTACAGGTGTGTGACCGTTGTGTAACTCGTTAGTGGTGGCAGGATTTCAGTACCACAGCTGAAGCAGACTGACTTACTGTGAATATTTTTCTTTTTGCTTTCCCTCTCGCTACAGGCAAGCATTACATTGACGTCAAGTGGGGAGGATTCTCGCTGCAGAATTCTCCGTATGAAGGATTCGCCACTTGGGAACCGGAACCTGTGATACAGCCTGAACATGAGATCGTAACTCTCAAACAAATACCTCTTCAGTACGGCAGTTTTCCTTATAAACAACATCACATCAACAACCACGTTAATAAAAACATCAACCATAAAATCAGCAACTGCAGTACCAATAATTAGAACAGCTACAGCCATAGCATCAACATCTAACAAAATCAGTCATAACAACATCTAACAAAAGCAGTCATAACAACATCCGTAACAACGATGATACTATGATGATGTGTAGAGTGGTGGTAATGATGATGGCAGTAGTAGTTGTTGTCCGGTAATGGTAAATAGTAATGATTTGGTGCCATTAGTTGGGGTTTGGTTCTGATAACTGTAGCAGAAATGGTGGCGGAAGCGGTTTCATTAGAAGCGTCTTAGTAAAAGGGATGATAGTGGTCGGGGAAGTTCTTGAAATCAAGGGAGATAACAAATTTGTCCAGGGAACATGCCATCCTCGCATAGGAGATTAAGGAATATACTTGTTTTAAAATCAAAACTAGATGAATGTTTGCAAATACAAATAATATTTAAGTGTAAAATGTGGATATATTTTAACACGGACCATGTTTCTGCATCTAGTTATCAACATTAAGTGTAAAATGTAGATATATTTTAACACGGACCATATTTCTGCATCTAGTTATCAACATTACAGTATAAATAAAATGTGGATATTTTCCGGACCATATTTCTCATCTAGTTATCAACATTACAGTGTAAAAACGTAGATATTTCATGGACCATATTTCCTCACCTAGTTATCAACATTAAAATGTAACACGTAAGAGTGTAGGCAATGGACGCGAAAGTTCAAAATGGTAACTCGAATCTAACATTGTTTCCCGCGTTCAAAAGTGACCTTGTAGTGTATTTCTTGAACGGAAATAATTTGGCCATTATCACCACTTTAGAAAAGACTAAATGCAATCCAATAAGACTACCTTAGGCTTGATGATAAAAAGAAAAAGAAAACAGCAATAAGATTATCATCATCAACATTATTATAACTCATCATCGTCGCTGTCGATGTTTTCATGCTTGAAATCATCGTCATTTAGTAACGTTGTACTAATAATAATGTTGTTTTCAGTACTATTGTCATCATCGTCATTTAGTAACGTTGTACTAATAATAATGTTGTTTTCAGTACTATTGTCATCATCGTCATTTAGTAACGTTGTACTAATAACAATGTTGTTTTCAGTACTATTGTCATCATCGTCATTTAGTAACGTTGTACTACTAATAATGTTGTTTTCAGTACTATTGTCATCATCGTCATTTAGTAACGTTGTACTAATAATAATGTTGTTTTCAGTACTATTGTCATCATCGTCATTTAGTAACGTTGTACTAATAATAATGTTGTTTTCAGTACTATTGTCATCATCGTCATTTAGTAACGTTGTACTACTAATAATGTTGTTATCAGTACTATTGTAAGCATCCATTGCTAGGGAATCAATAACCGATTGTGTGTTTATTTATATTTTATTTATTCATGACTTAAAAGGCATTAAATTCAAATATATGTCTATATCTGATAGTTTTATTTTACAGAAATTGCATTTTTTTTCATTTTTAGGAGCAGCATGCCCATTCAAAGACCAATAGAAAAAGACATTATACCTTTAACTGTCAACAAAGTCAAAGAAATACCTTTTGATACGTCAAAAGCTGGACAAGGTAGGCGTGCTTCTGTTGATAAAGAAAGAATTTATATCGTTAAGTGTCAATGATAAATAACTGTATATACTAAGCGTGTTGGACCAAAGAATATTACGGTTTGCATTATTTCTGGTTAAAAACAGACTAAATATTTTTTTAAATTATTTTCTTAACTAAACCCCGCAAAACACGAACATGCATATTCAAACACACGCACATGCGCATACATTTGCATATACGGACCTACTCACACACACACACACACACAAATATATATACACACAAATAAACACGCATGCACATATATACACATATTTATGCATAATATCTACTTAAAAGCATATTATATGCAATATAACCGATATCGAGTGATTCCCCTTTAGAATGGAAAGAATAAACTTGATGTAAAACAAATAATGTCTGTGAGTTTCCCTTATAACCACTTGTGGATTCTTGGGTTGTTAAAAATATTCTAATTATTCTTCAGCAACCAAAGAAATAAAATAGTATAATTTGTATAGTATAGAGCCTCCGTTCAAATTTTTTTTCTCCTGTAAATTAATTTTAAAAAAATGTTTATGCCTCGTCATTGGAATTATGTAGGTCATCTTAATGGCAGAGTTCAAGGCCCTTCCGGACAAATTCCTGTTGTCGTTGATAACAAAGTGGATGGGAAGCCAACGATAATATTCACTCCAGAGGAAGAAGGTGATTCTAAATTAATTCAACTCTCTGTCTGTCTGTCTGTCTGTCTGTCTCTCTCTCTCTCTCTCTCTCTCTCTCTCTCTCTCTCTCTCTCTCTCTCTCTCTCTCTCTCTCTCTCTCTCTCTTTAAGTTTAGGCTGCTTTCATCCTCTTATTTAATGGAGACAGTGGTTTATAGAACGTCACTTAACGTCATGTTAACAAGGAGAAAGTTTGGTGAGTTATGAACGAGTCTATTAGAGACATATGTTTTAGAAGGCTATTCGTATAGTTCACACAGAAATCCTTTAGTGTGTTTCAGACTATTGGAGATTCTGTAGTTACGTGAAATATGCCACTCGTCGCACATTGTGTGCATTCCATCATTAAATCTCGAAGACATTTGCTCCCACATACAGCGCGTGAAAGTGTTAGTGAGAGTGAGGATAAATGGTTGGTCCGAGTGCATATGAACGCTTGTGGGTGGATTCCACGATTCACAATTTCTCAATGAAGTTGCCTTCCCCTCCACTTCAGGTGCATGACTGAGTTGTACAAATGTCTTATTGCAATGCAGATAGACATCACACACCCCCAACTCTTCAGGTGCATGACTGAGTTGTACAAATGTTTTGTTGCAATGCAGGTAGACATTCCCCATGACCTAGTTGTACAAATGTCTTGTTGCAATACAGGTAAGCACATAATAAACGTCGATTGGAATGGTGCACCCCTAGGGCAGTCACCTTTCATTGGGTATGCCACCCGAGCTCCTGACAACAACAACAATCGGTATCCATCCGTCGTCATGATGGGAAGACCCGTAACGTAAGTTTTCAAAATAGCAGTGATCATCAGCATCATCATCAACATATTTATCATTATCAGAACTTTAATGATTTTTATTATTATTATTATGTGAGATTTTTAAGATTTGTTGGTTTTTGACTGAAAGTAAGAATACACTGCTTATAGTGACTCTTTCTATGATGACTCATTGATTCGTGATTTAATGGAGAAAATGCTCCATGCTGTGACAGTCACATTTCGTGCAAATGTATGATTATTTTCAATAGACGCACAAATGTATGATTATTTTCAATAGACGCACAAATGTATATATGCACATACAACATCAACCCACTAACCCCGCGCGCGCACACAAACACATACACTCAGTCAAATGAGTTAATTTAAATGTAATTATATCTTTAATATAATAAAATGTTCATATTAAAAATTGTAAATATCAATCCTCTTTTTCCTGGTTGACAAACTGAAAATACTTCTGAGCATCGTCGTTCAATGGAGATATAAAATCACAGAATCTAAGAACTATAACAGAAATTAATATATTCATACATACATGCATACATTCATACACATAATAATAAACTCATATATATATATATATATACAAATAATTATAAACACTTTATTAAAGTCATTTAACTATTATAGTACGATCCGTACAAGGCTATGGATTTCTGAATGAAAACATTCAGTGTAGAATAATGGGCTATAAATAATATGTTCAGTATAATGTTTATTAGTTTCACATTAACCAAGTGTCCGTCATTCTTGAATATTGTGGATCCATCAGCAGTTGAATTTTTTTTAATTTTCAAGAGTGTCAGTCATGTTAAAGCTTGTAATATATGAATAAATTTCATTTGTCGCAATATTCGGGCCATCGTTTTGAGTCATTATTTTTATTTTAAATGGTTTTTGTCCATTTAGTACTGTCCCAACAAGTTCATAAAATATTACTTTATAATTAAACAAATAACCTTACATTTAAATTAAATTATATTTTAAAGTAATTAAATTCAATTGTTGGTTACATTAAATCAAATATACATAATTAAATTAAATGTAAAATAGATTTTTTAAAAACTTCATTATTGTTTTCTATTACATTGGTGATGGTGCGAATTGATTGAAATTAAAAATGCTGTCCCTTATCTGAGAGAAAGAAGGAAGTTTACGTTTTACTGTTGTTGATGAAATTGATTTTATATGGTGTCTCGGGGAAGGTTTCCTTTTGTCGGGTGGTGGTACAAGTAATATGTGGGTGGTGGTACAAGTAATATTAGCCATTATGAATGGAAGTCTAAGGTAAACATAGATGTTAAGGCAAATAATGAAATAAAAGCTTAACAGATCAGGTGATAATCTCGGTTCAACTGCCTTGCAGGAACAGTCCAAGAGAGGAAGACAAGGAAATCATTCCACTTAAAGTCCACAAAGAGAAACAGCTTCCTTTCGACACCACACAGGCCGGGCCAGGTAGCAGACGTGTTCATCGCTTTATTCCTGACTAGAATGTGAACATAAAGATGTCATTTTTATATTGCTTTAATTCTCAGGTTTAATTGCTTTGATGCTGAGGTAGAACGGTTTTGGTGCTGAGGTAGAACGGTTTTGGTGCTGAGGTGGCATGGGTTTGGTGCTGAGATAATACGGGTTTGGTGCCAATGAAGATGGTGATTTCAGTGTGATGGCGATAATTTTTGCTATGGTACTGGTGGAGTGTATAGTGGTGGCGATGATCTTGACTATGGTAGTGGGGGGTGTAGAGTGTTGGCGATGATCTTGACTATGGTAGTGGGGGGTGTAGAGTGTTGGCGATGACTATGGTAGTGGGGGGTGTAGAGTGTTGGCGATGATCTTGACTATGGTAGTGGGGGGTGTAGAGTGTTGGCGATGATCTTGACTATGGTAGTGGGGGGTGTAGAGTGTTGGCGATGACTATGGTAGTGGGGGGTGTAGAGTGTTGGCGATGACTATGGTAGTGGGGGGTGTAGAGTGTTGGCGATGATCTTGACTATGGTAGTGGTATGGTGTAAGAAGATGGCGATGCTCTTGGCTATTGTAGTGGGGGGTGTAGAGTGTTGGCGATGATCTTGGCTATGCTACTGGTAGGGTGTGTGAAGATGGCGATGCTGTTGTTTTTTGCAAGTTGGTGAATAAACTGGACGTGTTGGTGATGGTAGTGAATTTTGGCGATGAAAGTGACAATAATAATGGGGTGGGCGAGGGTGAGGGCTAGATGGTGAGTGAGATGATGATAATGATGCCTGTGGTGAAAAGGTGATGGTGATGATGGAGATGATGTGATAATGATAGTGATAATGTTTACAGGTAGTAGTAGTAGTAGCATTTGTCGAATGATGCGACAACGGTCTATTAATACCTGAAGAGGCAGAAGTATTAGTTATGGTATCGACTGTAATGGGGTACAACAGCCTGTTAATGTCTGAAGTAGCACAAGGCGTAGGTTAAGTAAATCGACTTTATTGAACACGCCGACACGGGTACAAAGTAACGGCGGTAGTTTCAGGTAGTGGTATTGAAAACATCTGACAGTGAACTGCAAGGAACGTTCATAGACCTAGATTTTAGCGAAGCTCTAGCACTCAAATGAAAATAACGGTGTGCTATACAATATTACTGCGTTCATTACTGAAGAATTTTTTATGAAAATAAACAATTTTTTAAAAAGCATGAATCCATGTTTAAATAATTTCTAAAAGACCATATAGAAATTAATCTCTGTTTCACAGGGAGATTGACCGCAACCGTTCGAGGCCCTACGAAAGACTTAAGGACATCGGTTGAGGACACAGGAGACGGGAAACCAATTGTGTACTTCACCCCTCAAGAGGAAGGTATGAAATGACAGTTATAGCAATGAAATAGTTCTTACTTCAAACAAGCTATCGAAAATCATTTAACGCACATCCCTTACTTGATTCTGCAAGTGCTTTATTAAAATATTTATTTCTTATCTTTTGCTTGTTGTTGTTATCAGTAAAAACTGTATCTGACCGAAGTTGCAAATTTATTTTCTAGAATGAAACGTGCAGTTAACTTTGCAACACGTACATTATGTTGTGCGCTTTATGAATGTACTCATTGTCTGACACCTGTCCCTAGGTAAGCACAGCATTGACGTCCATTGGAATGGGACTCCAATCTCGCAGTCCCCGTTCATTGGATATGCCACCAAGGATCCGGACAACGGAGGACACCTCAACGGTCTGCCACCCGTGTTTCTCGCTGGTCGTCTACCAAGGTACACGGAAAAAGAAGTATTTTTCATTCACAAATTGGATACATGGACAAAACTCTATCAATGACAATGTCAACGACAACGACAATAATGATGATAACGATGACGGTGATTGTGTTGTTAGATGAAAGTCGTGTTTCTTTAGTGCTTTGTGTTTATGTAGGTTGTAAAATTCCTCAAATTTTGGATTTGTCAGGAATGGCCGGCCATTGAGCAGTGAAAAGGACATCATTCCTCTGAAAGTAAATCAGCAGAAAGCTCTGCCTTTTGATGCCACAATGGCGCCACCAGGTGGGTTACTGGGTTGTGTTTGTACTTTCTCTTTATTTTGTAATTCTCTTCCTCCTCCATTCACTTTCGCTTTTCCTTCTTTTTTTTTTTTTAATTAACCCTCCATTCTCCTGCAATACTTTTTGTTCCTTTTCTTTCTTTGTTGTCGTCACCATTTTGTTTAACAGTGAAGATTATGAACTAAATGTATTTCATAGGTGTTAGCATTAGCTCCCCTTTATTTCTCTGTTACTATTAATAGTACGAGCTCCAGCGGTACAGTTTACAATATAAGAGCAAAGGTGTTGAGGTTCCTGAAGAAAACACAGGGGAGGGGGTAGCAGTATTTTTTTTAAACGATTGATCAAATATACATGTATTGTTCCTTGTAAACGTTTTAAAGGTACGCTGTAAACATTATATACTATCGTTCTTTTAAAGTTCTGCATTTGTAAACCTTCATTTTGAACTTAAAATTAGTTTATTTTTTTATATCTAATCTCTTTGCTCATAGTAACTAGATTTGTGTACTAATCAATTTGTTTACCTCAACCAGAATTTTGTAACTAAACATTTTGCTTATAGTAACTTTTCTCACGAACCATTTTGTTTAGAGCATTTTTTCTAACTATAGCTTTTCTTACAGCATTAGGTATTTTCTATTTATCATAAGCATTTTCGCTAGATTGTTCTAACTTACCATTTAGCATATAGCACAAGATTTTTCTAACACACCATTTTGCTTAAAACAATATATTTTTAACTTAAATATATTGTTGAGCATGTAATACTAGATTTATCTAACTTACCATTTAGCGTATAGTACTAGATTTGTCTAATTTTTAATTTATCTGATGGCACTATAAATTTTCTAACTTACCATTTTCTTCATAGCACTAGATTCTTCTAACTATCATTTAGCTTGTAGCATTAGATTTGTTACTTTCCATTTAGCTAATAGCTCTAGGTTTTTCTAATTCACCATTTAGCTAATAGCTCTAGGTTTTTCTAATTCACCATTTAGCTATTAGCTCTAGGTTTTTCTAATTCAACATTTAGCTAATAGCTCTAGGTTTTTCTAATTCACATTTCGCTAATAGTACTAGGTTTTTCTAATTCACATTTAGCTAATAGCACTAGGTTTTTCTAATTCACATTTAGCTATTCCACCACTTTGTGTTTGCAAGTGGTTGTTTTTGCTCAGATTTACTAACAGCTGATTATCTGCACTTTGTTTAGATTCTTGTATTTCTTTTCGACGAGATCTCTTTCCTACATGAATTAAGTACTCCACTTCAAACATCTGTTAGACTATTTTTGGCCTTAACTTGTTGACCAATATTTTGTTGTGTAAGCCTGTGACTTACGGATCTTGTACTACATTTATTGATGCTGCCGTGCACATGTAGTTTGTGTTTAACTTATCAGAGCTGCTACTGTCACTGACATAATACGAAATATTGTGACGTACTTCACAGGTCACATGACGGCAAGTGTGCGAGGCCCTTCGAGGGATATTCCGGTGGCTGTGGAAGATCAGGGCAATGGCCGACCAATTCTATATTTCACACCAGAAGAAGAAGGTTAGTGTTAAGTTGTGGTAGTTGCGCTGCGTTAGTTCACCCTCAAGGCTTTCATTAACTTTTTATCATTTGGGAGAACTCGCCTTCTCTTACTGGATGTATGGAAGGCAGTCAGGTGCGAGTGCCTGGGGACGTGTTTATGTTATTGAGTCAAGCCACTTCTTTTATACTTGATGTTGGAAGGTTGGTCATTATTTTTACGGCAGAACACTTATTGCAAATTAAGCATTTCACTGTTTTCAGTGTTTAAAAAAATATATTTTTAGAAAGTATGTTAGAAATATAATTTATTAAATAATGCCAATTTTGATGCATGTATTGGATTATGTTGGGAGATCTGACTCCTAGTCTTCATCCATCACACTTGTGCGACCGGTTTTTGAATCATGGACATCTTGTAGTACACACTCTACTGAGGTCATGCACTGTTTCTATATTGTGCTGGAAATCTGCGGTTGATTTCTGTTCGTACACGACTTTAGCTCACAAAATTGCACCACTGCATGATGCTCTCCCTTGATGCACACGGAAATCTGGGCTTCCATTTGATTGTTTATGGACACACTAAAACTCACCAGCCACGGTCAAAAGCATTTTACAATCACATATGGATTTCGTACTTTTACCTGCTCAAAAAGTTAAAAGAGTAGCCAGCACAATTTTAAAATTAAATCTTTACAGAAATGTAATGATTCATCCTCTTACAAACCACACTGTTTATCTCTAACGGAAGGTTTAAAATAAAAAGTGATGACCATAATTCCACTGACCGAATATTGTATCAATGTTGTGCAGCATTTCTGTGTTTGCATCTCGTTTCACAGGCCAGCACAACATCGATGTCAAGTGGAACGGGGTACCTATCGTCCAGTCACCGGTCATAGGCTATGCTACCCGTGATCCAGACACAGGGGTCTTTCCTAACAACGTACCACCAGTGTATCTTGCTGGCCACAGGCCAAGGTGTGTTAAGCAGCATATTCTAGACACTAATGTACAACGAAGTTTTTTTTCAATAGAACTACAGTTTGGTACTAGAGGACTCTTTAATGTGCTGAATGTATAAAATAATATATCGCATTTGTTGTTGACCACTGTCCAATCGTTCGTACGAACTAATCATCCTACCGGTAAGCTTAATATTCTGTTGCTGCTTTAATATGCTGTTGGTGTCACTTGGTTTTGGCCTTGGATGCTCTTTAAAGTAAGAGAACTGTAACCTTGGTTTTGAATGTTCTATAAATCTAAGATAACCAAAACCTTGGCCTTGAATGCTTTTGAAATTTAAGAAAACATAACTTTGACCTTGAATGTTCTTTAAATCTAATAGAATCGTAACCTTGGTCTTCAATGTTCTTTAAATCTAACTGAACATTAGTCTTGGTCGTCAACGTTCTAAACATCTAAGCGATATTTAGTACTGGTTATGAATATTCTTTAAATCTAAGTGAACATTAGTTCTGGCCTTGAATGTCCTTTTAAATCTAAGCGAATCTTTGTATTTGTCCTGAATGTTCTGTAAATCTAAGCAAACCTAGCCTTGATCTTGAATGTCCTTTAAAATGTGTGCGAACCTTACTCTTTGTAAGGTTGTGACGTATTTTTACCTTAAAGACGTGCGTGTTGCATTGCATTGTTTGTTCGTTTGGCTGCAGCGGGAAACGTCCGTACGACGACGATGTTGGCATCATCCCCCTCAAGGTCAAACACGAGAAACAGCTTCCTTTCGATGCTACTGATGCTGGACCAGGTACTGACCAGTCACGTGATTGTCACGTCATGTGTGTTGCATTTACTAATGTATTTGTTGTTCCTTCCTTTGCCATTGTTTTGTTTTAAGCATTATGTTTGTAAGTATGAAATAGTTTTCCGTAATATGTTTTTCTTTGGAACAAATGCGGATTGCAAGAACACTTGTTTTTATTACATTTGTGTATACCGGATATGTCTATATCCCAGACACGCGTATTTCAGACGTGTATATTCCAGACATGTATGAATTCCAGACGTGGGGTGCATCTCATACATTTATATATCCCAGATATTAGTATTGATAAGAATCGCTTTCGGATTTGAGATCTGAGTACATATATAACGAGTGATATTTATAGATTTTAGTTTTATTTTAAGAGACAATGAAAGTCCGTTAAGATTTGCGATGTCCGAACTGGTGCAATGCGAGCCACTTAAACCTTGAGATCTGTGTTCAGGAACTCTGAAAGCCTCTGTGCGGGGACCGACCAAAAGCATTCCAGTGAATGTTGAGGACCGGAAAAACGGCAAACCCACAGTACATTTTACCCCGGAAGAAGAGGGTAAGCAGATGTTAAATGAATTTCTTATTTTAAAATTTGAAATAAAAATAAATGTTTATAACAACGTTAAACGTGTTTCATATCCTATTTTATAATACACCCACAACCCATACATTGAACTGACGTTTCATTATACATCCTTTTATTCTAATGAAATGCTGGCTATCTTACACACCAGCTTATTCAAATGAACAATAATGATTTTCATTAGTAGTCTGTTTATTCTAATAACATTTCTGTGTACACCTAGCTACTATAGTGACATAACACTATACAATGCACATATTCTAATTGTTTCATTATACACCTAATTATTCTAACATTTCTTTAAACGCAACATTTTTTCTAATGGCATTTCATTTTGCATTCAATTATTCTATAACATTTAATTATACACTGAGTTATTCTAAAGTAATTTCATTATGCACCTACTTATAATATTCCTAATGATGTTCCATTATAAACTAAGCTATTTTAAAAAACATTTCATTATTTACATACTTATAATAATATGTATTAATGATATTCCTTAATACATATTCTGAAGACATTTCATTATACATCTACTTATAATAATAAATAATTACATTCCAAGATATATCCAGTTTTATTCTAAATTTAATTAAATTATACACCTACTTATAATAATAAATAATGACATTCCTTAATATACCCATAGATTCCTACTACTAATAATAAAACTGACATTCCTTAATACACACAGTGATTCTTAAGGCATTTCATTATACACCTACTTATAATAATGAATAATGACATTTCTTAATACACTCAGTGCTTCTTAAGACATCTCATTGTGTTATATTCGTTATTGTATTAACATAACTATATTTTAACATATCCATTTATTCTTCCCACATATTTCGTTATGTAATCAGTTATTCTAATGATATACCTTTAAATTACGAATACAGTTACAAAGTCGTGTCGTTGACACCGTAATGGTGAGTCTAAGAAATTACAAATGTCTCCTGTGTCCATCTTATTTATGGTGACTAGTTTGGCGATTATTACTGTGATAAAATGTATTACACATGACACTATGGTGTAACTAAATTCTGAAAATACCCGAGACATTTTGTTTCTGATATTTTTTATTTATAAGGACCATTATAGGCTACTTAAATACAATTTTCTGACAATATTGATGATCGTATTAAACGTATATGAAAACCTTTAATTTACCAAAAATTATTTATATTTTCGTGTGTGCTTTGTACCGCAACTCTAAAATTAACATTTTCTTTTTTTAAAGGCAAACACCATATCGATGTCAGGTGGAATGGTGTTCCTGTTTATAAATCTCCGTTTGCTGGGTATGCTACCCGGGATCCAGAACCAATCATCTTGATTAACGACCGGTAATTCAAAATTATTGGCGTTTTTTACGCCCTGTATCTGAATACATCTGTTTCTATGTGTCTTTCTGTCTTTCTTATCTGTGGGTAACTATGTGTCTCTTTGTCTTTCTTATCTGTGGGTAACTATGTGTTTCTACTCTCTGGGGTGGGTAACTCTGAGTATAACTTTTCTGTGTGTCTATTTATTTCATGGAATGGATATCGCTGGTCTTTCTGCTCTGTGGGATGGGTAAATGTGCTGTCTAGGATGGGTAAATGTGTGTCTGTATCCTCTTTAGGATGGGTAATTGTGTAACCTCTTGTTCCGAGGGATGGGTAAGTATGCTTTTAAGTTGAGAATCTTGTTTCTATTATTAATACTTAAAGTTATATAATTAATGAGATGTGATTGACGTGTTCATTTAAATAACTTAATTTGATGATCACCCTTGAGTATTACATTGTTCAGGAGATTCCTTTATTGTGGTAGAGGGAAAAAGGTTCATTACCATTTATTTGTGAACTTTTAATTGTTTTAAACATTTTGTGTGACATTTTGCTAAATCTATTGTTTGTGAGAAGATTTAATTTTTCCCTTTTTAGAGAACTAAGATATGTACTAATCTAGTAATCTATTGCCCATCTCGTTAGTACATACTATTGTCTCTGTCGTCGCTTTCATTGTTTATTCTGGAGTGTTAATACAATGCTGTACTGATATACACTAAAACTAATATCAGTCATTTCACCAGCATTTTATTCTGGGTGTTAATACAATGCTTAATACATGGAAATTACTCCCAGTTTTGTTCTGTCAGAAGACATTGCAAATTTTCTCAATCTCATTTGCAGACCATCACCTTTTGAAGAGCCGGAAGTAAGCATACGCGGAAGTGCAGTAGACATAGAGCCATATCGACCAACAGCCACGCACGTGCTTCCGGTCGGCAATGCACCAGTACCCCTCAAGGTCACCCTTAGCGGCCGAGGTCTGAAGGAAGCCGAGGTGGACAAGCCTGCCGTATTTAAAGTGGATGGCACTCAGGCTTTTCCAGGTGAGCCAAACACTTCGCGACCACCAACTTTACCGAGCTCTGTTACTTAATTGTCTTCCTCAAAAGGCGACATCGCACTGACAACAGGACTATAATTAATAGTATAAAACCAAGTACATAAGTCTTTGACTTCACAGAGTATGGTGGGTCTTCATTCATTCTTTGCTCTCAGACAAAGAATTAGAAGAATGTCAGACAAACAATCATTCATGTCATCGTTCTTGTAGTTTAAAAATAAATTGGTACCAATTTTTAATTAATATAAAAACTTGATACGTGTTTTAAAATTAAGTAAGTAATAAGAAACGACACTGAAATGGGTAAAGATTTCTTTTAGACAGCTAGAAGATGCTTGACCAGTAGGTGCTCCTTTGAATTCCTAAAGAATTCATCACTCAGCTTAACACAAATATTCCTATAAAGTCTAGAAGTAATATGCTCCTTTGAATTCCTAAAGAATTCATCACTCGGCTTGAACATATATTCCTATAAAGTCTAGAAATAATATTCTAGCAACAGCTGCCTCCTAAACAAGATTAAGTTGAGAAAGTTGTCCTTAAAGGACGTGGTAATTTTTTCCACCGTGCATAGACACAACGGGGCGGAGGGGGGGGGGGAGAAATAACTTCCACGATATTTCTCCAAGCTAAATTGTGAATTGTCTGGAGTAGTGTCCCTCCTTCTTTCCCGAGACTCGAGGAGTGTACTTTGAATTTAACCTTTGACATCATTTATGAACCATGTGACAATCAACGCTCTTACTACTAATATAGAGCATTGACTTGTCACTAAAATCATATTGCCATATGAGATATAAATTGCGATGTTATTGTTGCAATTTGTCATGAAAGTGTTTCAATATCTTTTCATAAGATTTTTGTAATTAATCTGTATTTTAATCTTTATTAGTTATTTTTTCCTTCACGAATATTAATAAATATATACTCAACAATAGAACTCCAGACAGTTATTTAAAGAAATAATTTCCTAAATTGTTAAAAATGTGTGTGTTCGTGTGTGTGTGTGTGTGTGTGTGTGTGTGTGTGTGTGTGTGTGTGTGTGTGTGTGTGTGTGACTCTTTGTGTAATTAATCAATTTCACGACATTAATGCCTATTTTGTTCAGGTGTTCCCTCAGCACACCTGGATGGCGTCAAGACAAGCATACCCGTGAGCACGGAGCCAGTTCTGCCACAGGTGTATCGGTGTACTTATGTGCCTAAGGTACAAAACTCGGGCTGGGCGAATATGCACAGAACGTCTTGAGTGTACACTTTGTCACGAATATTTGAGATCGTGCTTGTGACGTTAATAACTTGTTATTAGAATTCTTGCTTCTGATTTTAGACATTAAATATCTTGCTTACGACTTAATAAATTGTTATTAAATGTCTCGCTTGTGACTTTAAGTAGCAAGTCAATAAATATCTCTCTTCTGACTTTAGTGAGGTTATTAGAAGTCTCGTTTGTAACTTTAGTGACCTTATTAGATGTCTCACTTGTGGCAGGTCATTACGTGTCTTATTGCCAATCTTTGAATTGTGTCCGAGATCAGCTGTAAAGGTAAATAAAACAGATCTATTTTTAAATTTCAATGTATCCTTTCAGGTAGAATTATGTATCTTGAAATAAATCTTACATAGTGATATGTCCCGGTTACAATAGCGCACAGATCTGCAAAACACACATGCATAGATACAGAGAGATACACATGGAGATACACACATGCACTCACATATGCATACACACACACACACACACACACACACACACACACACACACACACACACACACACACACACATATATATATATATATATATATATATATATATACCTTACTTGTAGCATTGTTTCTGACCTTTTATAAAGGTCCCAGGGGCCTATAAACTTCACGTGAAGTGGAACGACAGCCCTCTACGTGGTTCACCTTTCAAAGTCAATGTTCGAGCTCCTGAAAAGTCCCCTCCAAGGGGCGTGGTGAAAGGTCCGGATAACAGCCAACCAAGACACGTAGGAAATGATGTGGAGTTTAAAATCGACCACCCAGATCATGGTAAAGAAAGAGGCAATCATGTTCTATTTATCTTGTTATTTTTCCGTTAGTAAAAACTGTATGTCCAATTCATTTATGTTTTAGTGACTTCTCCGGTGAATCCTAAACGCTTGTAGAGACAAAGTTGTAATTCTCTTCTTACAATAAGATTCTTAATGTTGTTGGAAACAGTAGTTCCTAATTCTTACTGCTGTTAGACACATTCCTTTTTTGCTGAAAATCACCGGTGCAGTTTCTTTCTTGACCGAGAGAGCAGTGTCCTGACTCCTTGATGCATTAGAGGCAAGGGTGTACAGAGAAGATTGAGAAAGCCATAATAGGGACAGCAGCTTAGAGACAGTAGTATAGAGTCATTATTTTGAAACAGCCATTTAGAAACCGCCGTATAGAGACAACATAAAGAGCAGCACAGTAACAACAGGATACCATTTCTTTGTCTAACCAAGACAGCAGCAGTACAGAGATAACCCTATAGAGACAATACAGAAACAGAAGTGTTGAATAAACAGTGCACAATCTCCTTGTATGAGCCAGACAACAGTTTAGAGACAACACTATCCTAATTCCTTTAACCATTAGAGACAAGGGTATAGAGACAACATTATGGAGATAGAGACAGCAATATAAAGACAGCCCTGTGGAGACAGCAATATAGAGAGAGAGACAGCCGTATAAAGACAGCAAAATACAGATAGCAGTATACCGTATAGAGATAGCACTTCTACTACAATGACACCAGTAACCCTTCTCGTTATTTAAAGACTGGTGGCACCCTAGCAAACACGGCCTGATCCTTCATGCCACTGATGAGAGCAGTTCAATTTATCATCTTTAATCAGTGTGTGTTTATTTCAGAAAAGACACATTGCAAATTAAAGCTTTATACAGATTATAATAATTATCTTCGAGACAGGCTATGCTGGTTTCCCCATAGTTGTCTACTGCTCACTTTTCAATAAGCAGAGAAGAAAAGATGTATACCATTCGAACATGAGTCGACTTGAAATTACTTATTCACTTATCATTTACATGCCATTACTCTAGTCTGAATGAGTCGACTTGAAATTACTTATTCACTTATCATTTAAATGCCATTACTCTTGTCTGAATGAGCACGTTATCTGTATCAATGTTCTTTCACGAGTACTTACATTTGTTGTGTTTAATCTGTGTGACTGTAAAGGTAAACTGAAGGTCATTTGCACGGACCCCACCGGCACCATCATTCCGTGCCGTTTCCTTGACAACCTTGATGGAACTCAATCACTGAAAATGGTGCCCACCATGCCTGGCCGCCATATTGTGGACATCCGATACAACGACAAGCATATTGCGGGCAAGTCTTTATCAGAGTATTTTCCGCTTGTCTTTTACGTGGAAGGTGTGTGTGTGTGTGTGTGTGTGTGTGTGTGTGTGTGTGTGTGTGTGTGTGTGTGTGTGTGTGTGTGTGTGTGTGTGTCATTTTTTCCCCCCTTTTTTCTATTTTCTTTTCTTTTTTCCTTTGTATTGCATGTCCTGAAATTTTTTATTTAGATGTCTCACGTTTGCAATATTATATAGTGTGGAAGATTTTTCCTTATTATTTCTTGCGTACTCCTATATGATTCTGGTTTTAAGACAACGTCGCTTTTTTTCAGGAAATCCGTAATGTCATTTTGGTTTTAAGACAACGTCGCTTCTTTTCAGGAAGTCCGTAATGTCATTTTGGTTTTAAGACAACCTTGTTTCTTTTTTCAGGAAGTCCGTACACAATCGATATCAGCGCCAAAGACATCCAGGGTAAGGTACGCGTTTGGGGGCCTGGAATCATGAATGGAGTGTTATCGACGTTTGAAAGTAACTTCTGGGTGGACACTACGGGTGCAGGAGCAGGCGAGCTGAGGGTGCGAATTATGGGTCCCAAAGGTAGGTTATTGCTGTTTTATTCTTTTACACACTGACTAAAGAATACAAAGCAGCTCTACAATGAAAATGCCTACTATCCAAATACAAGTAAATTGTTTTATATTTAATTGTACAATAGTCTTCATAATAAATCAGAATTTTATTTTTTTCTTCTGTAAGAGAAGTCAAACAGCTGGTACATACTAAAATATTTTTTAATAATCTGCATATGCGTACTTTTTACATATATAGGAATATTGTCCTACAGAAAGAATAACGATTAAGAAAAAAATCAGTGACAAGGCTACAAAGAAATCTAATCCCACCAATGAAAAAAGAATGTTTTATGTTTATTTAGTGCGGTAGCCAGAAAACAATAAGTGGAGTATAAAGCGGGATTATAATTAGGTACACAATAACCATTTAATAAATCATTATACAATCAAAACGTTACACATGTATAAGACAAATGTCAATGAATAATTACAGAATAATTTGACATGTGTAAGACAATTTCAATGAATACATTACAGAATAATTTGACATGTGTAAGACAATTTCAATGAATACATTACAGAATAATTTGACATGTGTAAGACAATTTCAATGAATACATTACAGAATAATTTGACATGTGTAAGACAATTTCAATGAATACATTACAGAATAGTTTGACATGTAGACCGATAGAATGTACTTTCAGTCGTCAAACTGTAGTTGTTCGCTTTTTCAATCACCATAGCAACACTCTACCTCACCCAATCTCATACCATGCTGTAGGACTTATTGATGCGTTGGCATTATTAAGTGACGTGTTAATTGTCTCCCCAGGTGCATTCCACGTCAAAATGCGCAAGGCCAGCCAGAAAGAGAAACTGTACCAATGCTTCTACGACCCAGTGGGAGTTGGACTGTACACCATCAGTGTCCAGTGGTCTGGAGTTCACGTGGAAGGCTCGCCATTTAGCGTGATGTTGGCTCACTCGGCTCGGGAACTCGAAATGCTTACTGACGACCGCTTGTCACGCCGGTCTGTTTCCAACATGGCGGTACCTTCAGACCGAGTCCATGACTTTTTGTACTAATGTGATCACTTATCGCGCATTCCTGTGGCCCGTACTTAAATAACACTGAATATGGTCGTCACCACAACGTGACATTTTATCTTTTTTTTTTTCTTAACGTTCCTCATAATATTAATGTGTTGTTAATCTCATTAACTTAGTTCTGCATCTACCTGAACTGTTTGGAATGTGTATTCTGACCGGTGTTGTCGTTACGTCATCTGTACGGAGTGTACGTGTAGATTAATGTCTTGATATGTACCGTGATGTCGTTACGTCATCTGTACGGAGTGTACGTGTAGATTAATGTCTTGATATGTACCGTGATGTCAAAGATTTCTAGGTCCTAGTCCATCGACAGATATTTCAGATCTGCAAACTTTGGTCACGTCGTCACGAGAGAACTCGAACTCGCGAAATTAATATTCAAAGTTCAGGCCTCAAGCCCTCTTGGATTTTTTTCTTTCGGCTACTGTGATTTTAATCTCTTTCGAAAATATTAAAACGTAAAATAAAATAAAATGTTTTGTTTTATTTTAGCGGCAACATATTAAAAGATTTTTTAATAGATATTTTAGCCATATTTCTGCAATACATTTACATTATAGCAGGTGTTATTTCAGTTTTGGTTTATCGTACATTGTGAACGACATATGAAGTTTTTCTTCATTGGTATTTTTTAATTTTGTTTTGTTTCTTGTATAGTTTATTTCTTGTGTAAAAGAAATAACATTTTAAAGAGCCAAATGATGCTTTGTTTATTACTAAACCTCATCATCATCATTATTATTATTATTATTATTATTATCATCTCATCATCATCATCATTATTATCATCATTATTAGTATGCCTCTTTCCACGACTTCTGTTTGACTGTCGGTTGTGATCCAAGGACTCGGAATCTTACCAAGATTCTGGGAGATCCATGGTTTTACTATTATTATTATTATTATTATTATTATTATTTATTCAGCCTCTTTCTAGGACTTCTGTTTCACTGTCGGTTGTGAACCAAGATCTCGGAATCTTACCATGATTCTGGGAGATCCAAGGTTTTACGAGGATGTGGGCACTTAACTATTATTATTATTAAGAAAGAGAAGTAATTGTGTAAATATTGTATTACTTAAAATACAAAGTTTTTATGTGTATATTATTCCCACTAGTGTTTAATTCTACATTTCCTCGTGATTATACTAGAGTACTGTGTAACTTAAACAGTCAATGCGCCTATATTTCTCTCATTAAATGAAAAGTTGTCGCCCTTTTTAAGGCAGCAGCACAAATTCTCGTCTATGATAGCTGCTACACTTTAAGCAGAGAAGCATACTCATGGGTAATTATCACGCTTGCTCGTGACTTTCCGCATCTTCATACATTTCCGCGTGCCTTTTATTGTGGTATTATAACTATTTATCATAAGCATTTATTCTCGTAGCTGTTCATTTTCAATGAAAAGAAAATGAAAGTAGCAATAAAATAAATTCAAATAGGCAAGCCTTTATAGTCACGTAGCTGACCGTGCTTGGTGCTTGTATCGTCATGGAAACAATACGAAAATAACCGTAATGATAAAAGTAATGTTACTTGGTGTGCAAGTGTGTATTCAAATGCAATGTATTTTCGTATGGCTGGTGTTTATGAAATATTTCAAATAACTTATTACTCAATATGTATGAGCTACATATCCTAATTATTTTTTTTCATTTACTGTTAATTAGAGTTATAGCCAAACGTGTATGGATGTTTTTCAATAAACTCTAATAAAAGAACTAATATACAATTTATTCACATTGTAATTTGTCATATATATGTTCAGAGATTAGTTAACAGTATATATCCCGTATACATATTTTATTTGAAGTGATTAGTTAACTATATATCCCGTATACATATTTTATTTGAAGTGAAGAGAGATTAGTTAACAGCATATATCCCGTATACATATTTTATTTGAAGTGATTAGTTAACTATATATCCCGTATACATATTTTATTTGAAGTGATTAGTTAACTATATATCCCGTATACATATTTTATTTGAAGTGAAGAGAGATTAGTTAACAGTATATATCCCGTATACATATTTTATTTGAAGTGATTAGTTAACTATATATCCCGTATACATATTTTATTTGAAGTGAAGAGAGATTAGTTAACAGCATATATCCCGTAAACATAGTTTGTTTGAAGTGGTAATAAGCCCCATTTATATATCACTGACAATGAAATGCAAAACAAAAATTCATTTTCGAGGTGGGGGAAACGAACTAACCGATGGTAAAGAAATAACACTTAAATAATAAATATGTGTAATACGAGCCAGATTAGAGATTTGTTTTCATTAGGAACACTATTTAACAATAACAAAAGTACAGAATAGATTGTATGGATTAATACTTAACTTAGGGCAAGAATAGTTCCTTTAGTCTGCCAAGGTTATTTTGAACAGACCCTAACTAACTAACTGACGTTAGTAGTGCTATCATTATGTAAAAGTCTGTGTTTTACTTTTACTGTTGTCTTTACATCTCGCATCTTAGCCTTTATTCCCTTGGGTAATTAAAATACGGAAGAAATATGAGTCAGTAAAAGGTCACATGGTTCTTGAGGAATGTGCTTACTCAAAATGTAGCCTCAATTCTTCTCTCTCTCTCTCTCTCTCTCTCTCTCTCTCTCTCTCTCTCTCTCTCTCTCTCTCTCTCTCTCTCTCTCTCTCTCTCTCTCTCTCTCTCTCTCTCTCTCTCTCTCTCTCTCTCTCCAGTTAATATGTTTCCCACTTAAAGAGAACCCTTCATTCTTTTCAGAACTTTATTTTCAAATGAATTGAACGTCGATGAATCTTCTATACAAAAGGAAATTTCTTCCAGAACCCCAATCTGTAATTGTATTCTAGAATCTTTTCAATCCTGAGATTTCCTTGAAATCTTTCCTGCAGACCCGAATCCTGAAATCTTATGATAATCTTGAAAGTTTCTCGCTAAGCTGGGTTCATAGAACTGAGCAAGTCTTCAGTTTCTCAGCTATAATACTTATTTGAAAAAGATTTTCTCTTGGAGGTTAGAACACAAGAATGTCTCGTTTCCTGTGGCTGCATTTCCATCTGCTGTCCTCAAGCTGCAAAGTCACCATGGTGATACTACTCGTTCGCCAGTGTATGTGGCTTCAGGATTTTATCATTTCATTATTTTTATATTTCATTACCTTCGCTCTTGTCACTTTTCCGGTTCTTCCAGACAAGTATCTGCAAGCAGTCTATTATATTAAGTGGTTTTGAATTCAAGATTTTCAAAATGCTCAAGGACCCACGTTCACGAGTAATATTCAGCGGCTCAATCTCCTGATGTAACCATTCGTCATTAGGTTTGCATCCCTTAATGACACAGCGTGATTGTTTCGAGCAAATATAAATGCATTGTCTCTCACACACACGCACAACTCACTCACACACACACACGCACGCAGAACTCGAGGGCCAGGTACTCATTCTCATCATAAATCTGCCAACTCCTTTATTTCATACCATATAGAATAACATTATTAAATGATCTGGATTTAATTAGTGACTCTAAAAATCACATTTCATTGCAATAATATTAATGGAGAGAGGAAGGGATATGTAATATATACGTGGGTAGTATGTGAATGTTGACTTTATGTAATCCAGTCACTGATGCTTTGAAGTATTCTCATTTATGCCGATCATCCTCTGCCAAATCTAATTGATAGCAGTGGTGACAGTCGCATGTCTGATGTGTGGATTAAATCAGAGTGCTGTGACGTAAGTGAAAGTAATACTATGATAGAGTGAGTGCAGTACTATATGTGACAGCAATTCTTTGATGTGTGACAGCAGTATTCTGATATGTGACAGAAGATTTTTTATGTAGGTTAGAGCCTTGCTATGATATAGCTGACAGCAGTGCTATGATGTAGCTGACAGCAGTGCTATAATGTAGTTGACAGCAGTGCTATAATGTAGTGACAGCAGTGCTATGATGTAGCTGACAGCAGTGCTATGATGTGTGACCGCAGTGTTATCGGTCATAGAGTGCCTAGATGTAGGTGATATAGATGTATTCTAAGGTAAACTTTCATGTAAAAGTAATTCGAGCATGCAAGTGAGAGTTAATATATTAGTACGATCAGTTACATCTAAACAGTCTTTCTTTCCTTACTAATTACATTTTCATCTTTTTTTAATTTTTGCTTCCTTCTTTTCTTCACTTTGATTGTCCTTCTAGTACAATAGGACAGAGAACACGAGTTGAGGATACAGGTAACTGAGTCTGTAAACAAAACAAAATGGTGCAAATAATGCTAGCTAACAAATTTAAAGCATGTTAATATGAATTTTAAAAAACACACACTTTCAAACAGTATACTTGGGAAAAGCAGATGACGATATTGCCCATTGAAAATAAAGTAGCTATTAATTACAAAGATAGATAGATAGACAGACAGATAGATAGATAGATGGATGGATGGATGGATGGATGGGATAGATAGATAGATAGATAGATAGATAGATAGATAGATAGATAGATAGATAGATAGATAGATAGATAGATAGATAGATAGATAGATAGATAGATAGATAGATTGTCTTGCTGCTGGTTGTTTGTTGCACTCGGTTTTGAAGTTGTTTACTTTCACTCTGCTGTAAATTTTCTCTTTTACTTGGTTCCAAGTTGTTTGTTCTCTTTTAATTTGTCAAGTTGTTTGTTGTTCTCTTTTAATTTGTCAAGTTGTTGGAAGGTGTGCTTTACTATCATGACTTTTATAATCTCATCATTTGGAAATGAAAAGCAATAGAAAATTATTTATATATACAAGAAAATCTCCAACTGGTTTGCACTTACACACACGCACACACATTTTCCGAAAAGTAAAACTACCAAAATCTAATTACATTATCGTGGTTATTCACTTCAACCCACTGATGTGATGAAAGCAAATGAAGTGCGCTACCATATGTAACGTCACTTCCAAACATGGAGTGACGTAGTCAAACACCAGGCGGTCTAGTAAAGCGCACATTCTAAGATACACTTCCGGTTGGAAAAAAGATATTTTTTTAATTATGACATAACACAGCAAGCTATAAGTTTATTCAAAAAGGCAAGAAAATATATAATGTAACAATAATAACAACAGCACCTTGTTGTTTCCACACATTTAAGATTACTGCCATTTGCATTATGAATTAATGGAAGTTAATACCAAAAACAGTATACTACTTTTTTTGTTTGGCTCATTTGCATCCTGCTCAAGTCCCGGTTTAAAATTTCATCTATTTTTAAATTAATTTATCTAATTTACAAAACCTAATTTACAAAGTGATTTTTTTAAATCACTTTGTACAGGTTTATAATCTTACAATCCATTCTTTAATTACCTGTAAAATGAAATAGTACCGAGCAATAAAATGATGATGACAACGACGACGATGATGATGATAGTGGAGGCGGTGGTGATAATGATGGTGGTGGTGGTGGATAAACTACCTAAACTGTTATAAACAGAAATAACCAGTGAAATAGAATTAACAAGTGGTCGGAGCCGTTATAAACAACAGTAACTAATGGCCGAGTTTTTTTACAATTTTTTTTAAAGTATATATTAATTAACGTGTGTCTTCGTTGACGTCATTGTGCCCACTTAAATCAACTGACAGTGGATCAACCTCTTTTTTAGAAGGCGCTTCCGTCGTAACCGGAGCAGACACAACATCCGACCCTCCGTCACCTCCCCCATTGCCAGAAACTTTGTTTTCGTTGTTATTGTTATTATTGTTGTTGTTATTTTCGTCAGTCGACTTAGATCCCCCAGAGCCGCTGTTGCCGGCATCATTAGAGCCGCCATGGCCGTCACCGTCCTCTGTGTTGCTGTTGCCATTTGCATCATTTCCGGCAGAGATAACCGAGCCTACTGCTGCCGAGATTTGCTCCGCTGCTTCCGCTGCCGCCTCTGCGGGATTCACATTCGACGAACCTGCGTCAGAGTTTGAACTACTGGAGGCTTGCTCTGCCACTTCGGCAGCTGCTTCGGCCAGGTTTGTCGGGGGTGGAAGTTCTACAGTAGGGGCCGGCACGTCTCCGACATTCGCCGACAGCAGCTCTTCCAGTTCCGCCAAGTGTTCGGTAATGGAGTCCACATCTTCGGCGTTCGGGTCCGCTTTGGCCAGGTATTCTTTTAGGTCTTCTATGAGTTCTTCCAGTTCTTCGCTGTCGTCGTGTTCAAGCACTTCTTGAATGGTGCCAACAACATCTGCCTGAAGTCCCTCAAGGCTGCGCTGGTGTCTTAGATTTTGCGACGGAAGATGGCTCTCTGTCCATCGTGCTTGGCTCAGAGATATACTGATATCTGTTCATGTAAAGAAGAAAAAATATATATATCAAAAAAAGTAAAATATAAGTTCTGTCAGTGTAATTAAAATTAAGAGATCCAATATACATGTCATGTAAAAGAAAATGTAAATAATCTCAGCATAAAGCAAAACTTAAAGTTACATCTGTCAGTGTAAAGAACAAGTAAAAATAACATTTGTCAGTGCAAAGTGAAAGTAAATATAACAAAGGTCGAATTAAGGTAAACTCATTCATAATGTATGTCAATGTAAAGCAAAAGTAAATTATATCAATGATAAGTTAAGGTACTTGTAACTGATGTCAATGTAAAGCAAAAGTAAATTATACCAATGACAAGTTAAAGTACTTGTAACTGATGTCAATGTAAAGTACAAGTTAATGAACGATCTACCAATATGAATTTAATGTAGCTTATGTTACTTTAAAATAAAAGTAAATGCAATATCTGTCAATGTAAAATAAATGTAAATGTATTTTATGTCACTGTAATGTAAAAGTTAATTTAAGATCTGTAAGAAAAAGCTATTATTAATGTTACTGTAAAATAAAAGTAAGCATAATTTTTCACTCAGTAAAGTGAAAATAAACATAATTTCTGTTAAAGTATAAGTAACTGTAATTTCGTGCAGGGGCGGGGGATCAGGGTATATTTTCAATGTCTGCATTAATAAAAAAAAATTGTGTTTTTAACATCTCAGAACAAATGTAACATTTTATACATTTTTAAATGAATGTAAATTTTTCATTTCTTTAAATTATATCTGTCCTTTAATTTATTTTTTCTAAACGTAGAAAGAAAGAAAGAAAAAAGAAAGAAAGAAAGAAAGAAAGAATTTTGCTTGTTTGTCTTTATTTTAGTGACAACTTCCTGGAAGTGTCGTGTTAGGTCATATTTATTGTGTGCACGTCTAGCGAGACGAACCAACAAGTGACACAACGGATGATGAACATCACTCTTGTCACGCCCAGATAAAAATACAAATATTTTATTTATTTTAAGCGTTGGCGACCTTGCCACTAGTCGAGCTGAAAGGGCGGGGGTGATGTAAAGCAAGAAAATGAAATGTTTAAAATATTTGCCACGTGCTGTTTACTTTTTTCTTTGTATTGCACTAGCCAATCAAAGCGTGAAGTGAGCAGAGGGGTGGGGGGCTTCTTTTAGGGTGGAAACGCACTTCTAGATTTTAAAAGTTGTCTTCGACTCTAGCCAGAGAGGAGCAGTAGCGGAGCCAAGGTGTTTCTCCATTATCCTCACTCTCTCCCCCCTCACCCAAAGGTACACCAAATAAGCAATTCATATGCAATGCAAACGCAGCTTAAGGGAATGTCCAATATCCCCTCTTCTAGTGAGATAACCGCACCAACGCCCCACTTCTATCTAGATTCCCGCCCCCTCTCCCCAAGCCCCTCTGTTAACTAGATGGCCACTCCCAAACCCATTTTTTGCAAAACTTCTGGAGATGCCAGTTATATGTATAGAGTGAAACGGAACAATACAATGAGCATCATATCTTTACAAACACGATATTTGCCTGCGTCTGTGCGCATGTAATTTGTGTGTATGTATCAGGTAGAGAGGGAGTTGTGTGTGTGTGTGTGTGTGTGTGTGTGTGTGTGTGTGTGTGTGTGTGTGTGTGCGTGCGTGCGTGCGAAGAGTGTTCTGTGCGTATTTCTAAGTTAATATATGCCAACTCGTGTATGCGGTGTGTAGTTTAGACTGTGTACGGTGAAAGAATATGCATCGCTCAATATTTTTAAGGTATGTGTATGCATGCGTGCATATTAGTATTTGTAATAGATTATAATAATAGCGTGGTAAATTGTAAAATCACACAATCGGGAGGAAGAGTCCAAGAGCCTTACCTGGAAATCAACGACACAAAAACAACCTGCCTTATTTAAAAATCAAGGATGCACGACAACCAGCTTTACCAACAAATTGAGGACATACGAGAATCTTGCCTTGCGTAAACAAAATGAATATTCACAATGAAAGGCATCACTGTTGTTTTCAGGAGAAAGCGAATAAATGAGTAAATAGAGCAAAACTAAAAAGCATTCTTCGAAGTTAGAATACGAAAGACGTATGTAAAAATTTTGTAAGTTTTCGACATCTAAAATTCACGTATCCACTTTTTACTCGAATATCTTCGCATATATATATATAGGCCTATATACACAATGCACACACACACACACACACACACACACACACACACACAAAACGCGTGCGCGCGCACAAAAGTACTCATAATTTTTTAATATACATTGGTATTGCTTTACACGGCGGCTGAGTAATTCGACTTAAAAATTGCGAGCTCTAGGTTAACATCTTATATTATTTTTATATTAATATAAAGTGCAAAAAGTAATAATAAAGAACGCAAAAGTAAAGAATATTGCGTGCATATGTACATAACAAATACAATAATTATACATAGTAATAAACGAAACACGTGTTTTATCAAGATTCAAACATTGATTTGTGCTGGTTGAATTGATGAATAAACAGGCAGATAGCTAGACAGATAGATGGACAGATGGATTAATTGATTGATTGATTGAATATGACACTCATTTATATCTGGATGATTCGTGTCTTTCACCTGCTGCATCATATCTTCTTTTTAAAATGAAAGATATATAATATATTTTTTAATAAAACCAATCAGTTATGTAACAAGCAACAAATGATGAAACAATACAAAGAGTTGCAAAGAAAGAAGAAAATAGCATTTCAAAGAAGGAAAGGAAGGATTTTGTTTACTTGCTTTTTATTTTAAAGACAACTTCCTGGAAGTGCTATGTTAGGTCCAATTTATTGTGTGCATGTCTAGCGAGACGAACCAAGAAGTGACATAACAGGTGATGAACATGACTCTTATCACGCCCAGCTAAAAGTACAAATATTTCTTTATTTTAAATGTTGGCGACCTTGTCACTGATGAAGCTGAGGGATGATTTATAGCCAATAGTTCGGATGTTTAAATAGATGCCGTGTAATATTTACCTTTGTAATGCACTCGCCAAACAAGGCGTTCAGGGTGCGAGATGGAAAGTGGTGAGGGTGCTTTTAGGGTTGTAATGCACTCGCCAAACAAGGCGTTCAGGGTGCGAGATGGAAAGTGGTGAGGGCGCTTTTAGGGTTGTAATGCACTCGCCAAACAAGGCGTTCGAGGTGCGAAATGGGAAGGGGTGATGCTGCTTTTATGGTTTTAATGCACTCGCCAAACAAGGCGTTCAGGGTGCGAAATGGGAAGGGGTGATGGCATTTTTAGGGTTGAAACTCACTTCTAGCATCATATGCACAAAAGATTTTAAAATTGTTCTCCGACTCTGAGAGGTACCTTGAAATTAAAGACAACTAACAAACTGGATAAACACACTCAATGATATATATATATCAAAACTGTCTTCACGAAGAAGCGAATGAATGGATCAAGAAAGCAAAAATAAAATGCATCAATTCAAAGTTAGAATACGATGGACCTCCTTTAAAACTTTGCAAATATTCTATATCTAACATTCACATATCTACTAGTTACGCGAGCGTCCACGCAAATATGCATACACACATGTGCGCGCGCGCACACACTCGCACTAACACATACACGCCCACGCGCGCATACACGCACACTAAACGTACCTTGGCATTGCGGTACACGACGGCCTAACAGTTTAACTTTTTAGTTGAACGGGCTATTGACTAATACTGTGTATTGTTTTCGCATTGATATGAAGTGCATAATAAATAAGAGTAATCAGAGCAAAAATACATAACATTGCACGTATTATAGTCATATCCAAAGTGCATGATGGTTAGATGGATGGGAGCAGGCTGCATAGATAGATAGATAGATAGATAGATAGATAGATAGATAGATAGATAGATAGATAGATAGATAGATAGATAGATAGATAGATAGATAGATAGATAGATAGATAGATAGATAGATAGATAGATAGATAGATAGATAGATAGATAGATAGATAGATAGGTAGATTGATTGGTTGATTGATTGATTGATAGATAGACAGACAGACAAATTGATTGATTGATTGATTGATACATTCATATCTGGATAATGTTTGTCTTTCAGAAAACCATTCACTTAAAGAAACAAACAGCAAAACTATACCAAAAGCTTACAAAAAAAGAAGAAAGTAACCTGGAAGGAAGGAAGGAAGGATGGATGGAAAGAAGGAAGGAGGGAAAAGCTTTTGAAAAAGAATTAACATAAAATATATGGTAAAAATATCTAAAATCTAATCAATATCCCAAAAATGAAAAATAAATAAATAAATATTCAAAGAAGCAAAAACAAAGCGATTCAAACAAGCAAACAATATGAAAACTTTTGTATACCTACCTACAAGAACAAGCACTGCAATCGCTAAACTAGCAAACGAATAACCTTCGTTACGCTCCATTGATTCTCGGATGCACCGTTTTACGGGAATAGGTAATATGTCCAAGAAATCAGATCACAGCGCGCGTATGGTTCAGACACCTTGCAAGACTTATATACCTAGTCGTTTCTAAAGCGGCCAGGATCAAGGATGTTTTGTGCAGATTTATTCCCTCTTTCTGTCTTCCCTTTTAATTACCTCCCATTACCTCATGACACTTGGAACAGCTAGCTCTACACCTACCTACCCCCTCCCCATTGTTTCTCAGAGCCCCCAGAATACGCAAATTATTTATTTTTAAGTCAGTCCTAGCTTTCCCTTGAGCTTGGGGGTAGGTGAGGGTGAAATGTCGCGTAAACTTCCGTAGTGTGCACTTAACCCGTTATGGAACCTTTAGTAAGCCAACGACATCTGAGAAACTTATGTGAATTTGGTCTGTTTACACGTTATGAAGACAAACTGCTGAAAATACGTCAAGATCGGAGTACATCCTGGTCAGAGTACGTCAAGATTGGAGTACGTCATGGTCAAAATACGTCAATATCGGAGTACGTCATGGTCGGAGTACGTGGTAGTAACAGTACATCATGCCAGAGTACGTCATGATCTGAGTACATCATAGTCAACGTACATCATTGTCAGAGTACGTCATGGTCGTCAACGCTGGCTCACTCGCTTCTTCGATTTGAGTTTATTGTAGAATTCGAACATGTGAGCACTGAAATCAAGAAAATCTTTTACTGTAGAATTCGAACATGTGAGCACTGAAATCAAGAAAATCTTTTACTGTAGAATTCGAACATATGAGCACTGAAATCAAGAAAATCTTTTACTGTAGAATTCGAACATGTGAGCACTGAAATCAAGAAAATCTTTTACTGTAGAATTCGAACATGTGAGCACTGAAATCAAGAAAATTTTTTACTGTCGTCTAGAAAGGTCGGGGAAATAATGTTTCATTTTGAATGCCCCACCCCTCAAATCGTTCCACATGAGACAAATCAAAAGACTAAGAACATTTCATTCCTTAAATCATATCATATAGATATATTTAAAGGCTAAGAAATTTCACTTTAAATCGCACCAACGAGACAAATTTGTAGGTAAGAACTATAACTCTTGAAATCTTACTAACGATTCAAACTAAAAGGCTAAGAAATTTCACTTTAAATCGCACCAACGGGACAAATTTAAAGATTAAGAAATAAAACTCTTGAAATCTTACCAACGATTCAAACTTTAAGGTTAGAAAATTTACCTTTTAAATCGTACGAACGAAACAAATTTAAAGGCGTATAAATTTTACCTTTTAAATCGTATCAACAATGCAAATTTAAAAGCATAGAAATTTAACCTTTTAAATTGTACCAGCAAGGCAAATTTGAAGGAGTAGAAATGTTACCTTTTAAATCGTACCATCAGACAAATTTAAAGGCTAAGAAATTTCACTCTTTAAATCCTTCCAATCAGACAAATTTAAAGGCCAACAAATTTTAGTCTTTAACAATACAAAGACAAATTTAACGGCTACGAAATTTCACTCTTTAAATTGTACCAATAAGACAAGTTTTAAGGGCAAGAAAGTGTACTCTGTAAATCGTACCAATCAGACAAGTTTAAGGGCAAGAAAGTGTACTCTGTAAATCGTACCAATCAGACAAGTTTAAGGGCAAGAAAGTGTACTCTGTAAATCGTACCAATCAGACAAGTTTAAGGGCAAGAAAGTGTACTCTGTAAATCGTACCAAGCAAACAAGTTTAAGGGCAAAGCAAGCAGAGGAACACACAAAATCTCACTGCAAAAAGGTACATGCACAAGAGAGAACAGAATTTACGATTGCAATATTCAAATTAATACAGTATCTACGGCAATTCTTTATGAAAAGGTTTTTGTTAACGTGTGAATGAGACGAGATCATTAAAAATAGTGATTAACTGTAAATAATTAAACTTTAATCTCGTTTCTCAGATATTAAGTCCACCTTTTACTTGCTCTGTGGTGTTAAGCTAAAATAATGGTAGTTCCATCACTCCATCTCTCAGTTATTTGTGAAAACAGATTCTTAAAATCGACTGCACTTACCTAAAACCACATACAAGTAATATTTAAACGTTTGGGATAATAGATACACAATGATATATCTGTTAATTACTACGTCCAGCTGTGCTCCACCAACAAATTAATGACTTGCTCTAATTCCAGCTAAACTTTCTTTCCAATGAGACAAATTTATAACGTTCAGCAATTGAATTAAATAGAATGAGGTCTTAAATCAAACTCCATTCAAGCTATCATGTTATACTAGTTTGATGTTCAACCCTGATTCTAGATATTAGCTTTGTACTGCAAAAGTGCGTTTGCGCTGAACTTTTCTTGGATCTCGCTCGTCATTTGTTTGTTAGTTTTCTTTCTGAGATGCTTAGTTCTTGGCTCTGTTTTTTTTTATTAATTAATAACATTTTTGTTAATTTGTAGAAATAAGAGGTCACAAAATGATTATTCTATTTGATTTATCAACAGCCACACTCAAGGACATATGCATACACACAAACACACTCACGTGTAGGCACACTTAAAAATCTACGACTGGCAGGTAGGCAATCAATTATTGTGGCATTGCAGTTTTGGTTTGTCCACTTCGGTTCAAAGTATTTGATGGTATGAATCTTCTTTCAACACCAACCACCCACGCCCCCACCCACGCGCATTTCTAAAGTTGAACGTATCCGGTACTTGGGAAGCTTAGATTTTACTGCACAACTAAATTTAGTATTTATACACGTATTATTTAACGGATGTGCAGTAAAATCTAAGCTTCCCAAGTACCGATACGTTCAACTTTAGAAATGCGCGTGGGTGGGTGGGTGGGTGGGTGGCGTCTTTTCTCTCTCTCTCTCTCTCTCTCTCTCTCTCTCTCTCTCTCTCTCTCTCTCTCTCTCCTCTCTCTCTCTCTCTCTCTCTCTCTCTCTCTCTCTCTCTCTCCAGTCATCTTTCAATTACCTTCTTGGATCTCAATTCTAATTGCCGTTCAGTGACGATAATAAGTCATAATGATGGAGATAAAAAAGATAATGGAAAAATCTATTATCCATAGGTTTTTTTTAGGGCCGATGCGGTTGAGAAGTCGATATTGGTGTTTATAAAATCTCATTTTTTCCCTGAGCCGAAGGACGGATACCTTTGACATGTGACGTCTCATGAAATCACATGCATAAATCAACATGCCTAAATTCACATGCATAAATCAGCAAGCATATCTTCACGTGCATAAATAATAATAATAAATTCAAATGCATAAATCAGCATGCCTTAATTCACATACACAAAAACAGAAAGCGTATGTACACAAAAAGAACTGTGCAACGTAACGTTATAATTATACATAATTTGGACAGATAAAAAATATAATACTATATAGTTAAAAGTTACACTGAAGCATGCATGCTAATCATGGACACACAATGACGTATATTATATAGTGAATTGTTTTATTTTGATGGGGGGACAAACTGAAAACAAAACAGAAATACTTCAGTGGATAAGTGGTTTGTTTTGCTTATGAAATGTATAAATAATTATTAAGAAGTCATCACTGTCGGCAGCCAACCATGGCACATACCATCATGCATCTGTTTTAGTGTCTCGAAGAAAACAAAGGAACAATGTCCACATTGTCAAACACAACTGGTGCGTGAACCGTGTAGGTAGGCAGGCGCGTTACACCTGTTATCTGTAGTTTGTTTTTAATTTATTTCTTCCTGTTGTGGAATAAATTTGTCCAGCCTCTTGCTTTATTTGCATACTTAATCAAGTCTTTTCGTTCTTCGTTTTTTTTAAATTGTTTTATTTGTCTTGTATGCATGTCCTTCGCGCATTTTCTTTAGGAACTTTTATTTCTCTAACTCCCAATCTTTTGCAACTCTTCATACTTTTCCAAGGGTTATCCCCCCTCCCTCCTCTCCCTTTATCATCATGTGTTTTGGATATTCATCATTGTTCTCACTTCATGATAAACTCTCACTTGTTGTTGTGGTGCTGTCCCTTGCTTTCCATATCATATTTAATGAAGATGACGACGCTTTTTCGTGGTGGGGGTGATGGTGGTGGTGGTATTAATGCCTCAGTGCATCTAATACTTCAGCATCTTCATGACACTATCAAAGAAACACCCATTTTATTATACCTCTTTTACTCACTAATAAAATTTCAGAGAACCTACACTTAATTTTTATTTAATAATTATGATCATCTAAGTTTTAAAATATATTTTATTTAAGATGGACAGTTTGTGTTTCAAGATTTCTTGTTCTGGGAGTGAGTAATAACCGAAAATTAAAACTTTTTTGTTTATGAACACGATCTCCTTTGTAGAAAATAATGTGAAGTTGTGATTTAGTCTCAGATCAGTAGGCGGTTCATTCTAAGAGGCAGGGCCCAGCAATAAATGAATGTCACCCGTAAACTTTTGTTCCAAGAAAAGTGTTATCAGAAGACTAGTATGGGAAGAAGATAAACACCGAGAAGGAGAATGCACGGAGATGAGGTGGCAAATAGTTTACTTTAGTGAAATAACAGGAGACGCACCGTTTGCTGAGCAGTCAACAGACCTAATACAAGATGTGGGGTGATTGTGGAGAATGATGTGTTGGATCCAAAAAACTCTAAGTGTGATCCAAACTTAGTGAATTGTTGAATTTGTTTTGCAACACAAAGAAGCGCATGAGAGAATTGTGGATTCGCATTCTGACAGCTCATTCTTCTCCACTTCAAGTAGACTGACTGCCATGACGATGAGCCTGATTTTATTGCACGTAGAAGTAACTCAGAACTCTCAATAACTGACTAAAGTTAATTATAATGTAACTAATATTTCTTTTTGTCGACATGAATGGGTTTTGTAAGACAGGTATTCATTTCACAGTGTGGCTTCAATCCTCAGCGTACATATGGCACATTTTATACTTTGTCCATGACTTATTTACCATACATATGACTTACTTAGCATACATATGGCTTACTTAGCACACATATGGCTTACTTAACACACATATGGCTTACTTAGCATCATAATGCTCTTTCCCTTGTTTACTATCACATGCAGAGTTGAAAGTAGACAACAAAGGTACCACAATATTTCGTCTTTTAAAAATATAAACAAACATTAGCTCAACATTGAAAACTGGTATATTTTCATTGTAAAATGTAAAATAAAAATATAATCGTATAACTGAAGAATATATCGCCTTTATTTAAAAAGTGGTCTTGTGGGCACAACTAGCATTCACTTGGCTGTTGTTCCAGCAAATTTTAGCCGTTGAATAAACAAGATGACAGGATTGTTTTACAGAGTGCAGTTTGATTCTACCAGCCGTCGATTTTACATCACCCGAATGGCACTAATGGAGAACTAGTAGCACACCTCATGGGCACCAGAACACGTGGTTGTTTAAAACAAAATAATAAATCTGGTAATTTTCCTCACTGTACCAGAGCAACTTTCAAAACAAGCAAGTCTCTCACGATTATGCATAAAATCAGAAAATAGCTTAACACTTTGGCTTAGAAACTTTTCGAGACTGACTGACTAATTTATGAGGGCGCTTCCGGCTTGTGCTCATTTCGTGCTCGGATGCGGGGTTTGAAGTGGGGGGGGGAGTTGGACACTAGACTAACAAAACTAGGCTTGAGTGAAATGAAAATCCAGTATAAATATGCCAATTGTGTACAGTAGGTGCGCGGAAGTCTATTTCTATAGAGGACACAATACAGCTTCGCGTGGCCTAGATTTCTAAGCGTACACGTTACGGCCTCACGTGATTTAGATTTCTAAGAGGACAAGGTGCATCCTCCAGCCTCTATGATCTACATTTCTGTGAAGACACAGTACGGCCTCACATTTTTGTTGTCACTGTATTGTATTATTTTTATACTGCAGCACACAATACTTCGTGTTTATTTACATTGGTGAAAATAAATTGCTCACTATACTAAGTGGCCAGTGATTATATCAAAATTAAACCGGAGTTCTGATTCGTCTTGCTCGTTTATCACACTCTCTTCTAACTTTGGTCTTCATTTCATTTCTTGTTATTGAGGCATGTCCAGCTATTTGTACCCTTTCCCATCTGAAACAATTTTTTTTTCAAAGTGCAGGCCCGATTGAATTTAAGTTTCTCTTTCTTAATTATAAGTCTTCCACACTTTCAAGTCCTAATTTCATCTGAATGCCTTCACTGAAAGTCCTAATTTCATCTGAATGCCTTCACTGAAAGTCCTAATATCAGCTGAAAGCTTCACTGAAAATTCTAATTTTAACTGAATGCCTTCACTGAAAGTCTAAGCAGTAATGATCATAACTGATATCATTTTCATTTTTACTTTATAGCTTAAGATCATTACTGTACAGTAGATGGCTACTTAATTGCCGCGATTCCTAATCCTGCTCTGTCAAGAAAACATTATGAGTTGACTGAAAGGATTTAGGGCGATAACAAAGCAACAGTGGCGAGAACATTGCCTTGCTGAAGTCCTTATTTTATTGAGTCCACTTGTCAACAATCTCTTTTGTCTTTGCAAGTGAGTGGTTTTTACAGCTTGGCATTCATATTTGGTTCACACTGTAAACCGCTGGTACACGGTTTCCATAGTGTCATTGTCTAAAGTAAATAGTGTTAGTGATATAAAGCAGTGCCAAAACCACACTTACTTTATTACAAAAGCTACATGAATGAATAGTATCTTTTTTCACATCGAGTCTGATGAGCACTCATGATTAACTTGTGTTTACCTTTTACACATGTTTGTTTATTGAAATCCAGATACTAGCAACAATAAATCTTATTCTGAACATTTTCATATTTTGTTTATTGCTATCCAGATACACGTAAACAATACAACGAATATTTTAATTTAACAATAGCTGGCTATATATATTAAAGTAAGGATAAAAAATATAATAGTCCACTAGTTCAACAATATTTAACTTTAAGAAAGTAAATAGGATGAAAACTTTTTATGATATTTATTTGTAAAACTCCTTAATTTATCTTCCATGGGGAAAAAGAGCAAATTTAAACAGTAATATTATTAGTGCAGAATAATTAACATCACTTACATGTAAAATTATCTAATTTTATCGATTCGTACATTATGTATTACTTACTAAATATTTTTTTCATATAATTTAATGTCAACAAAGTAAATTTTGAATTGCTGGCCTTGCCACATTGTTCTGAAAACTTGAATGTGCTCGTGGCCACCAAAAGATTAGGGAACACTACCATAAATATTCAAGACACTATTATAATAATAATTTATTACTATTATTATATTCTTCTTACTGCTATTATTAATATTGTTAGTTGTATATATAGAATCAAATGACAAGTTTGTAGAAAACCAAAGAGTGCCTTAAACTTCAACATTAAAATAACTCTCTCTCCCTTCTCCTCTCTCTCTCTCTCTCTCTCTCTCTCTCTCTCTCTCTCTCTCTCTCTCTCTCTCTCTCTCTCTCTCTCTCTCTCTCTCTCTCTCTCTCTCTCTCTCTCTCTCTCCTCCAAATAATATACAATGTTCAATGTTCAACATATTGGCATATCTCAAGCTTATGCCTATAATTTACTGATTAGCATGATATAAGACAGTCCATAACTCTTCTGTAAGAAGGAATGTTTGGTACCATTCTTAATTGTGGCCTTTTTGTAAGTGCAATGAATCCGTTACAGATACTGAAGTTGGACACTTCAAAGTCTTTATATGTGTTTAACATGGTTTCTTAATACAAATTTAGCAGTGAGTGGTACCATCGGTGTCAGAAGCATCGCCTTTCTAAACTGAACATTCCCCTGCACAAGAACAAAACAAATGTATATTAATTACCAAATGGATCATCAGAATTTATTTAAATAAATGTATTGGTAGTTTATAACCCGTGTTTACACAGACATTGTTATTTTTATTATTTTAATATGAGTTCGGATTTCCAAGTCTTCTAGTTTCAACAAATGGTGGTTTAATAAAAATTAAAGCCGATAAAAATTAAAAATAAAGAAAATACTATAAAGTTACCAAACATGAACACTGTCAAATGGCAAAATGTTGTCTGGTATCAACTGTGTCACAGTAACACTTACAGTATCAGTATCACAGGGAATCAGTTTGAAGTTGCGGAAGATGTGAACAAGCACCACTTTGATTTCCTGCAGTGCCAGACGCATACCAATGCATTGCCTGGGTCCAAATCCAAATGGTAAGGCTGACAGCATTGTGTCACGGTTCTCCTCAAATCTGCAATATATTAACCGCTCATGGTCATTGTCTTCAAAGATGATCAGTAATGGCTTCTGTTTTTAAGACCAAATATTTAATTACCTGCTTTAATTACCTTTTTCAGTCGCTAAAGCCACGTCGTTAATTCAATAATAATAAGAAGAAGAAGAAGAATATATCGGACACCCATAAATTAATTCAGAATGACCTGAACAAATAGTGAAAAATTAATAACAGAATTTATGAAAAAGAATGGATTACAAGTAAATCGTAAAATACATATCAATTACAATTTTAAATCAATAACCTAGCTATCTCAAATGGATCTAGCATGCCCTAAAAGTCTGTATTTATATATATGATTTCTACCAAAATGTTTATCATTCATCTATAGATTTATTCTCTTGAAGCAACAGTTCTCTCGAAGGAACAACATAAATAGAACACACAATTCATGACACTGGTGTTCGGGGTAACTCTTCTCTTATACACCAATCAACTGATCACGTAGTTCCATATATTTTATGCACACAATCTGTCGTCTGCTTTTCATGCCACACAAATATAACATCATGAAGACTCTTCTCTCGCAGCACAAACAAGAAGGTATTTTGGAGTGGAGACTGGATCACGGATGCCATATGGATCAACCAGACCCAGAAATTAAACTGAGGAAGAATAACAAAGAACAAAAAAGAAACTTGCAACCAACGGATGCAGTGTCAAATATTTTGCAACAATTAATTGACAGTAGACATGCACTAGAGGCAGACCTCTGTGTGACAAATTCACTAACTGAAAAAGAATTATTTGACTTTTGAGATTGAACAGATGCTAAGTATGTAAAAAGAAATGGTCCAAAAGCAGGACCCTGTGATACACCACAACATAGACCATTTCCAGAAACAAATTTGTTTTTCTTGAAGACATATGATCTGAACCAAAAGGGAAGGAAAGAGAATGCAATGGAAGGGAAGAAGAAAGGGCAAGTTAGATAGTTTAAAGAAAAAGAAGAAAGTTACAAGATGAATTCCAGAAAAAATGAGCTGGCAAGATTACATAGTAAATGTAATGAAATTCAAGAGAAAGATATTTTCTCTGGTCTATCGCTCAAAAGATAGTATTCAGTGACCATCGAACAGACCAGTGAGGTTAGAAGATATATTAACAATAGTTAATATTAGAAAAATAATTCAGGTTAAATCATTAGTATATGGTAGAAAATAAATATACAACAAAAGTTAATAATAGGAAAATTATTCAGATTAAATCATCACAATATTATAGAAGATATATATATAATAATTAATAATAGGAGAGTGATTCAAATGAAATTGCTAGAATATTACAAAAGAAGTTTACAATTTTCACTGTGCTCTGGCTCAATACATTGAGACTCGTAAGCTAAAATATCACTAGTTTTCACCAAAGCAATGAAAAAACTGACAAAACTGACTTTTGTTTAAGGATTGTATGAATATGTCCAGCAAAGCTCAAACTCTGTATTCTTAAATGTGTCTGCTCACCGTTCAGGACGGAATACATCTGGATCTGGATAATTTTCAGGGTTATGTGTAATGAGATAAACTGGTATCATGACTGCTGTTCCTTTCGGGAAGGTCACTCCCTTAATGGTCACAGTTTCAGCAGTCAAGCGACCAATACTGCAAAACGAAAAAATATAAGAGTGCTTATTCACAATATTCAAGGTTAATTATTGTGATTTACATAGTTGTTATTTTCCTTACAGGAAGGAGGTTTATTAGTGAGAAATGTTATTTTAGTCAAAAAATTGTTTTCTTAATAAAAGAAAATTAAACGCTCAGTCTTTTAATTTTAATTTATTTCACATTTTATGTTATACATATACCTAACCTCTTGAAATCTCCAAAATTAATACTATAAATATGCTCTAGGGTATACAGATATTTGTATCAGTTCATTAATATTTCATTTTATTTATATTTAATTAATTAATTAAAATATTTCCAAGTGAAGATTGAGAATTAATGGATTATATATTACCATAATATTGTCATTAGGATAGTGAAAAGGTTAATTAAATTATTTTCTCATTTTAAAGATTTTTTAAAACAATATCCTCATAAACTAAGATTCCTAACTGTAGTGTTTTCAAAGGCAGGCTGTTAACGCTATGTTTTCTCTTAATAACAGTACTTGTGGCATTGTGTATTGTACTAACTTGATATAACTATAACAGTACTTGTGGCATTGTGTATTGTACTAACTTGATATAACTATAACAGTACTTGTGGCATTTTGTATTGTACTAACTTGATATAAGTATAACAGTTATTGTGGCATTGTGTATTTTACTAACTTGATATAACTATAACAGTACTTGTGGCATTGTGTATAGTACAAGCTTGATATAACTATAACAGTACTTGTGGCATTGTGTATTTTACTAACTTGATATAAGTATAACAGTTATTGTGGCATTGTGTATTGTACTAACTTGATATAATTATAACAGTTATTGTGGCATTGTGTATTGTACTAACTTGATATAACTATAACAGTTATTGTGGCATTGTGTATTGTACTAACTTGATATAACTATAATGGCATGATAAAGAATTTGAATGTAAGTGGTGATTTTGTCTTTTTTTTCAATTTTTATAATAATGGGATTTAGAAATATATGTTAAATGCCAAGTTAAAAGGCAGAATTATTTTAAAGAATTATTTACAAGATTGTGACACTTACACAGATACTGGCGTATACATGCGAAGTGTTTCATGAATGACACAGTCAAGGTATGTCAATCTTGCCAGCTTGTCATACGACACTTCATCCTGTATATCCATCAAGGTCAAAACAATTAATTTAAAATAAAACAGTAAGGATTTTTAAACATTAATTAACAGACTCCCAAGAAATGTTCCTAGTATGAAATGCACACATACATTCAAACATATAGATACACAATTTAGACTGCATTTATAGAACATGTTTTTTAAAGACTGTTTATACTTGTATTTTAATAATTCATAATTATTAGTCATGATTTTTAAACTTTCCAAAAGCAAGCTGGCACCTCTTCTAACTCTTTTTCTGTACTCAGGTTTCCTAATCCCTCTTAAATTTCTGTCATGAATATCTTTAGGGACAGATTACATTAATTCACTGACTCTTACAAAAATATCATCTTAAGGAGTGCCCAAGGTCGAGTTACTTTGACAATTTAACAATTTATAGAACAATTAAGTATTAAAATAGGATAGGCAAATTTATTCTGTCACAAACTTCTACTCACATTTCATATTCTTAAGGATTTTAAGACTTGAATTTCTTTATGGAGTTTCTACTCATACTTCCCAATACCTTTTGAAATTCTGTAATGATTTTTTTTCTACGCACTTATATTCTATTACTACTTGATTTTCATTCAGAACTTAGTGCTAATATTTTCTATTACTTCTTAATTTTAAATGGTCTTTCTACTCTATTTCCCATTACCTCTTGAAATTCTGTAGTGAATTTTTTCATGGACTTTCTACTAACACTTCATCTATTACATAAATCGTTCTTGAGACTTTCAACCTTTCTTTCTGACTTTAAGTCTTGAATTTCATTGTGGACTTTGTATTCATATTTCTATTGCTTCTTGACATTTTGTATTAATTCCTCTATGGTCATTCTACTCACATTTCCTATTACTTCCTGAATTTCCCTGTAGATTTTCTCTTGGACATCTGGATAGTGAGCCACGCTGTAGGTCAGAAAACGCAAAGTTGAAGCTGTTGTCTCAAACCCAGCGATGAATACAGCTAAACCCTGTGATATGATTTCATCCTCTGTCATAGCTACCAGTAAAAGAAAGACTTATTTTAACAGGTATTATTTTTCTATTGCCAATATAGAAAATTAATTAGATAATAAGAATTGTAATGGTGTAAGGTAACACTGAATGTTTCCATTGCAAACAATAACAACGGTTGTGAAAGTAGATACTGTTGTACATATTGTCATGCAATGTCAATACAGTTGACTGATTATGAAATTGGTGAAAATAATAGCATTACAATTGATGGTGATTGTGGTGATTTTAAAATAATGACAGTACAAGTCAGTAATTATGATACTGGTGAAGGTCATGGTAGTACATGCCAGAGATTGTAATATTAGAGAAGATAATAGTAATACAGGTCAGTGATTGTGATAATTTTAAGATAATGATAGTATTGGCCAGTGACTGTGATGATTTTAAGATAATGACAGTACAGGTCAGTGATTGTGATACTGGTGAAGATAATGACAGTACAGGTCAGTGATTGTGATACTGGTGAAGATAATGACAGTACAGGTCAGTGATTGTGATACTGGTGAAGATAATGACAGTACAGGTCAGTGATTGTGATACTGGTGAAGATAATGACAGTACAGGTCAGTGATTGTGATACTGGTGAAGATAATGACAGTACAGTTCAGTGATTGTGATACTGGTGAAGATAATGACAGTGCAGGTCAGTGATTGTGATACTGGTGAAGATAATGACAGCACAGTTCAGTGATTGTGATACTGGTGAAGATAATGGCAGTACAGTTCAGTGATTGTGATACTGGTGAAGATAATGGCAGTACAGGTCAGTGATTGTGATACTGGTGAAGATAATGGCAGTAGAAGTAATTGCAAACCTCGAAAATCCCACTCGCAAGATCGCAATTTGCGAGTGGTAAAATGTCATTTGAAGCTCAGAAAATAATTTAAATACTGGCACTCAATTTGACTAGGGTTTCAAGTTAGACGCGAGTCGTGGCTGCCGAGAAAATAGAATTAGAATAGCAATAATAATGTTATAATTCCTGAAAAAGTGACTTGCGCTTTAGGGAGGCATATTCGGGTATAGACACCCTCACCTTTTGGTATATTGTTGTCAACCATGCATCTATACCGATGTAATTCAGTAATGTTAAGATCAGTTCGGATTCAGAAGTAATTCTGTAATGTTAAAATCAGTTCGGATTCAGAAGTAATTCTGTAATGTTAAGATCAGCTCGGATTCAGAAGTAATTCTGTAATGTTAAGATCAGTTCGGATTCTGAAGTAACTCAGTAATGTTAAGATCAGTTCGGATTCTGAAGTAACTCAGTAATGTTAAGATCAGTTCGGATTCAGAAGTAATTCTGTAATGTTAAGATCAGTTCGGATTCTGAAGTAACTCAGTAATGTTAAGATCAGTTCGGATTCAGAAGTAATTCTGTAATGTTAAGATCAGTTCGGATTCAGAAGTAATTCTGTAATGTTAAGATCAGTTCGGATTCAGAAGCAGGACTCTGGAATCGGTTGTTTATTAGTGGAGTCGGAGTTGTTGAAATTTCCCGACTCTGACTCCCAATTTTACGAGATTTTAGGTTAAGGTGTGAACGTGAAGGGGTTAAAATAAAACTTTTTAAAAATTAAAATAACATCTCGGGATAGTTGTTTATTATTAATTTAATTAATTACTAATTTAGTACATTTAGTAATTTAGTACAACAGCGAAAGTAAAAAAAGTTTGTGAAGTTATTGAAATAGTGAACTTAAAAAATATGTTCTATCAATTAGAAGTTCGTATAAAAGTATACAAGAGGAAGATGAGTCGATAACCGTGTCGTTAATGAGAATAGTCAATAACTTTCATCGTCTTCATCAACAGTTGCCATGAAGATAAAGATTTTGAAAAATATCTAGACATTCAGGATTGATCAAAACTTCGGTGCTTAAGTTTGAAGAATTTCAAAGAAAGAGAAGCTCCATCATATCTAACTATATTCAAAATTATCTTTTACCAAGCACCGAAACAAGATGAGACATCTGACAGAACTTACTGTCACAGTTACTGTCACAGCGTTACCACCGACTCCAGTCACTGTTTGGAACGTTTGTTTTCTGCTCTCGGAATTGTCAAATGCTATTTGAGAACAGCGACGAAGCAAGACCTATTAGAATCAAACTTTTTAAAGAACCAATTCAATTTAGACAAACTTTAGCATATTAAACATGTTTTGAAGGGGTGGTGGTATTATATTATTGAACGATTGAAAAATACTTTCAAAATGAAATCTATGAAACCTACTTCTTCATTTATGTACACATACTCATACATTAAACTCGATTTAAGTTAAAAATTTTATGTCGGAGTCGGCAGCGAGACTCTTAAAATTTCAGGAGTCTGAAATATTTTGACCGACCACAACCCTGTTCAGAAGAGACGATTGGATAAGCGGCAAGTATCTGTCCCTGTCAGATATCATGTGACCTACGAAAGTGTGACATTTTCAATGGTGGTTTTCGCGGTCTGTGTTTAAGTTTTGTTCTTTTTCATTTTGTGTTCGTTTAAATCTTCAGTGACTTTAATTCGTCACTGTAGCTAATTAAAAAATCTAAATAATTAAAACCTTTATCATGATAAGTGACAATGAGGCAATCACATACATTTTCGATTTTTAGAAAAGGTGATACACAAACCAATTGCGTGCAACAATCAATGACCAGCAAATCGGTGAATCTGTAGAAGCAGACGAATTTATTGTTATGAGTTGAGGTGAGTGTGCAGAAATTAACTTTCAAATGCAAATAAAAAATAAAAATTAATGATGGCAGTGGCTGATTTATGGGTTTGGTGAAATGTTTTTTTTATTATTACAAATATAGTTTACTGAATCTATTGCTATATATTCAATGTTAGCAGTTTTCGTCGTCACCCCCACCCCCATCCCGTTATTGACATTCTTTGGCTAGCGAGTTGCCATAACGAATTGCGAGTTAAATCATGACTAAAATTTTCCAGGATTGGTTGAATAACTGATACTGGTGAAGATAATAGCATAAATAGCACTACAGGTCAGTGAATGTGACACTGCTAAAAATAGCAGTACAGGTCAATATTTGTGACACTGGTGAGGATAATAGCAGTACCGGCCAGTAATTGTGATACTGATGATAATAGCAGTACCGGTCAGTGATTGTGATACTGATGATAATAGCAGTACAGGTCAGTAATTGTGATACTGATAATAATAGCAGTACCGGTCAGTGATTGTGATCTTGGTGAAGATAACGGTAGTACACATTAGAAAAACATTTCCTGTACTTGCAATATTATAATTTAACAAGCAAAATTTTATATTTCCAATTCTTTGGATTAATGCCCACCTACATTTATATTTCACATTGCAGTTGTCAGTATCTGAACTCAACGCGGGCTGTGTTTCCTCCAGTCTATGATCCAAAAGCTGTTGAATGAAGTCTATCCGTTTCTTGAAAAGCAGGTAAAAAAAAATTATATATATATATATAAACGAAATGTCTGCACATTAAATCTTCTTATTATGTTGTTAAAGAGATTGAAATCATAATGAATACAGTTGAAATAAATATTCCACCAATACTAACAATGCTACTGTATTTTAGCGCATATAATGCGTACCCCAAGTTTGTATGCGCAGTTTGTAACTTATGCGTAAAACATTATTCATAAAATGCGTACCTACCAGTTGATGAGAAAAAGTACGGTAACCATCATTAATCCATTACCTACTGACAGCTAAAAAATGTTTGAATTTATTTTACACTGCTTGCGTTATTTGAATAAATCCATCTGTTTTATTGATTTATAATTATATTATAAAATTATATTATATTTTTTGTTGTTTTATTATTTAGATTGTTTGCAGAACATGTCCAGTAATAAACCTACCGAAAAGAATAAAGCTACATAAAAATAAACAAGAGAGCGTGGAGTTGATTTTTGTTTTATTTTTCATCTTCATCATGCCATTGATTGTCTTTACAATATTTGACAATTGTTAGTTAACTACCCAAATAGCTTTCTCGGCAAAACTGGGTTAACCTGGAGCCATTAAATATGATTGCATTTAGATGGTTGACTACCTAAGCTGTAATGAGAGCAACCGACCAACCCGGGTGCTTGATGGAAAAATGGATGTTAAATCCACGACGATGATTACTAAGATGATGACGATGACGAAGACGATGATGATGACGACGACGATGATGATTTTGGTGGTTGTGGTGGTGGTGGTGATGATGATTACCATGACGACGACGACTATGGTGATAATTATCATGATGATATTTGACCCACTTGAACGTCCGTTTGACATGCATCCTGTCAAATAAGACTAAGTTAAAATTTATTTTAAGTATTAAGTCTGTTCGTAAGAAAATAATTCCTATAATGCACACGACCAGATAATGCGCAGGAGGGTTGTGCGTTTGTAAAATCTTGTACAATGCGTGCGTTGTTCGCGTTAAAGTACGGTAATACATTATTGTGTAATCATAATGCAAACAAGATGAAAGAGAAAGAAACTGATATATCTGTCTGTGTATATACTCATAAACTAAGCAAAACAAAGTCTGTAATCATAATGCAAACAAGATGAAAGAGAAAGAAAGTGATATATCTGTCTGTGTATATACTCATGGACTGAGCAAAACAAATGCAGAATTAATAAATCAATCTCGGGTATGTAAACAAAGAATAAAAGGAAAAAATCTCTTTGTATACCAATAACCTGATTCATTAAACTACACAGAAATCAAAACATTTCAGCAACACCAGGTACTACTGAAAGAGTATGTTTTGTATGATTTCATATGCATATCAAAAAAGTTTGTAAATGTCAACTTACTTGAGATTCTTTTAGGCCCTCATCCCTCTGTCGGACTACAGTCTTCAAGCAAGAATAGAAAGTATTCAGTGCAGGTTTTGGAAAGGTTGTATAACCCATCCATTGAAGAGGTTTTCTCAGGATTGGAAATACTCCTTTCATAAACATGTTATGAAGTATGAAAATAAAATTAATGCATTTTATTTAAAGTTACTTTTACAACTTATGAAGTATGAAAATAAAAATAATACATTTCACATAAAATACCTGTCACAAATTATAAAGTATTAAAATAAGATTGATACATTTCACATAAAATACCCATCACAAATAATGAAGAATGAAAACAACATTTATATATTTTAAATAAAAGTTAAAATACCTATCATAAATTATGTTGCATAATGATTCCGTTATAAATGATTATGAAATATGAAAACTGTGGTGAAGTCAAATTTTCTTTGGTCCTAATTATTTTTTATTATTATTATTAATTATATACTGTACATGGATGTGAATATTAAATTTGGAAGTGATTACAAGTGGTGGCAAGCCAGCAACATTTGAAATGATAAAACAAATTAAGGATTAGCTGAGGTATGATACTTTTTAACAGGTCAGACAGTTATATAACAGTTAAGTGAGCCAGAAATTAATGGCTTAATGGCGGTTGATGAACAGACAGAAATGAAATGCTCTGAAGTTTGACCAATCGGGGGAGAGGTTGCATAGACCAGAGCTGAGAAAAACGTGAATGAAACAGCAATAAAGTCCACAAACGACGTCCAGACAGGAAAAACTTGTACTATTAACTGTGGAATAATACCAAAACTAAAATCCAGACATGAACCACTCGTAATGTTAACCCCAGAATAATGCCAACAATAAGGTCCAGATGTGAAACTCCAGAACAAAACATCAGACACTACTAGAGTGAACACCAAAATGAAAGTCCACATGAAACGCTTGTGAACTGAAAACTAAAGTCCAGACATGAAATGATAGTAAAATTAACATCAAAATTATTAAAGCCCAGGTGTCAGTAATGTTAACACTGCAATTAAAGTCCAGATATGAGACTATAGTAAAGCTAACACTAGGAACTCAAGTCCAGACATTCTTTTTTGTGACCTTTATGTCTGGACTTGAGTTCCTAGTGTTAGCTTTACTATAGTCTCATATTTTTTGTGACATTAACGTCTGGACTAGAATTCTTTTTTGTGACCTTTATTCTAGTCCAGACGTTAATGTCACAAAAAAATTCTAATCCAGATGTAAAGGTCACAAAAAGAATTCATTTATGACAAATTTTTTATTCAGATATCATAGTATTGGCATATGAGCTTCATTATCAGGAAATTATATTAAACAGGAAGTTTATCACCCTTAATGTTATCTAAACCAGATCTCACAACAAACATAAAACGTCCCCATTTTCATCTATGAATATACTTTTCACAGAATGGATAATGGTCGTCACGGTAAAAGGAGGGTAATCAGGAAATTTATTTTTTACAGTACTTTATTACCTCCCTTGCCCGTTGCAAGATGTGTTTATTGTTTTTGGGAATGAATGTAGTGTCAAATACATGCATTGTCTGTGAGTCTGTGTGCATGCATGCTTATTTTGTGCTTTTACACTTATTTGTTTATTTATTTATGTTAGATGTTAGCTAATTATGTTAAGAAGATAGAAATTGTATTTAGTATTTTTATAGTCCCTTATTGTAATTTGTAGATAGGGATTATATTTTGTTATTGGAAGTGGATGCACCTTAGCGTAATGTGCCTTTTCATAACAATAGGACCTGAGTTCAGCAAATTGAATTTCATGTGTGAGTTTTTCTGGAAGGCCATGGAAGGATCAGAAAGACTTGGATTACATAAAAGAACTTTGTAGCCATGCTGGACCTCAGTGTACATGTGCATGGGCTTTCTTCAGGGTGTGTTGGAACTTTGTTGCTATTCTCTTCACATTGGGCACATGCACGGATTTTATTCCCAGTTTTATCGGGAATTTATCTATTGAATGTTCGCCATTCATGTGACCAGGCCAGCAGTTGTATTCAAGACTTATTCGTCATTTACCTTGGCCTTCAGTGATATTGGTTTCCACCATATATCTGGTCATACGGACGGGACAACACTAGTCAGATTGTAACATAACAGTGTCTTTGGAGCCGTTAATGTTAAACTGTGCATGGAAGCAACATTTCAACATACATTCAGTGTACCATGACTTCATTTCTTTCTCGTTTTTCAGCGGGAAGAATTCTACACTTTTCAGCAAAGAATTGACATTTAGTTTTTCACCTGTGTCCGAATGTTTGCATAATTCAGTGCATCTCATTGTGCATCATGCTGTGATTTTTGCCTGCATTCGTCTGCATTTTTCAGTGTGGCTGTGTGTTATTAGTAACATTTGTGTATAGTGCCAGCGTGTCGGTGACTAAGTAACTTTGTGTTTCTTTTGCCAGTGTGCTGGCAAGTGTGACTCAGACACTTCTCTTCATGCAGAAGTGTTTTTCCTGCAGCAGCATTTCAACATTTCGATTTCAGTATTTGTAGGTAGGAAAGAATTAGTTTAAAGGTGCATTACTGGGTAGGTAATTAATTATAGTTTATTTTACTGATTATTCTGAACTTTATCATCATTGACACTTGGGTTTTCACCCTGAACTTTCTTTATAAACATTTGGCTTTGGTTGATTGAACTTTATGATTATTTTTGCAGTTATCACCACCTATGTAAATTAACACATATTGTTGACATTGGGTTTTCACCCTGAACTTTTATTCAAACATATAGCTTTATGATATTTTTGCGGTCATCACCACTGTTGTAACTAGTGTTTATTATTCTCATTGGGTTTTCACCCACAGATTTGTAACATTAGCTTTTGATCATTTGTGGTTATCACTGCCATTGTAGTTAACATTTATTGTTTGCATTGGGTTTTAACCCACATATTTGTGCCACTCATTTGATTGGCATTTGTTTATTGCAGTCATCACTGCTATTCATATTGTTGAAATTTTGCCATTTTTTTTAATTTTATTCATCATTTCATTGCTTTTGTTCCACACCCCATGAATGTTGTGTGTGGACGTTTCAGAATGATCAACTAACAGCCGTATGAAAGTAGCCCCATTGTTAGAATAAATTCTGTTAACTCTTTTTCAACAGTTAGGCTTTTCTTTCACTGTGAGGAAGTGCGTTAGTGCGGTTGCTTGTTCATTCATCCCTCATATTTACATTCACACTCGCCTACTCACAGCCGACTTTCCACTTTACCCTGCATATCAGAATAAAGTACCCCTCCCCACAAGAACACTGCGAGAGTTGGTTATTTTATATCTTGCCACTCGGTGTGTCGTCATCGTCGCAGCTGATTCCCCCCTACCCATCAAGGAGGAGAGGCCAGCCACTGCAACAATGGTAGTTTTGTATTTGTGGTAATGATAATTCCTGTAATGATGAAAGTGAAAATGAGTTTTGAGGTGTTGTGATTATGTTGCTAGAGATGTTGGTGATTTCAAACTGCAGTGATGGGGTTGAAGGTGGGATTGATAATTTATGAGCTGCAGTAATGTGGATGAAGGTGAGGTTGATGATAAAACCTGAGCAGTATAGTGGTGTTGCTGGAGTTGGTGTTGAGATGTGTGCTTTAATGGTGGTGTTATGGCTGTTGTTGCTGGAGGTGATGATGAATCTGAGCCATAGTGGTGTTAAAGGTGGTGTTGCTGGAGGTGGTGAGTAAGGTGGTAATACTGCTTGCTATTGCACTTTTGAGGTGCTTATGGTAGTAATGGTGATGATGATAATGATAATAAACGTCAAACGTTTGCTAAATGGTTAATTGTAAATGGACTATTTCTTTATACTTACTTTTTGTTTAAATACAATTTACATGTGGTACAGTCTGCAATTGTTGCAACAAAACAATAACAATTTCCCAAGGGCTCGCACTCAGAACACTCTTTTTACGAGAAGAGTTGTTTCTCTTGCAACTCAAATAACAATTCTTTATAGACCCTAAGTTTAACAATACTCATTTGTTATTTAAGGATCATGACTAGAAGACAACGCTTTTCTGATGACTATAAGACCAATTCCAGAATTTTAAGAATCTGGACTAGAAAGCAATGCATTCCGGATGAATAGAGTACAGAAAATGTTAATTTTTCAAGCCACAAGAAATCAGAATGTCCAAAGACATTTAGAAGTAAAAGAATTACTAAATATAGTTTTGGTCAGTACCTGCAATGAGTCTGGGTATTCTTAAAAACATGGTGGTAGAAAAAATCTTTTTCATTGCTTGCACCAACAGACGGTCATTGTCTTCTCCTAAGAGTGTGTTCACTTCCAGTCCAAAAGCTGACGCAGCAATTACATCCAGAGTATACCTACTATATACACTGATATAAAAAAAATGTTATATTTAGCAGTCAAATTATACACAATACGAAATTTAAATTTGTAATGATTTAATCAGGAAAGCTATGTTCAAAAGCTGCATAGAGTGAGGTAGACTATCTTTATTTTATTTGTTATAAATAATCAGGTCTCTTCGCAATGAAGATTAAAAAAAATAAATGCTTTACTTCACTTTTTTTAATCTGAAACACTTTTCATACAATTTCATCATTTAGATTGAACCTTCATTAAATACCTGTATTTCTTTGTACTTTTTCAATAGTTTAAAATACACACACACACACACACACACACACACACACACACACACACACACACACACACGCGCACACACACACACACACACACACACACACACACAATCAAAGACAAATGACTAGATGAGTGTACACCCAACTTATCATATGACTAACAAGACTGCAATACGCAAGATCATAAATATTATGCAACAATCAAGATTTAATATACATTTAACTGTCCAAGAATTCTTTATTTAAGCAAAATGAACCTGATGTATCACAAACACTGTCAGATGATTGCGATAAGAATCATGAATTTGATGCATGGCTTAATGGTGTCATAACTGAGACAATAATCAATCACATCTACCTATCTGATGCTACTACATACAATCAATATCTTTCTGTTACTGCTGAATGCTACTCACTCCTTAAGGTCAACGCTTTCTGCTTTATCAGCTTTTTCCTTTAACATCGAGACCATGGAGTGGCTGCAGTTGATCATGTAGCCCATCAACTACACGCATACAGCAAATTAAAAACAACACATTCCACAGGTAAATCGTAATTCATGCACATGTATTAGAAGAACATTGTAAGTGTGTGATGCACTAGAATAGAATATAAGTGGCTGGTGTGCTAGAACAATAATGTAAATATTTGATGTACTAGAATAATAATGTAAATATTTGACGTACGAGAATACTAATCTAAATGTATGGTGTGCTAGAATAATAATCTAAATGTATGGTGTATAGAACAATAATGCAAATGTTTGATGCACTAAAACACTAATATAAGCGAATGACGCACTAGAACGATAAAAGTGTAGGATGCACTATACCATTAATATAAATGGACCAGTAATTAGATCAATAATGTGTGAATGAAGATCTAAAACAATAATGTCTGTGAATTATGCATTAGAACAATATAAGTGTCCAATGCACTAGAACAACAAATGAAATGAATGTTGCACTAAAATACATTTAAATTAAGTAAGTGGATGATATATTAAAAAGTAATAGTGTATTAGAACAGTAATGTAAGTGGATTAAGTTACTAATAATATATGTGACGTCAACACATCGAACGAGATTGACTGATGAACGTTTGAAAGCAATTCTCTGATTGGATGTAGCAATTCTCTTGATTGGATGTAACAATTCTCTTGATTGGATGCAACAATTCTCTTGATTGGATGTAGCAATTCTCTTGATTGGATGCAGCAATTCCAAACCAAACATTGATGATATCTTGAAAGCAATTCTCTTGATTGGATGCAACAATTCCTAACCAAACAATGATGATATCTTGAAAGAAAAACGTCAGTTTCACAAATCTCATTTATTTATGAGATTCGGATATGTGCACACTAGGTATGAGGTAACTATCTTTTTGCTAACGTAGCCTTCTTTGAGAACTTTGTTAGTAAATAAATATGTTGTGGTCTTTGTTTTTTGTGCATTGCACGCCACTCAACCATGATTAACATGGAATGATAAACTTAGATTTTTGTCTTTTTTCCCAGAGCTTATGTTCTGGTTTGCAAGTATTTTATAGAATGATTATGAGGCCTGCGCTCGTCATTTTGTCAGTTATCCAGCCCACTGTGAAAAAAATGTTTAAAGGTATTAAAGGCATGACTGTAACCATTGAAGAAACACATCCATGACATTTTGTCTTGTGCTTTTTAACTTTACATACAGGATTTCCAGTAAGTTTACATACAGGATTTCCAGTACGTTTACGTATAGGATTTCCAGTAAGTTTACGTATAGGATTTCCAGTAAGTTTACATACAGTATTTCCAGTACGTTTACATATAGGATTTCCAGTAAGTTTACATATAGGATTTCCAGTAAGTTTACGTATAGGATTTCCAGTACGTTTACATATAGGATTTCCAGTAAGTTTACGTTTAGGATTTCCAGTAATTTTAGGTATAGGATTTCCTGTAAGTTTCAAAATTAGTGCAGAAAAGAGAACTTACCATCTTGAGTTTGCCTGAAGTGAAGGCTGGGGTCATAAGGCTCCTGTAGCGTCTCCAATCATCTCCATTCACAAAGAACAGGGACCTTGCAATAGACTTCTGGACCAAACTTGCTCCCAGTGCCTGAATGAATGATTATACACAATGAATGATTGCAATAGGGACTAGTTATGCATTGTGAGTGACTGCATTAGTGATTGGTTGTGCATTGTGAGTGACTGCATTAGTTACTGGTTTGCATTGTGTGTGACTGCATTAGTGATTGGTTTGCACTGTGAGTGACTGCATTAGTGATTGGTGTGCATTGTGAGTGACTATAGTAGTGATTGGTGGTGTATTGAGAGTGACTGCATTAGTAAGCCATTTAAACTATTGTCAGTATTATAACTACAATATTACTTAATGGTACCTCTGAGGTCTAATCCTGTAAATGCAGACTCTGCCATTTTAGTTGCTAAATCAGGGAGGAGAGGGTAAATCAACTATAACCACCATCTATTGTGAGCACTCTTCATCAGATGTCACATATACATCAATTGTGCATTGTGAGTAACTGTATTTAGTGAGTGAGTGTACCTATTAAATGGTTATACATAGTGAGTATTTATAATATGTGATGGTATAAAATATGAGTGAGCATAATGTTTAATTGTTTACAATGAGTTATTGTACATTAACACGCATATAACCATATGAAGAAATACAATAAATCCAAAGATATTTGAATACATCAGAAACAAGTTGATCATATCAACAGCAATGCATTAAAAATTAAAACAGAAGTTAGTGAAACATAAAGTGTCTACAGTAGTTTCCTTGGTTACCACGATATCATTGACACCAGTGAGATTTGTGCAATAAGATAGTTTTGAATAAATTGGTAAATGAATTTTTTGGTAAATGAACTGTGACCATAAGGTAAATTTTAAATTGAAATGGGGCCGTAAGATAAATTTGGCAAGTGAAATGGGGTAATAAGGTAGTTTTGGGTAAGTTATCTGTGCCGATAAGATAACTTTGGGTAATTCAACTGTGGTCATAAGGTAGTTTGGGTAGGTGAACTTTGACTAGTGTTTAATACTTATGATTTATAGTATATATTTCTTATTTCCTAGTCAGTCATACCCTTACCCTTTACCTTACCATAATGAAACAAGATGCAGCAACATAAAATTATGAACGAACTATCTTATAACATTCATTTTCTGCGTGTGCCTATGCCAAACACTCTACAAACCTAAATTTTGACAATTTCTTTGACAGTTCAAGTCAGAAATTATATGTACAGTCCAAGAAAACTATGCTTCTTAATACTACATCAAATAATAATAAATTACTCATGACAGATTGTAAAAGAAATCATTTTAAATAACAGAAAACTTTGCATATTAATATTAACTGAAGAGACTGTAAGCCATGAAAATGAAATTAAATTAAATTAAAGGACAGAATTCAGTTTTATTTTTTTTAGTCTTAATAAACTACAGACGTACGTATTTCTTGTATAACTGAAGACGTACTTATTTCTTGTATAACTGAAGACGTACGTATTTCTTGTATAACTGAAGACGTACGTATTTCTTGTATAACTGAAGACGTAAGTATTTCTTGTATAACTGAAGACGTACGTATTTCTTGTATAACTGAAGACGTAAATATTTCTTGTATAACTGAAGACGTACGTATTTCTTGTATAACTGAAGACGTACGTATTTCTTGTATAACTGAAGACGTACGCACATTATTACTTTTGGCAATTAAAGACTAAATTCTGCCCCAAAAAGGCACAAAGATATTAAATATATTAAAATGGCTCTGATGTAAAATGTTAAATAAATTCTCTCAAATGATCACATGCTCACATTTCGGTCAGCAAAATTGTTGAACTGTTTGACAAGCACCTCCTTCAAAATGTCTTGGTCTGATGTCACCAGCACTGGTTGCCGCGTGATATAGATGCTGCCAGAAGGGTGTAGTTAGAACGATCAAAAGACATTTATATTTTGATTAACAAAAATATGCATGATAATATTTTTAGAATTGGTACATTAAAGGAGAGAAAAATAGGGAAATTCTTTTTAAAATTTTCTTTCATAATTATATATAATGAAATATCAAATTTAATACTTCTAAAAAAAAAATATGATTGCTTGAATTTAAACACAAACATGAATAATTATTATTACTGGCTAATACTTGTTGACTAAGACTTTTAGAGAGTGGGTGTGTTTATGAAAGTGTGTTTTGGTAGTGTCTTGTTTCTTATTTACGATCATACTTGCTTTCTCTATCCTTATGATTATTCTCTCCCTTTATCCTTGACTTAGTTGTGTATTTATGTGTAAATATTGTAAAGCACCTTATAATGTATTTAAGACTCTATTAAGTCATCATCTCCATCATCAATAATGGTGGGTTGGTGGGGGTAGGTATTGGTGTTGGTGGTGAAACTCCAACCTAAAACAACAAAATATTCAATCTACAATGCCCCATGAATCAATTTACATCATATAGAGTAGCCGACAACAGCACAATGGTCATCCTACAACAGATAAGAGTCAATCTGTAAAACCATTTGGTTGAATGTACAGTACTGGTCAATATTAAAATACATTTGGATCAGCCTACAACAGTATTAGGTCTATCTTGACAGCATATAGGGTAACTTTTATTTCTCTTCAACTGCATAAATAAATAAAAACTAATTTCATAAACGTACCCATACGTGCTTCCATAAGTATTTTGCCACATTTTTAAACTTTCCAGCAGGCCCTGAAACATTTAAATAAAAATGAAACTTGCTCTAGCAAATAGGCAAGATCTGTTTTTGCCCTTTTTCCAAAAACAGAAGTACATCTTTATTACTAGAACAAATTTAAGTACTCTGTATGGCATAATAGTTGCAAATCAACAACAGCCATAGAACATGCATATTTAGCATAATCTACAACAGAATATGTAAAAACGAAATTAATTAAATCAAAATTGCTGCTTAGTCATTGTCATGACCATCTCACAACTAGATGGAATCTAAATAAAAGGTTATTTTCAGTCTAATTTCAGTCTAAACAAGCTCGTAAATCATTAGATTTATTAGGCACATAGTTAGGCATATTGTACTTTACTAAAAAAAAAACTGTAGATTAGGATTTGTAAGTACATTCAAGAACTAGCACCCAAAAATCTCTAAAATAACCTAAGAAAAAAATGTAAAAACCTGCTTTCTGATGGACCCCATATTCCCAATGAAAGGAGTTGGTTTCGGCCCTGGAATGCCAAGATTGGACCAAGTGCTCATAGGTGCAGAACCATACCTGAAGATAAATGAGGTGATTCATGTCGTTCTTTTTATGGTTCATTGATTTTGGTAAAGTCGCTTTACCTTTTGTCAGCAATTATAGAAATAATCCGAACAGTTTCAGGACAAAAATACTTCAGAGTGTAAACATATGCGTTAAGGGAAATCAAATGTCAATAAATGCATACTTCCTCACAGAGATGAAGGACAAAACAAAGAACCCTATCTAAAGAAGACAAACATTGATAAAATTTAGAATGATAAAGATTTTTTCTTTAAGCTTTAAAATAAGCTTTCGTATTCCTTAAAACACATCAACCAGTGTTGACAGACATTATAAGTGAAGTCTTACTGACCTCATGGTGACTTCAGATATATATTTACATAAGTATATGTATCCATATGCATCCACACACTTTTACACTTAAAATATGCATTTACCGACAAAATATATATGTGTGCAAGCACGCACGCACGCACGCACGCACACACATAACACACACATTATAGTCTAAGAACTTTTGTATTAATAAAAAGAAATGCAATCGACTATATGCAAACAGCAAATAAAACATATTTTGTAAGAAAAAACACGACTAAAATGTATCCTGTAAGTGATAGTTTTGCTCATAAAATCACATTTAAGCTAAAACACATTTGTGAACATATTATTATAGATGTTTATGTTAGTTTGTAAAAGTCAATAACGTTTCCTGTATAAATTTTTTTTTTAGTTTGTAACAGTCAAGAACGTTACATGTATGAATGTTTTGTCAATTTGTAACAGTCAAGAACGTTACATGTATGAATGTTTTGTCAATTTGTAACAGTCAAGAACGTTACATGTATAAATGTTTTTGTGAGTTTGTAACAGTCAAGAACGTTACATGTATAGAAGGACCAACAGTATCACCACCAATGGCACTGTCACTGGAAAATGTTCAAGGCCAAAGATCTCCATCTCACAGTATCTCTGCAACAGTTCACGCATTTAATTGTTTTCACGGTTGAAAGATTTAACTTCATTGCTGATTATAACTTAAAAACAAAACTAATCAAATTTTAAAATGGAATAACTATTCTTTTTTAAATAAAAAAACCAGAGACAATTTTGCGACAATGCCATTTTGAAGACAGGCAGGCAGATAGATTTTAAAGAAGGAATAAAAAATAATAACTCTATTCGTTTACTAATATTGACAAAATTAATTTTACAATTTTTTTCTTCCTACCCACAAACTATGATACCCAACCCATGCTTGGCTGCCTTTATCAAATACTCTTTAAATCATGCCCGATTCCTCAGCCCCAGGACACGTGAGAACAGCAAGAACAGTCACTCGATCAGCTAAACAGGTCAGACGTGACTATTCTTTGATCCCCACCTTAGTTTACGGATAGCGGGATTAATGATGGACAGACGACACACACGAGCTACAGCCAACTCTACCCACCCCCACCCCCCGCCCAAGCCCTTGTCAGGGCGGGAGAAAGAAGAATTTAAACAACGAGTAATAGAAGCGGCAATGGAATTCTTTACCAATTCCTATCCTAAGCTCGTGAGTAAAGAAGGGAGAGAAACACATGCAACCGACTTCGTCCATTTAAAAAAAACGTCATCAAGGTGCTAGCATAAAAAAGAAAAATGACGTCATGAGCACAGCCTTCAATGTACTGGTATGGTATATCATCAACAACAAAATAGATGGGGCACTGAATGAAGCAACAAAAGTATACGTCATCTTAACAGATTCAGATAAAAACTGCCAAACACCATCAACGACATTTAAAGAAACGCAAACCACCAGCACAACTACAAACGAGAAAGAAATAAACATTCAAATTATGTGGAAAATTCCTCAAAAAAGAAAAGCCAACTCAAAACAGGCTTTTTCTCAAACACCAACTACTGCTACTGAAGAAAAAATGCCAAACTCCAACTCTTACTACTGAATTAAAAATAAAACTCAGACAACAACCAAATTCAGAAGTACAAAGAAGCCAACAAAATTCCCAACACCCAGACGAGCAAAACCGAAATGAAAGAAAAGATAATGCAGACAAAAACGGCCCCCCTCTCTCACCCTTGCCAGAGACGCCATCAAGAGCAACACCGACAACGGCAACAACAACAGAACAAGAAGATGGCGCCCAACACAGCATTTATGAACACACTAACAACAAGCACAACAACACCGAAGAAATAACTACCAACAACAACAATGGCACCACAGTGAGAAGCAGTATCTGCAATGGGAATATTTCAACCACCCCATTGCGGACCTGATAAAGCTGCTGCTCGACCAACTTAACTGGCCGTGATCGCCCATCTTCGCGCATCCCAACGGACACTGGGGACAGCAGCGACATGGCTACAACTACAACACCAACATTGAGGAGACAGTGGGTTGAACATCCCAGGTGCATGTACAAACTAGGTACAGACGTTCTGTGCTACTAGTCTGGGCACAGTAAGACATCCCCTCCCATCCATCTCCCACTTCAACATCGGGAACAACAGCACAATATCCACCACAACTTTAGCCCATGGAATACCGCCTTTGCCGGCCAGATATGTTTGCAAGTAAGAGAGCAACGACACGAGGATTGACTTTATAAATTCTATTTTTCGACTGCAAAAAGTACTACATTTTACTTTAAAATATCTCTACTACAGAGTTGAGATATCTACAAGACCCCCTCCCTCACCAGCCACTTTGATTTTAACATAACTCGAGTCCAGTCATAAAGGCGATCGTTAGCTTATGGTAAGTTAACTTATTGATAGGGAAAGAATGGACTTAGAAATATTTCCTGCATGTTTGCTATTGACCTATGATTTGAATTATAGACAAATCCGTATTTTATCTATATTTACTGAGTCCCCATCCACCCACTATCTCTCCTACATATGTTTATCAATATGTGTAAGAAGGTCAATACATTTTAAAATCAATTAAATGATTAAATAATATAATAATAATAATAATCAATAACTAGTGTGACATTGTGTCAAAGTACGCATATTAAGTCAGTGTGAAAAGATCATGCAGTTTGTGAGCTCAGATACATGGCAAATGTTTTATATTATCGATATGCATTTGAACATTGCACATTAATTTAAGCCACTGAGTTATTTCCATCCGATGTAGCAATCTTTGCATAAATGATTATTTTAAATATATCTAGCTCTTACCCATTCACCATTCTATATTTAAAAGGACGGGTAGCTTTTGCCTTAACAAACTACACAGTATCAGTCAGGAACATGGCACACCACACACATACAATCACAATTTGTGATTCTAATCTAGGAGTAAAGATTGATCAATTATTCAAAATCAAACTAAATTTAATAATAAACAAATAAGCTAGAAATAATTTAAGTCGGTCCTACCGTACACACTTTTCAGTCATCAAAGGCTCGTCACACCAAATTCATGAATTGTATTTGAAATGTGTTGCAAGTTATGGCCCCTATAAACCATACAGCAATAATTACTTTTCATGCCCACAATGATGTTACATGCATTTTATTATTTTGTGTACTTTATGTATAGAGAGGAAATGTTTCTTGGAACTCCTACCTGTAAAATTAACACCAGTTGAAAATGGCTGTTAGCGGGAACAAATTAATCAGTCGCAATATTTTCTTTGTGGGTTGTGATGGCCATCAGCCACAATTAAAACATCTAAACACACCAACTTTTTCCCCAGTAGAACGTGAACTGATACTTTTCTTGAGGCCACAAACAAGTTTTTAAAAATACAATTTTTACGAGACTATTTATACATCCTTCAATACTTTAAAAAAAATAAATTCACTGTACATATGCAAAAGCATATTTCAAAATGTGTCTCATGCACTTGAAACTGTAACACAGTCAACTGATTGTTGATGTTAACTTTGAAAAACGTAGAGCATTAAACTGTGAGTTGTGTTCCAGTTTCGTGACATTAGGTGTAGATAACTCATTCAAAATTCAGTCTACGACTTTTTTTTTTTCTAATTAACTCAGAAAGAAATGGGTAAACAAATAAATCCCACATGGAAATAGAGCATAGATAAGTGGATAAATGTGTGTGTATACATGAATATGTTTGCATGTGAATGTGTTTTGTATCAGGGTATTAGCAAATAATTTACAAAATACTGTCACTATCTAAACAGAATTAAACATTTAAAACACATTTGTTTCTCTTCACAGATTTGTCACACTTCTCTTCAAAGTACATGTACATGTACAGTGCAATATTCCTCGAAGCTGTTTCTTTGTACAGTTTAAAAAGATGTGGACAGAGTTGATTGTGATCAGGGATGTTTCTTTGTACAGTTTAAAAAAGATCTGAACAGAGTTGACTGTGACCAGGGCTGTTGAGAGAAAAGCCGAGCCGGTGGACAAACTTTTATCTCTGGCCGCGGTAATGTTCTTTGAAGCTGTTTCTTTCAACAATTATAAACGTGATTAGAATTAAAAATGATCAAGGCCGTCAAGCGATAATGGAGGTACATGTAATTTTGTCCCTCATATCAGGTCCCCCACTCTCGGGAGCCGACTGTGGTGGTTGTTTTAAACACCTCTTTAGTTATGAGAACATTAGCAACTCTACTCGTCTATGAAATGTAAAGCCAAAATAAAAACACTGACTTTATTACAAAAGATACGTGAATGAAATGTAAAGCCAAAAAAAAATACTGACTTTAGTACAAAAGCTACGTGAATGAAATGTAAAGCCAAAAAAAAACACTGACTTTATTACAAAAGCTACATGAATGAAATGTAAAGCCAAAAAAAAACTGACTTTAGTACAAAAGCTACATAAATGAAATGTAAAGCCAAAAAAGACTACTGACTTTATTACAAAAGCTACATGAATGAAATGTAAAGCCAAAAAAAAACTGACTTTAGTACAAAAGCTACATAAATGAAATGTAAAGCCAAAAAAGACCACTGACAAAAGCTACATGAATGAATAGTATCTTTTTCCCCACCGTATGTTGATGAGAACTCAAGATTAACTTGTCTTGCACATTTGTTTGTTTATTGCAATCCAGATACAAGCACCAATAAACCTTTCTGAACATCATTCATATTTGTTTATTGCAGATACAAGAAACAATAAACCTTTCTGAACATCATTCATATTTGTTTATTGCAGATACAAGCAACAATAAACCTTTCTGAACATCATTCATATTTGTTTATTGCAGATACAAGCAACAATAAACCTTTCTGAACATCATTCATATTTGTTTGTTTATTGCAGATACAAGCAACAATAAACCGTATTCGGAATATTTTCATATTTGTTTATTGCAATCCAGATACAAGCAACAATAAACCTTATTCTGAATATTTTCATATTTGTTTATTGCAATCCAGATACAAGCAACAATAAACCTTATTCTGAATATTTTCATATTTGTTTATTGCAATCCAGATACAAGCAACAATAAACCTTATTCTGAATATTTTCATATTTGTTTATTGCAATCCAGATACAAGCAACAATAAACCTTATTCTGAATATTTTCATATTTGTTTATTGCTATCCAGATACATGTAAACAATACAACGAATATTTTAATTTAACAATAGCTGACTATCTATATTAAAGTAAGGATAAAAAATATAATAGACAACAATATTTAACTTTAAGAAAGTAAATAGGATGAAAACTGTTTATTATATTTATTTTGTAAAACTCCTTAATTTATCTTCCAGGTAGGTGGGGAAAAAAGAGCAAATTTACAATTTAATATTGAAAGAGTAATTGCAGAATAATTTAATGAATATCTCTTATATGTAAAATTATCTCTGTAATTTTAGCGATTCTTATATTAATTATTACTCAATATGATCTTTTTCATATAATTTAATGTCCCCAAATATAAAGGAAATTTTGAAGAATTGCTGCCCTTGCCATGTTCTGAAAAATTTAATGTGCTCTTGGCCACCAAAAGATTAGTGACCACTCCCATAAATATTCAAGTCACTATTATAATAATAATTTATTACTATTACTACATTCTTCTTACTGCTATTATTACTATTACTAATTGGATATACAAATTCAATGACAAGTTTGTAGATACTCCAAACAGTGCCTTAAACTTCAAATTTGAAATAAGACACTCTCTCTCTCTCCAAATAATATACAATGTTCAACATATTTATATAACTCATACTTATACCTATAATTTACTGATTAGCATGACATAAGACAGTCCATAAACTCTCTTGTATGATGGACTTTTTGGTACCATTCTTAATTGTGGCCTTTTTGTAAGTGCAATGAATGCCAGTTACAAATAAGAAATGAAGTTGGACACTTCAAAGTCTTTCTATGTGCTCAAGCATGGCTTCTTACGACAAATCTAGCAGTGAGTGGTACCATCGTTGACAATAGTACGGTCCTTCCAAACTGAATACTCCCCTGCACAAGAACAAAACAAATGTATATTAATTACCAAATGGATCATCAGAATTTATTTAAATAAATGCATTGGTAGTTCATAACCCGTTTATAAACAGACGTTGTTAATTTTTATTATTTTAATATGAGTTCGGATTTTTAAGTCTTCTAGTTTTAGCACGTGGTGTATTTTTAATCAAAATTAAAGCCGATAAAAATTAAAAATAAAGAAAATACTATAAAGTTACCAAACATGAACACTGTCAAATGGCAAAATGTTGTCTGGTATCAACTGTGTCCGAGTAACACTTACAGTATCAGTATCACAGGGAATCAGTCTGAAATTGCGGAAGATGTGAACAAGCACCACTTTGATTTCCTGCAGTGCCAGACGCATACCAATGCATTGCCTGGGTCCAAATCCAAATGGTAAGGCTGACAGCATTGTGTCATGGTTCTCCTCAAATCTGCAATATATTAACCGCTCATGGTCATTGTCTTCAAAGCTGATTAGTAATGGCTACTATTTTAAGGCCAAATCTTTAATTATTTGTTTTAAGATCTTTAAGATTCAGTCGCTAAAGCGACGTCGTTAATTCAATAATAATAATAATAATAATAATAATGTAGCTCTCCCATAAATTAATTACAATCTAGGACAACACGACATTGGAGTGACACAACTCCCGATTGCTCAACGAGCCCCCAAGTGAGTATCCTTACTAAATATAGAACAAAACAGAGATACAAGATGCATTTGACATGAAATGAAGATGGTAAGAAATGACACGAAAAAAATAAAAAAAATTAATTAAAGAATTTATAAAAGAAAATGGATTACAAGTAAAAAAAAAACACATAAAAATTACAATTATAAATCATTAACCTAGCTATTTGAGATGGATCTACCATGCCCTAAAAGTCTGTATTTATATCTATGATTTCTACCAAAATGTTTATCATTCATCTATAGATTTATTCTCTTGATGCAACAGTTCTCTCGAAGGAACAACATAAATAGAACACACACTTCATGACTAGTGTTCGGGGTAACACTTCTCATATACACCAATCAGCTGATCACGTGGTTCCATGTATTTTCTGCACACAATCTGTCATCTTCTTTTCATGCCAAACAAATACGACATCACGAAGACTCTTCTCTCATAGACGAACCAAGAAGATATTTGGGACTGGAGATTGGATCAAGGATGCCACATACGGATCAACTAGGCCCAGAAATTAAACTGAGGAAGAATAACAAAGAACAAAAAAGAAACTTGCAACCAACGGATGCAGTGTTAAATATTTTGCAACAATTAATTGACTGTGGACATGCAACAGAGGCAGACCTCTGTGTGACAAATTCACTAAATGAAAAAGAATTATTTGACTTTTGAGATTGAACAGATGCTGAGTATGTAAAAGGAAACTGTCCAAAAACAGGGTCCTGTGATGCACCACAACATAGACCGTCTGGGCTGGAGTGTTCACCATTTCCAAAAACAAATTTGTTTTTCTTGAAGATATATGATCTGAACCAAAAGGGAAGAAGAAAGGGCAAGTTAGACAGTTTAAAGAAAAAGAAGAAAGGTACAAGATGAATTCAGAAAAAATGAGATGGCAAGATTACACTGTAAATGTAATGAAATTACAAGAGAAAGATATTTTCTCTAGTCTATCACTCAAAAGATAGTATTAGTGACCATCGAACAGACCAGTGAGAAAATATATTAGCAATAGTTAATATTAGAAAAATAATTCAGGTTAAATCATTAGTATATGGTAGAAAATATATATATAAGTTAATAATAGGAAAATTATTCAAATGAAATCATTACAATATTATAGAAGATATATATAATAATTAATAATAGGAGAGTGATTCAAATTAAATTACAAGAATATTACAAAAGAAATTTACAATTGTCACTGTGATCTGGCTCAATACATTGAGACTCGTAAGCTAAAATATCACTTGTTTTCACCAAAGCAATGCAAAAACTGACAAAACTGACTTTTGTTTAAGGATTGTATGAATATGTCCAGCAAAGCTCAAACTCTGTATTCTTAAATGTGTCTGCTCACCGTTCAGGACGGAATACATCTGGATCTGGATAATTTTCAGGGTCATGTGTAATGAGATAAACTGGTATCATGACTGCTGTTCCTTTCGGGAAGGTCACTCCCTTAATGGTCACAGTTTCAGCAGTCAAGCGACCAAAACTGCAAAACGAAAAAATATAAGAGTACTTATTCACAATATTCAAGGTTAATTCATAGTGATTTACAAAGTTGTTATTTTCCTTACAGGATGGAGGTTTATTATTGTGAAATTTTATTTTAGGTAAAAATTGTTTTCTTAATAAAAGAAAATTAAACACTTATTCTTTTAATTTTAATTTATTTCACATTTTATGCTATACATATACCTAACCTCTTGAAATCTCCAAAATTAATACTATAAATATGCTGTAAGGTATACTGATATTTGTATCAGTTCATTAATATTTCCTTTTATTTATATTTAATTAATTAATTAAAATGTTTCGAAGTGAAGATTGAGAATTAACCCGTTCGTCGTCTTCGGGACGATTTTGGCGTCTTAAAAAAAATTCTACACACGTCTTCGGGACGAAATGGGACGCCACGCTCGCAGGCGTGGCTAAAACGATCATGCTATTAAAAGAGATCCAACCGGAGTGAAAGAAATATGTGGTCTGCCTCAGCAACCACTGTGCTCTAAATTCTATCTTTAGATATTATAATTAGGAAGCTCATGTGACTGAATTCCCGCGGTTTGTAACACAACCCTGCAGCTTCCTGGAAAGTTTTTGGCAGACTTTAGGATTACGTAATCTATATAAATATGGCAAGCGCTCATTTTCAGTTGGATTATTGTGAATTTGCTTCTACGGCTGGATCCGAGTGTGAGGAGAGTAGTTTTTCTTCAGAAGAAGAGGATATTGAACAAGAGGATATTCCACTTTTAGATGAAAGAGGTGACACCAATGCCACTGAATCTAGTAACGAAACCGGTCGCCCGCATGGCGACATTTTGAATGTATCGAGTGACGCACGCGTCGCCGCGAGCATGGAGATTCAAACATTTGCAGGCTCTAGTGGGGTAAAAATGCAGTTTCCAGAAAATGCTACAGTACTTGACATTTTTCAGGCATTTTTACCAGAGAATTTTGTACAAAAGATTGTCGAGTACACTAATATATATGCTTCTCAGCAACTTTTGCACGATAACCTTTGTGCTACAAGTCGTATCAAGAAATGGCACGATACACAGGTGTCTGAAATATATCAATTTTTGGCACTTATTTTTTTGATGGGAATATGTAGACTACCCACATTGAAACATTATTTTTGTAAAGATGAAGCCTATGGCCAACCTTTATTTCGTAAAGTAATGTCTGGCCGTAGATTTTATTTGTTACTAAATTGCCTACATTTTTGCGATAACGCTGTCTCCGATCCTACCGACCGTATCCACAAAATTCGATTGATTATTGATCATTTCAGACAAGTATTTTCATCCATTTATGTGCCTGGAGAAAATATTTGTGTGGATGAATCCCTGATGTTGTGGAAAGGTCGTTTAGGATTCAGGCAGTATATAAAATCTAAACGGGCTAGATTTGGAATCAAATCATACGAAATTTGTGAGAGTCTTACAGGGTATGTTTACGATTTCATTATGTACACGGGGAAAGACACTGAGTACACTTTTACTGATGGAAATCAGGGTGAGAAAGTTGTTCTAACTCTTTTAGAACCACTTCTAGGGAAATATTACAAGGTGTACACAGATCGCTTTTTCACTAGCCCCACCTTAGCACGCATGGCAAGACAAGAAACAGATACTCATGCTAAGCACAATGCATCATGACAGTACAATAATAAATACAGGCAAAAATCATTACAAAACAAAAGAACCAATTCTGAAACCAGCTTGCATTTGTGATTACAACAAATATATGGGAGGGGTGGATTTGTGTGACAGTGTAACAACTGCATACCCTAGCATCAGAAAAACAATAAAGTGGTACAAGAAAGTTTTCTTTCACATTCTTGACATTGCACTGTACAATGCCTGTGTTGTTTACAAGAAACACACAGGTAAATCAATGACATTGCTAGATTTCAGAGATGCAGTATTGAAGCAAATACTAGAAAAATATCCTGAAGTCAATGTTTCTAAAGGTGGTCACGCTTCTGCTGACAGTTTGCCACCATCTAGACTGATGGGTAAACATTACATTACACTTTTTCCTCGTATTGATACAAGTAAACCAACACCGAGGAAAAGATGTCGCCTTTGTGCAGACCACAAAGTTGAGAAAAGGACACGTCACCTGTGCCCAACATGTGATGTTGCCCTATGTCTTACCCCCTGCTTTGAAAAATTTCATTCAAAGCAGACATTGTAAATTCTTTTTTTCTAATTCTTCTTTCCTGTTTTTGTCTATTTTCTTCTTTGTATTATAGGAGCATTTTGAACATTTATTTTCATAATTTACAACATATATAAAACATATGTAATTCAGCAACATAATACTTTATATTTATTTTCATAATTTACAACATATATATATATAAAACATATGTAATTCAGCAACATAATACTTTATATTTATTTTCTTTTTATTATGTACAAAAATTTATTTGTAGCCTATATTTTCTTCTTTTACTCCTGATGAAGTCGAATACATACTCAGTATTTTTTTATTTTTACCTGACAAGTTACCTGTGTATTCATTGTACAATACAGAATAGCAGAGTATACAAAATTTCTAAACTTTACTGATGTTGATTTCCATAATAAAATTTTCTGCATCTGCATTTCTGCTTCACTAAGTCTACATCTGCAATTTTATTATATATATATATAAATCAACTTACCTAGCAGTGCTACCTTCTTCATTTTCTGCATTGGAATTTGTGAAAAATTGGACATGTGTGCAACTAGTATTTGGTGTGTTATCTACATGTAGAATTTTCTTATATATAAATCATCTTACCTTTAGTTTACCAAGCAAGTGGCTGGCATTGTTTCCTTCTTCATTTGTGCCTTGGATTTTTGAAAAAAACATATTTGTGCTTTCTTCACTTCACTTCAGTAACCGTGACTGGTGTGTTATCTACATGTACAATTGTATTATATAAATCATCTTACCTTTACCAAGCAAGTGGCTGGCATTGTTTCCTTCTTCATTTGTGTCTTGGATTTTTGAAAAAGAATATTCTTGAAAATATGTGCAACCAGTATTCACGTCACTTCAATTTGTGCTTTACTAACTTTGACTGATATGTGTTATCTACATGTAACATTTTCTTGGGTACGGGAGGACACTAACATTTTCTTGGGTACGGGAGGACACTATTTTCTTCTTTATTTTTCTGTTCCTGGACTTTGGAAAAAAATTATTGTTCAACTGGAAATGTGCGCAACTAGAATTTCTTCAATTGAACTTGTAAACTGTCATATAAATAAAAATTAGATCTATTTTTCTACATTTGGAAGCTGTCATCAGACACATCTCGGGCGCTGTAGTCACTGAGTAAAAGTACTTGGTGGTTGCATGCTTGATGCTCTGTGTTTTAGGACTGAAAGTGGAACTTTTTATGAATATCGACCCCCACAAAACACTGACTGACGGTGGGATTATGAATGAAACACCCCCACAACGATGATAAAAATCGCAAGTTCAACAAAAAGGTAAGACAATTTTTTATTATTTACTTATTTTTCAATTTTAAAATAACTTTTAAAGAAAGTTTAATAATTCTATAATATGTCTACAATAGTTTAAACTTAAAATTGTGAAAATCCATTATAAATCACACTCGCTTTTCATTTTTAAATACGGCTACCGAGAAAATTGTTGTTGGGCGGTAAATATGCGTGACAGAGAGCTGCCATGACGCGTTTTTCGTAGTGATGATGAACGGGTTAATGGCATATATAATACCATAATATTGTCATTAGGAGAGTGAAAGAGTTCATTAGTTTTTTTCTCATTTTAAAGAATCTTTTAAAACTCAATATCCTCAGACACAGATTCCTAACTGTAGTGTTTTCAATGGCCGGCTGTTACCGCTATGTTTTCACTTTATAACAGTACTTGTGGCATTCTGTATTGTACTAACTTGATATAACTATAACAGTTATTGTGGCATTGTGTATTGTACTAACTTGATATAACTATAACAGTTATTGTGGCATTGTGTATTGTACTAACTTGATATAACTATAACAGTACTTGTGGCATTCTGTATTGTACTAGCTTGATATAACTATAACAGTTATTGTGGCATTCTGTACTGTACTAGCTTGACATAACTATAACAGTTATTGTGGCATTCTGTATTGTACAAGCTTGATATAACTATAACAGTACTTGTGGCATTCTGTATTGTACAAGTTTGATATAACTATAATGGCATTATACAGAATTTGAGTTTAGTGGTGATTTTATCTTCGTTTACAATTTTTAGAATAATGGATTTAAAAATATATGTTAAATGTCAAGTTAAAAGGCAGAATTATTTTAAAGAATTATTTACAAGAATATGACACTTACACAGGTAGTGGCGTATACATGCGAAGTGTTTCATGAATGACACAGTCAAGGTATGTTAATCTTGCCAGCTTGTCATACGACACTTCATCCTGCATATCCATAATGGTCACATCAATTAATTTAAAATAAAAAATACAGATTATTAAACATTAATTAACAGACTCCCAAAGACTGTTCCCAGTAGCAAATGCACACACACATTCAAACATAGATATACACAATGCAGTATTATCAGTTTGCAATTTTGACTGCATTTAGAGAACATGTTTTTAAAGACTGTTTATACATGTCTTTTAATAATTCATAACTATTATGCATACATTTATTCATATGCTATTAATATACAAACGTTTCCAAAGTAAGCTGGCACCTCTTCTAACTCTTTTACTGGTCTCTGCGCAAATTTCCTATCCCTATTCCTATTCCTCTTGAATTTCTGTCATGAATACCTCTAGGGACAGATTACATTAATTCAATGGCAGCTCCAGAAAAAAAGGACACCTGGTAAAACTTCCCAAGAAAGGAGACCTGGGATCCTGCAAGAACTGGCACAGCATCATGCTTCTGTCAGTACCTAGCAAAGTACTGACTCGCATTATCCTCGACCGGCTGAAAGATGCAAAGGAAGAAAAACTTAGACCAGAACAAGCTGGCTTCAGGAAAGACATGTCGTGTACAGATCAGATAGCAGCACTCCGAATCATCATTGAACAATCCTTGGAGTGGCAGTCAACACTGTACCTCAACTTCATTGACTTTCGTCAAGCATTCGATAGTGTGGACAGAGAAACTATCTGGCAGCTCCTCCATCACTCTGGAATCCCTCAAAGTTTCACCACCCTGATCCAGCAACTTTATGGAAGTGCCACATGATAAATTATCTACAACAGCAAATTGTCAGAGGACTTTGAGGTGAGAACAGGAGTCCAACAAGGATGCATATCTCCCCAATGATCTTCCTATTAGTGGTCGACTAGGTGATGCATCAGACAACTAAAACAGGAAAAAACAGGAATCCAGTGGTCCATGACTCAGTTCCTTGAAGACTTTGAGGACGACTTGTGACTGATGTCCCGGAAATGCCAACATATGCAACAGAATGGCCAATGGCCCAAGAAGCATTCACGACTGGAGTGCAGATCAACCTGGAGAAGACCGAAACCATGACCCTGTTAAAAAAGCAGCAGAAGCCAATCATCCTTGGAGACAGCGAGTTGAAAGAAGTCACCTCTTTCACCTGCCTGGGCAGCATTGTATCAGCAACAGGTGGTTGTGACGAGGACACCAAAGCCAGAATTGGAAAGCTAGATACGCCTTTATTACCCTGAGACCAGTCTGGAGGTCAACATCCCTATCTGTCCGCAACAAACTACGAATTTTCAACAGCAATGTTAAGTCTGTCCTCTATGGCTCAGAGACCTGGAGAGTAACCAACACCCTAACCAACAAGCTCCAAGTATTCGTCAATGGCTGCCTTTGCAACATACTGAAGTTCAGGTGGACAGACAAAGTAAAGAACACCAATTTGTGGCAGCAGACAAACCAAGATCCCATCAATCAGCAGATTGCAAGGCGGAAACGGCGATGGATAGGACACATCCTGCGAAAACCTCACAGGACAACACCCAGCGGGCATTGCAGTGGAACCCCCAGGGAAAGAGATGGGTCGGTCACCCTAAGACCACCTGGAGAAGAGGAAATGAAGAGCTGCAACCTGTTGTGGGGTGAACTGAAAAAGGCTGCCCAAAATCGAGTGCGATGGAGAGCTGTTGTTGAGGCCTTGAGGAATGCAAGGAGATAAGTTAAGTTCCAGAAATTCTATATAGGAGGGGCTGAGGATTAACTATCTGGTTAATAGAGGAAGGCTATTGATCTTGTCTTGAAGATACATTAGCATATTAAACATACTATTTTTACTTAGAAGGTGTGTTTATTAACCCGTTCGCCAGCAGCTATGAAAAACACGCGCGACGTCACGGCATCAGGCACTTTTGCCGCCGAACGATTTTTCTAACACTAACCCTAAAAAAACGCGAAAAGCGACGGTCATTTAGCACGGATATTCAAAACATTAAATGAATATTAATCTAGATAAACTAATTAAATAAAAAAGTAATACTTTTAATTGATTTAAAATTTGAAAATAAATAAATAATAAAAAGTTTTCTGACCTTTTACTTGAACTTGAGAATTTCTGCTTCAATTTCTCATGATATTCCTTGAAGGCTTGACATCCCCAAGTATTTTGGGGATGTTTCGTCGCTTTTTTGGATAGAAATATCCAGGGTAGCGACTCGTCAGAAGCCTGACCCTTTGAAAAGTTCCAACGGAATGATATATGTAGTCAAAGACAGTGAAGCGCAAATCCAGATGCAGAAAATAAATTGAAAAGTTCCAACGGAATGATATATGTAGTCAAAGACAGTGAAGCGCAAATCCAGATGCAGAAAATAAGTTGAAAAGTTTCAACGGATGATGACATATGTAGTCAAAGACAGTGAAGCGCAAATCCAGATGCAAAAAATAAGGTGAAAAGTTCCAACGGATGATGATATATGTAGTCAAAGACAGTGAAGCGCAAATCCAGATGCAGAAAATAAGTTGAAAAGTTCCAACGGATGATGAAGTAAAATAATTGAAAATATATAATGCCAGCCCCTACCAAACAAGAGATGTGAAGATTTATATTTTATACAAATGTAGAATTGGCAATAAAATAGTAGTTGTAGTCAAATTTATGAAGAAGAAATCCAAATTTTGTTTTCACAAATCCCAAATGAAGAAAATAAGTTATTACTTATAATTGGAAATGTAGTCAAAGTTTGTGAAGCACAAATCCAGATGCAGAAAATAAGTTGAAAAGTTCCAAAGGAAAGATTGAGTCCAATATCTTGGTGAGATAATTTATATAAATTGTTGATGTAGTAAACTGAAGTGAAGAAACATTTTTTCACATGTCCATTCAAGATAAAAGTCAGTTTTCACAAAGCCCACATGAAGAAGGAAAGATTGAGTCCAATATCTTGGTGAAATAATTTATAAAAATTGTTGATGTAGTCAACTGAAGTGAAGAAACATTTTTTCACATTTCCATTCAAGATAAAAGTTAGTTTTCACAAAGCCCACATGAAGAAGGAAAGATTGAGTCCAATATCTTGGTGAAATAATTTATAAAAATTGTTGATGTAGTCAACTGAAGTGAAGAAACATTTTTTCACATGTCCATTCAAGATAAAAGTTAGTTTTCACAAAGCCCACATGAAGAAGGAAAGATTGAGTCCAATATCTTGGTGAGATAATTTATATAAATTGTTGATGTAGTAAACTGAAGTGAAGAAACATTTTTTCACATGTCCATTCAAGATAAAAGTTAGTTTTCACAAAGCCCACATGAAGAAGGAAAGATTGAGTCCAATATCTTGGTGAGATAATTTATATAAATTGTTGATGTAGTAAACTGAAGTCAAGAAAAAAATTAGTTTTCACTAATCCCAAATGAAGAAGGAAAGATTGAGTCCATTATCTTGTCTTGATATAAATTGTAGATGTAATCAAACTTGGTGAAGCAAAAATGCAGTTGCCAGAACATTTTATAAATTTAGAAATTTTGTATACACTGCTAGTCTGTATTGAACAATGAATACACAGGTATGAAAATAATAATTACTGAGTATGTGTACGATTTCATCAGGAGTAAAAGAAGAAAATATACAAATAAATGTTAATAGTGTGTAAATGAAAATAAAATTAATATAAAGTATTATGTTGCTGAATTGCATATGTTGTAATCTTGTATAGGCCTGTATGGTGTAAATTATGAAAATAAACTGCTCCTAACACAAAGAAGAAAATAGACAACAGGAAAGAAGAATTAGAAAAAAAGAATTTACAATTTCTGCTTTGAATGAAATATTTCAAAGCAGGGGGTAAGACACAGGGCAACATCACATGTTTGACACATGTGACGTGTCCTTTTGGCTATTTTGTTGTCTGCACAAAGACGACATCTTTTCCTAGGTGCTTGTTTACTTGGATCAAGGCGAGGAAAAACTGTAATGAAATGTTTGCCCATTAGTCTACATGGTGAAAATTTGTCTGAAGAAATATGACCAGATTGAGTAGGATTGACATCAGGATATTTTAGTAGTATTTGCTTGAGGACTGCTGTTCTGAAATCAAGCAATGTCATTGATTTACCTGTGTGTTTCCTGTAAACAACACAGGCATTGTACAGTGTAATATCAAGAATGTGAAAGAAAACTTTCTTGTACCACTTTACTGTTTTTCTGATGCTAGGGTATGCAGTTGTTACACTGTCACACAAATCCACCCCTCCCATATATTTGTTGTAATCACAAATGCATGCTGGTTTGACAATTGGTTGCTTTGTTTTGTAATTATTTTTACCTGTATTTATTATTGTACTGTCATGATGCATTGTGCTGAGCATGAGTATCTGTTTCTTGTCTTGCCATGCAAAACAAGAAATGCCATCATTATGAACAATTGAAATTTGTCCTGGAGTAAGTTTAGTGCCTGGGAAGTTTTTTGGCATGTTTTTTCTGTTTCCCATTACAGTTCCACATATGTATGTGTTGTTTGCCAAAAGAATGCGTGCTAGGGTGGGGGTAGTGAAAAATCTATCTGTGTACAGCTTGTAATATTTCCCTAGCAGTGGTTGTAAAAGTGTTAGAACCACGTTCTCACCCTGATTTCCATCAGTAAAAGTGTACTCAGTGTCTTTCCCCGTGTACATAATGAAATCGTAAACATACCCTGTTGTACTTTCACAAATTTCGTATGATTTGATTCCAAATCTAGCACGTTTAGATTTTATGTACTGTCTAAAACCCAAACGACCTTTCCACAACATCAGGGATTCATCCACACAAATATTTTCACCAGGCACGTAAACTGATGAAAATACCTGTCTGAAATGATCGATAATGGATCTGATTTTGTTGATACGGTCATTAGGATCAGAGACAGCGTTGTCACAAAAATGTAGGCAACTTAGCAGCAAAGAAAATCGTCTGCCAGACATTACTTTACGAAATACTACATGGCCAAAAGTTTCATCTTTACTAAAATAATGTTCCAACATAGGAAGTTTACAAATTCCCATTAGCAAAATCAGTGCCAAAAATTGATATATTTCGCATACCTGTGTATCACGCCATTGTTTGATACGACTATCAGGACCAAGGTTGGGTTGCAAAAGTTGCTGAGATGCATAAATATTTGTGTACTCAACAATCCTTTGCACAAAATTCTCTGGAATAAATGCCTGAAAAATGTCAAGTGCTGTAGCATTTTCTGGCAACTGCATTTTTACCCCACTACTGCCTTCAAACGCATGGGGCTTTTCGACTGGAGCGTCACTCGGGAAGACCCACGCGTCACCACGAGGACGACCGGTTTTTTCGCCACTGTCACCTCCTGCATATAATTTAGTAGGGGCTGGCTCAAAATCTTCATCAGATGAAATAAAACTATCATCATCCGTTGAATCGTCGTCAGAACCAACTGTACGACTAAAAACAAGATCATCAATAGCGACGTTCGGGTCGAAGCAAGCCATTATGAGAACGAATGCAAGGAACAAGGAAAAAATATGTCTGCTTTGCCACTGAGGTTGTTTCACAAACGGCGGGAATTTAGTCACATGATCATCCTAAATATAGAATCTAAATATAGATTCAGCAAGGCAAGTGGGTGCTGAAGCAGACGACAGTTTTCCTTCACTCTGATTACTAGTTGTTTAAAGTGGCTATCGATTTAAAAAAAGTGTGCGGAAGCGTATGCCTGAAAAGGACGCGCGTCACGGAAAGGCGGATTCGTTTTGAAACCTTTCGAGGCTGCGTAGCGGCGAACGGGTTAATGGATATTGATAGAGATTTTAGGGGAGGGGCCAAAGTTACACCCAACAACCAGAAGCCAACATTTGCCACTACCACTGCTCACATTTCCTATTACCTTGAATTTCTTTATGGGCCTTGTATTCACATTTCCTATTTGAATTTCTTTATGGGCCTTGTATTCACATTTCCTATTACCTTGAATTTCTTTATGGGCCTTGTATTCACATATCCTATTACCTTGAATTTCTTTATGGGCCTTGTATTCACATTTCCTATTACCTTGAATTTCTTTATGGGCCTTGTATTCACATTTCCTATTACCTTGAATTTCTTTATGGGCCTTGTATTCACATTTCCTATTACCTTGAATTTCTTTATGGGCCTTGTATTCACATTTCCTATTACCTAGAATTTCTTTATGGGCCTTGTATTCACATTTCCTATTACCTTGAATTTCTGTCTTAAACTGTCTATGGATTTATTACTAACACATCCTTTACTTCTTGATTTCTCAATGAAACTTCTACTCAAATTATTTCTTGAATTTCTTTATTGAACTTTGTGATGCCAACACCACTCAATGATTATGATTATTACAATTAATAATCTTTCATAACTAATTAAAGGTGATGAGAATCTTAATTTAAATTACTAATAATTCTCCAACATACACCACTCGTCTCTCTCACATGGTGGATATGCGGGCGCTGTAAACGTTTTCTCTCTTCCACAACATAAAAGACAAACATTTACCATCACAATATTACCGTAGGTTGAAAACATCCTACTAAAGGAGAAGACAAATTCATCTTTAATCTATATTTAATGAGCTCCCATCCACCCGCTTTCTTCTACAACATAAGGTTATCAATATGTGTAAGAAGGTCAATAAATTTATTAAATCTACAATAAAATGTACATATTAACATCAATTATTTCCATGAAAACAGATTTGAATAATTTTGCCTACACAGTCTATATCCTAAAATAAAATTTGACAATAGTGTCAGTACAAATCGCACGATAGTTTTTATCAGAGAACAGAACTGGAGTTATCAGAGATAAGCAAGCAATAAAGCTTCTAAGTTACCTTGTATAGACGAAGTTGTCTTTTTCATGCACTTTTTCATATCAAAGTCACAAGTTCATTGTCCTTGTCAATTTTCATGTGTTTTCTCTCCTTGCACCATAAACACTGATCTGCCACTATTCCCTCAAGCCACCCAAGGGTGCTTTTTCCACTGTACCAATTTCCTTAAGCAGAATAACAATTACAGCAATTCTATAACTTCCTTAAACCAGAAATTGTTCATGTAGTCAGCATATCTTGCCGCCATACATCAATGGAGTTTAGTGTATTCTCCACACTTACACACTGCTCCACTATCCACTGCACACATCTATCATGGTGGGTCATAGAAGTTTACAATCAGTAAACCAGGAGATTCAAATAATACAAAGAAGAAAGACTGCTTGTTCCTGTAAAAATATAATCAGGGAACGAATGCTAAGTTTCCAGTATATCACTTTATAACTCCATTCTCTCTTACATTCCATTCTCAACTTAACGTTTCCTGCAAAAGTATTTATTTAGCCTGATACATGCAACAGCATAACAAAACAATGTCAAGTATCTAGCATACTATATATGAACATATTACTTTAAACAGTTCCAGAAATAATAGTCTATTCAAATAGTACATCTCTACATAAAACACAACTAAAGCAAATCAATAGCAAAAAAAAATACTTGAAAAGTTTTACTCAAAAAATTCTCACTCAAAGAGTCAGTTAACTCACCAATAAGCTAATGGCCGCTCTCAAGACTAACTTGGGTTACTTTGACAATTTAACAATTTATATAGCAGTTGTGTGTTAAAATAGGAATAGGCAAATTTACTCTGTCACAAACTTCTACTCACATTTCATATTCTTATGGATTTTAAGTCATGAACTTCCTTATGGAATTTCTACTCATATTTTCCCATACCTCTTGAATTTTTTTAATGATTTTTTCTACGAACTCATATTTTCTATTACTACTTGATTTTCATTCAGAACTTTGTATTAGCATTTTCTATTACTTCTTAATTTTTAAATGGTCTTTCAACTCATATTTCCCAATATGAAATTTTGAAATTCTGTACTGAATTTTTCCATGGACTTTCTACTAACACTTCATCTATTTCATAAATCATTCTAGGGAATTTCAGCCAATATTCCTATTCCTTTTGTCTTGAATTTCATTGTGGACTTTGTACTCGAATTCCTTAATATATCTTGAATTACCTTACAGAATAGACTTCAATAGACTTCCTACTCATTTCCTTTTATTTTTAAATTTTCTTTATGTACTTTCTATTCATATTTCTATTGCTTCTTGAATTTTTGTATTAATTTCTCTACATTCATTCTATTCACATTTCTATTGCTTCTTGACATTTTGTATTAATTCCACTACAGTCATTCTACTCACATTTCCTATTACTTCCTGAATTTCCCTGTAGATTTTCTCTTGGACATCTGGATAGCGAGCCACGCTGTAGGTCAGAAAACGCAAAGTTGAAGCTGTTGTCTCAAACCCAGCGATGAATACAATTAAACCCTGCGATATGATTTCATCCTCTGTCATAGCTACCAGTAAAAGAAAGACTTATTTTAACAGGTATTATTTTTATATTGCCAATATAGAAAATTAATTAGATAATAAGAATTGTAATTGTGATAGGTAACAATGAATGTTTTCATTACAAAGTATAACAATGATTGTGGAGTTGGATACTGATGTACATATTTCATGGCAGTGTCAGTACAGTTGACTGTGATTATGATATTGGTGAAGATAACAGCAATACAGTTCATGGTGATTGTGATGATTTTAAAATAATGACAGTACAAGTCAGTAATTCTGATATTGGTGAAGATAATGGTAGTACAGTTGATGGTGATTTTGATAATTTTAAGAAAATGACAATACAGGCCAGTGATTGTGATACTGGTGAATGATAGTACAAGTCATTGCAACCTTCGAAAATCCCACTTGCAAACTCACAATTTGCGAGTGGTAAAATATTTTTTATTATTACAATATAGTTTACTGAATCTATTGTTATATATTCGATGTTAACAGTTTCCGTCGTCACCCCCACCCACCCCACCCCGTTATTGGCATTCTTTTGGCTAGCGAGTTCACATAACGAATTGTGAGTTAATCATTGCTACAATTTTCTAGAGCTGGGTGAGTGATTGATACTGCTGAAGTCAATAGCAGTACAGGTCAGTGATTGTGATACTGCTGAAGTCAATAGCAGTACAGGTCATTGATTGTGATACTGTTGAAGTCAATAGCAGTACAGGTGATTGTGATACTGCTGAAGTCAATAGCAGTACAGGTCAGTGATTGTGATACTGATGAAGATAATAGTAGTACAGGTCAGTGATTGTGATCTTGGTGAAGATAATGGTAGTACACATTAGAAAAACATTTCCTGCACTTGCAATAATTTAACGAGCACATTTTTATATTTCCAATTCTTTGGATTAATGCCCACCTACATTTATATTTCACATTGCAGTTGTCAGTGTCCGAACTCAACGCCGGCTGTGTTTCCTCCAGTCTAAGATTCAAAAGCTGTTGAATGAAGTCTATCCGTTTCTTGAAAAGCAGGAAAAAATAAAATGAGGTATGTCTGCATTTAAAATCTTATTATTATGTTTTTTTAAAGAAATTGAAATCAAATGATTACAGTTGAAATAAATATTTCGCCTAAATTAACAATAATACCATATTTTAACGCATTTAATGCACCCCCCGTGTAAAACGTGCACACACACACACACACACACACACACACACACACACCTCTAATGCGCAGTTTGTAACTTTTAGCGTAAAAAATTATTCGTAAAATGCGCAGTTTGTAACTTTTGCATAAAAAATTATTCGTAAAATGTGCAGTTTGTAACTTGTGCGTAAAAAATTATTCGTAAAATGCGCAGTTTGTGATTTTTGCGTAAAAAATTATTCGTAAAATGCGCAGTTTGTAACTTTTGCGTAAAAAAATATTTCTTAAAATGCGCACATACCAGTAGATGAGAAAAAGTATGGTAACCATCATTAATCAAATACCTGCTGACATATAATATAATGCAACAATTTATTTTATTAGTTGTGTTATTTGAATATATCCATCTGTTTTACTGATTTCATAATTATATTATACTGTTTTTGATGTTTTATTATGTAGATTATTTACAGCACGTCCAGAAAAGAATTAAACTACATAAAAATAAACAAGAGAACGTGGAACTGATTTTTATTTTACATCTTCAGCATGCCATTGATTGTCTTCTTTACAATATTAGACCATTGTTAGTTCACTACCCAAATCGCTTTCTCGGCAAAACTGGGTTAATCGTGGAGCCATTAAATATGATTGCATTTGGATTTTGGATGGTTGACTACCTAAGCTATAATAGGAGCAGCCGAAAACCCAGATGCTTGCATGGAAAAATGGACGTTAAATCGACGATGATGTTGGGGGTGAAGATGATGATGACAATGACAATGGTTGTGGTGGTGGTGGTGGTGGTGGTGATGATGATGATATTTGACCCACTTGAACGTCCGTTTGATATGCATCCTGTCAAATAAGACTAAGTTAAAATTTATTTTAAGTATTAAGTCTGTTCGTAAGAAAATAATTCCTATAACGCATACGAACAGATAATGCGCAGGAGGGTTGTGCGTTTGTAAAATCTTGTACAATGCGTGCGTTGTTCGCGTTAAAGTACGGTAATACATTATTGTGTAATCATAATGCAAACAAGATGAAAGAGAAAGAAATTGACATATCTGTGTCTGTACTCATGGACTGAGCAAAACAAAGTCTGTAATCATAAGGCAAACAAGATGAAAGAGAAAGAAACTGGCGTGCTTTGTTCGCGTTAAAGTACGGTAATACATTATTGTGCAATCATAATGCAAACAAGACGAAAGAGAAAGAAACTGACATATCTGTCTGTAGACTAAGCAAAAACAAAGTGTATAATCATAATGTAAACAATATGAAAGAAAAAGAAACTGATATATCTGTGTCTGTACTCATGGACTGAGCAAAACAAAGTCTGTAATCATAATGTAAACAATATGAAAGAGAATCAAAACATTTCAGTAACACCAGGTACTACTGAAAGAGTATGTTTTGTATGATTTCATATGCATATCTAAAACGTTTTTAAATGTCAGCTTACCTGAGATTCCTTTAGGCCCTCATCCCTCTGTCGGACTACAGTCTTCAAGCAAGAATAGAAGGTATTCAGTGCAGGTTTTGGAAAGGTTGTATAACCCATCAATTGAAGAGGTTTTGACAGGATTGGAAATGCTCCTTTCATAAACATGTTATGAAGTATAAAAATAAAATTAATGCATTTTATTTAAAGTTTATTTATAAATCTCGCCCGATCCCATCAATAAATATTAAAACAAAATAAATATAGAAAGGAATAAAAATTTAGATGTAAGAAATGAATAGTAAACAAAATCTAAATGTAGATTCAAAAGGTAGTTTAATAAGGGCTTATTCCCAGGGGTCTCAAACTCATTTTAGATGAGGGCCACTGGAAGTAGAGTCTGGGTGAAGCTGGGCCGCATCATTATTCCCTGCTGTATTCCTTTATTTATTTATTTTTCTGTTCTTCCTTTTCTGTTCTATCAGTCTATTTTACTATTTTTCTTCTTTGCTAAAACATTCACCTGCTTTTTCGACATGAAAATTCTCTTTTCTAAACCACTCATCTGTGTGTAGGCCTGTAGGATCTATAATCTAATAGAATCAGCTTGCTAGATCTGGATGTTTTTTAACTTTGCTAAATGGTAGCAATATGTAACAGGCTTGGGAAAGACAGTCCCCGAGTTTGGCAACACAACTGAGTTTGGCAACACAACTGCGCTGGTTGTTAATTTGCCTTGCTGTCACGATCCTGAGGTATGGTAGCCCACAGGTGACAAAAACTATAAAACTCCCAAGGTGCGTGAGAAGAACATGCAGGCCGCACTATCACTAAACTTTGATATCAAGTGGGGGCCACAAAATATCGTCACGTGGGCCGTGAGTTTGAGACCCCTGGCTTATACAGACATATGACGTAGTTACTGCATCACCCATAAGACAGAAGGATGTTTTTCTGGATCAAGAGAAGTAAGCTAGTTTATGTTGTGAACTGTGGTCAGGCGGAAATGCGACCAGTCCACACATAGTAAGAAGCATCCTTGATGTAAAGAGTGTGTGAATGAAAGGGGGAGAGGATTGTTTAGCGTACACAAGTTTAATAGGTGGAAAGAAGTTGGAAGTATTGTTCATCCTATGTGTGAATGGAAGCTTGGATGCAGTCCTCCCCTTAGGTCAACTGAGTAGCCTTTAAATAGGGGAGTAAACCCAAGCCATGTGCTTTTCCCACAATGACACATGCCAGGTGAGTAGTGAAAGCCCAGATTTTGACGTATGGTAAATGTGAAATAAAAAACTATGAATACAAGAATGTGCAGTTAATTCTTGTGAAAATGAAACTCTCCAGTGAGAGGAGGTTTTATTTTTACACTTCATGAGTGTTGTTTCTTGAATTTTTTCTCTCTGCTTCTCACAAAAAAGAGAGAAAGGAAGCAAGAGAGGTAATTCACAAGTGATGCTTGACTCAGCAGTAATACTTGCCCCTGTAAGGTTAACCTGAGCCTATATGGATACACAACAAAAACTGATGTGGAGTGAGAGAGAACTGTACAATGATGGACTCATGCCATAAATCAACCAATAGTAAAGAAGCTAAATAATTACTAGGCTCTGAATGTAAAAACTAACTGGAAATTCAAACAGAGAAAAAGTTTATCTACTTTAAATATTATTATGTTTGAACACTGAGGTAACATATACCAATACAAACATTATTTACCAAACCTATAGTACTAAGATATGGCATATTTGCAAACTATGGTTATAATATGTATTACACTTTGATCTGAAGAATATTTTATTATATTAAACTTAATTGTAATTATCTATTGGTGGTTACTACATTTGTTTAACTGCTAATCATAATGTCATTTATCAAGGTGTAATTATATTATAATTGCAATATTCATTGTTGTTTACAACCCTTAGGGACTAAATTGTGCCAGTTAAGATTCATCCTAATTCAAGTGCGACAAATTTCTTATTCAGATTTCATAGCATCGGCATATCTGCTTCATTATTAGGAGATTATATCAAACTGGAAGTTTATCACCCATAATGTTATCTAAACCAGATCTCACAACAATATTCTATGAATATATCTTTCACATAAGAGATAATGGTAGTTTCGTATTTGTGGTGATGATAATTTCTGTAATGCTGGAAGTGAAAATGAAGCGTTGTGATTATGTTGTTGGAGATGATGGTGATTTCTAAGCTGTAGTGATGGGGTTGAAGGGGGGGTTAATGATGATTCCTGAATTGTAGTGTGGTGTTGCTGGGGGGTGGTGGTGGTTGGGATTTGTGCAATAATGTTGGTTTATGGCTGGTGTTGCTGGAGGTGATGATGATATCTGAGCCATAGTGGTGGAGTTGGTGGAAGTGATTTCTGAGCTATAGTGGTGTTGAAGGTGGTGTTGCTGGAGGTTGGTGAGAAAGGTGGTAATGCTGCTTGCTATTGCATTTGTGAAGGTGCTTGTGATTCTGGTTGTGATGGTAGTAATGGTGATGATGATAATGATAAACGTCGAAATTTTGCTAAATGATTAATTGTACAAGGACTATTTCCTTATTGTATATGTACATTTTACATGTGATACAATCTATAGATGTTGCAATAAAACAAATAACAATTGTTCAAGGGCTCACACTCAGAACACTCGAATTAAGAGAAGACTTGTTTCTCTTGCAACTCAAATAACAATTCTTCACAGACTCTAAGTGTAACAATACTCAGTTGCGTTTTAATGATCAAGACTAGAAGACAATGCTTTCCTGATGACTATAAGACAAATTTCAGAGATTTAAGGTTCAAGCAATGCATTCCAGAAGACTAGAGGACAATAAAATTCCAGAAAAATGTGAATTTTTCAAGCCAAAAGAAAAAATGTCCAAAAGCATTTCTTTGGCAGTAAACAAATTATATATAATTTTGGTCAGTACCTGCAATGATTCTGGATGTGTTTTCAGCCACATTGGTAGATACAATATTTTTCATTGCTTGTACCAACAGCTGTTGTTCATTGTCTTTTCCTAAGAGTGTGTTCACTTCCAGTCCAAAAGCTGTTGCAGCAATTACATCCAAAGTAAATCTGCTACACACACTGATATTAAAAAAAATGTTATAATTAGCAGTAAAAAAGTACCCAATAAAAATTTTATTTTTGTAATGAATTAGTCAGGAGAGCCATGTTCAACAGTTGCATAAAACCAGGCAGATTCTCTTTATTTTCTTTGTTATAAATAATCAAATCTCTTTGCAATAAAGATGTAACATATAAATGCTTTACTTCAATTTTCTTTTAATCTGAAACACTTTTCATACAATTTCATCATTTAAATTAATTCTTTATTAAATATGGTTATCTATTTATAATTTTTTAGTATATTGAAATACACACACACACACACACAAATGACTGGGTGAGTGTACACCCAACTTATCATGTGACTGACTAGACTGTAATGCTCAAAATCATAAATATTATGCAAGATACAAGATTTAATGTGTATTAACTGTCCAAGCATTCTTTATTTAGCAAAATGAACCTGATGAATCACAAACACTGTCAGATGCTTGCGATAAGAATGTGATGAATGGCCTATTGGTGTCATAAGTGAGACAATAGTCAATCACATCTACCAATATGGTGCTACTACATATAATCAATATCTTTCTGTTACTGATGAATGCTACTCACTCCTTAAGATCGACACTTTCTGCTTTGTCAGCTTTTTCCTTTAACACCGAGACCATGGAGTGGCTGCATTTGATCATGTAGTCCATCAACTACATGCACACAGCAAATTGAAAACAACAAACACATTCCAAGGTAAATCTTAATTCATGCACATGTATTAGAAGTTCATTGCAAGAGTGTGATGTACTAGAATAACAATATAAGTGGCTGGTGAGCTAGAACAATAATGTAAATGTTTGATGTACTAGAATAATAATGCAAATGTTTCTTGTGCTAGAACAATAATGCAAATGTATCATTTTATGATGTACTAGAATAATAATGTAAATGATGTACTAGAACAACAATGCAAATGATTCATGTGCTAGAACAATAATGCAAATATTTGAAGCACTAGAACACTAATATAAGTAAATGATGCACTAGAACAATAATGCAAATGTTTGATGCACTAAAACACTAATATAAGTAAAGGATCCATTAAAACATTTTTTGTGTGGTGCACTAGACCAATAATGTAAGTGGACCAGTAAGTAGATAGTAATGTGTGAATGAAGATCTAAGACAATAATGTCTGTGAATTATGCATTAAAACAATATAAGTGTCCAATGCACTAGAACAACAAATAAAAGGGATATTGCACTAAAATAAATTTAAATAAAGTAAGTGGATGATATATTAAAAAGTAATGGTGTATTAGAACAGTAATGTAAGTGGATTAAGCTACTAATAATATAAAATGTGTAATAATGCTAAGATGTTATCGGCTTTGATTTTACATACAAGAGCTAATTCTTCTTGTCTGATTTCAAGCTAATGTCATACTTCTTTATAACTGTCAGTGTGAAGCAATAAAAGCACAAACAGGGTGGACTTAACATCTGGTGACTGTGCCATGACCTTATATGGAGTGACCCAGACTCCATGTGCAGTGTCATCTCCCTGAGCAGATGAGCCATCTAAAGTGAATCCATGGTTGTCATAATCATTATCACCCTGCAGCAATTCAAACTGTTATTTTAAAAATGTGTAAGGGATTTTGAAAGCCAACTGTTTTATGACAACCCAAACAGTTCACCAAGTTATTTATGGTGCTGAGACCTCTGTCCAGAATGATAGCTTCTGCACTGTCTGGATTAAATTCAAGAAAACTAATCAACATTGGGTGAAATTGGAGCACATTCCCCCTTCCCTTTATAATGCTTTCAATCTACGGTGTTGTAAGTCACTGAGCCCTTAACAAAAGGATATTTACATATAGAGTTAGTTACAATTCATATTAAAGACATGACTGTAACCATTGAAGAAACACATCCAAGACATTCTGACTTGTGCTTTTTAATTTTACGTACAGGATTTCCAGTAAGTTTCAAAATTAGTGCAGAAAAGAGAACTTACCATCTTGAGTTTGCCTGAAGTGAAGGCTGGGGTCATAAGGCTCCTGTAGCGTCTCCAATCATCTCCATTCACAAAGAACAGGGACCTTGCAATAGACTCCTGGACCAAACCTGCTCCCAGTGCCTGAATGATTGATTATACACAATGAATTACTGCATTAGTGACTAGTTGGGCATTGTGAATGAATGCATTAGTGATTGGTTGTGCATTGTGAGTGACTGCATTAGTTACTGGTTTGCATTGTGAGTGAATGTAGTATTGATTGGTGAGGCATTGTTTGAATGCATTTGTGACTGGTTGTGTAGTGTGAGTGATTGCAGTAGTGAGAGGCTATGCATTGTGAGTGACTGCATTAGTAAGCCATTTAAGTTATTGTCAGTATTATAACTATAATATTACTTAATAGTTACTCTGGGGTCTAATCCTGTAAATATAGACTCTGCCTGCCATTTTAGTTGCTAAAACTATAACCACCATCTATTGTGAGCACTATAACCAACAGATGTCACATCTACAGCAATTGTGCATTGTGAATGACTGTACTTAGTGAGTGAGTGTACCTATTGAATGATTAAACAAAATGCACTGTAATTATAATATGTGATGGTATAAAACATGAGTGTGTATAATGTGTGATTGTCTACAATGAGTGATTGTACATTAACATGCATATAACCATATGAAGAAATACAATAAATCCAAAGATAGAATGCATCACAAACAATGTTGATCATATCAACAGCAATACAAAACAAATTAAAACAGAAGTTAGTGAAATATAAAGTGTCTGCCAGACATTCCCTTGGTTGCCATGAAATCATTGACAGAGATTTGTGCCGTAAGGTAGTTTTGGTAAATGAACTGTGGCCATAAGGTAATTTTTAACTGAAATGTGGCCATAAGATAAATTTGGCAAGTGAAATGTGCTCATAAAGTAGTTTTGGGTAAGTTATCTGTGGCCATAAGGTAGTTTTGGTAAGTGAACTTTGACTAGCGTTTCATAGTTATGATTTATAATATATATTTCCTGAATTCCCTATTTCCTTGTCAGACATACCCTTACCCTTAAGCTTACCCTAATGAAACTAAAGAAGCAGCAACATTAAAATTATGAACAAACTAATATATCTTATAACATTCATTTTCAGGGTGAGCCTATGCCAAACAATCTACAAACCTTAATTCTGACAATTTCTTTGACAATTCCAGTCAGAAATTACATGTAGAGTCCAAGAAAACTATGCTTCTTAATTCTACATCCAATATGATGCAACACATCAGCCTAAGCCTGAATGATACAGTAAACACTGGTATTTCTATCCCTATTGCATGAACAATGAAACACTCTTCATTATGTGACCTTATAGACTTAGCTTTCCACTCACTGTCAGTCTCTCACTTGTCCTATTATGTTTGGTAGCTAGTTCTTCATGTCAACTTAGAATTTCCTAACTACCAACAGGATTTTTCTATTCAGGAGGTCATTGACATAGATGCCACTAATCTACTTCTACAGAAATGTTCTCAAAGACAAAATCCAACCTTGTCTTACTACAGATTTTACTGAGGAACTTACAATATATCTCATTAGCTTCTTGATTACAACTAGAGCTAATGGTCTGGTTTCTTGTTTTAAAATGCTTTCAGTTCTTTAGCAGTAGAGAATTATGACAACATTGTAACCGTAAGCAAGAAAATAACAAAATCAGTATCAATACAAACTTATATTACTTTATAATAAAAGACTGTAATAACAAATTATATTAATGTATTTCCTGTCACAAAATATTCCACATATCACTCATTATATTATCTTAATCAGCTCTAATTGCTGCACTTGGTAAATGCTATTTTAATCAGTAGTAATTACTGCCTTTAGAGCACTAAAGTGTTATTTTAATCATTATTAATTACTGCCTTTACAGTACTAAAGTGTTATTTTAATCAGTAACAATATCTGTTCTTTCATATCCTATAATGCTGATTTAATCAGTAAAAATAGCTGTCCTTTCATTTTCTATAAAGCTAATTTAATCAGTACTGATTGCTGCCCTTACACTTTTTGAAATAAATGCAAATATGAAAACCACACTAACATCAGTTTTCAAATAGCTTTTTTATAATGGTATCATTAGTTTCCAAACTCCTTAAAAAGAGTTGTTACTCATTTACTGACTATTCTCAATAATTATAAAATATAATAATCATATTTTTCTTGATAATTTATGAACTCGGTATTGATACTAGTCGAAGTATTTACTAGTACAGTTATTAAATTCCTCAAACATTTCTATTAATAAAATTAAACTACTTATCTTACAAAGTATTAGAACCAAACTTGTAAGATTTTTAGAAACTAAAATACTCATGAAACTTAGATTGTAAAAGAAATAATTTTAAATAACAGAACACTTTGCATATTAATATTAACTGCCATGAAAATGAAATCAAACTGAATTAAAGGACATAATGCAGTTTTATTTCTTTTTACAGTATTAATAAATGGCAAGCAAATACATTTCTTGTATAACGAAGATGTACGCACATTATTATTTTTGGCAATTAAAGACTGTAAATTCTGCCCCAAAGAGGCAGAAAGATAAATATATTAAAATGGCTCTGATGCAAAAATGTTAATAAATTCTCTCAAATGATAACATGCTCACATTTCGGTCAGCAAAATTGGTGAACTGTTTGACAAGCACCTCCTTCAAAATGTCTTGGTCTGATGTCACCAGCACTGGTTGCCGCGTGATATAGATGCTGCCAGAAGAGTCGAGTATTTAATAATGAAAAGAAATTTTTATTTTGACTAATAAAAATATGCATGATAATTTTTGAATTTATACATTAAAAGAAGGAAAAAAGAAGGAAAATTCTTATAAAATTATATATATAATGAAATACAAATTTAATACTTCTAAAAAATATGATTGCTTTAATTTAAACACAAACATGAATAATTATTATTACTGGCTAATACTAAGACTTTTAGAGAGTGGGTGTGTTTATGAAAGTGTGTTTTGGTAGCATCTTGTTTCTTATTTACGATCATACTTGCTTTCTCTATCCTTATGATTATTCTCTCCCTTTATCCTTGACTTGCTCTCCTAACTTTTGCAATATGTGTATTGCCTATTATTTAATATTTATTATTTTTCATAAAACCAATTATTTTTAATGCTTTAGGTTGTAATGTAAAATCAAATTTCATTTCAACAAAGGCAAGCTGCATGGTGTTCAACCAACAGCATAATATGGGTTAATCTACAATAAAATATGGGTCAACTATAACTTGTACAAGTATAATTGCCAACTTACAATACCATAAGGGTTAATCTAGAACAAATGGGTTAATCTAAAAAAGCACAATAAGTCAGTATACACAGCATAATGGTCAACAGCATAAGGATTTATTTTCAACATCTGAATGGTCAACATATTAGGGATAATTTACGCTACATAATAGTCTGCCTACAATATAATGATTAATGTACAACAGCAATAGGTTAAACTACACTAGCATAGTGGTCAACTTACAATAACGAAATGGTCAACATATTACAGCATTTGGGTTAATCTACAATACCAAAGGGTCAGCTTATAACATCATACATGTCAGTCACCATTTTAATATTTCTATTTAATATTTATATGTAATTTTTTTTTACTCTAACATTTTAAAACAGCTATTGTCACAACCAATAAATAAAAATACAACCCCTGTGTGGTGAAGTAAATTTGCCTATCCCTATTTCTAAACTTACTTGTTATATAACGTGTTAAATTGTCAAACTGACCCAACCTTGGGCACTCTTTATCATGGTATTTTTCTAAGTGTCAGAGTTGTAATAAACACTCAAGTTGAGACTATGCTAGAAATTGCTGATGTAATGCAAACCAGTTCTAACTAGATGAGTAGTTTTTATTATCCAATGGTTAAGATTTACAAGAACAAGACCAGCCAATAGGATGAGATCAAACATTTACATGCTGTAGATGATTCTATTGCTTATCAGTTGAATTCGGTGTGGCAAGTAGTCCAGTCATGAAAGGCAGCTATTAGCTTAATGTTAACTGACTCATTGAGAGAATGCACTTACCAATATTTCATGCATTTTTGTTATTGATGTTTATACTTGTGTTTTACAACAGGGCTATCATGGCAATTTTTACTCATCAAAAAAAAAAAGTGCTATCTCTTATGTATCCTTTTTATTCAAATTGTACATTCATAAGTCCTCTTATAATACTGTAAACATATTTATTTGCCATCATGGATTCATAATTTTGTTTCATTATGCTATCTCTGGTTTTTGGAGAGCTGTGTTCTGAGCAGTATCTATTAAACTTCTGTTTAGTTGTGTATTTATGTGTAAATATTGTAAAGCACCTTGACTGAGAGTTTTTATATGAATAAAACTCTATTAAGTCATCATCACTATCATCAATAATGGTATTGGGTAGCTGGGTGGTAGGGGTGGTGAAACTCCATCAGCATGAGTCAAACCTAAAACAACAAAATATTCAATCTACAATGCCCCATGAATCAATTTACATCATATAGAGTAGTCAACAACAGCACAATGGTCAGCTTACAACAGATAAGAGTCAATCTATAAAACCATTTGGTTGAATGAACAGTACTGTATAATGGTCGATATTAAAATACATTTGGATCAGCCTACAACAGATCTAGGTCTACCTTGACATCAGAAAGGATAACTCTTATTTCTCTTTAACTGCATAAATAAATAAAAACTAATTTTATAAACTTACCCATAAGTACTTCCATAAGTACTTTTCCACATTTTTAAACTTCCCAGCAGGCCCTGAAACATTTAAATAAAATTGAAACTTGCTCTGGAAAATAGGCAAGATCATTTTTTGTCCATTTCCAAGAACAACAGAAGTAAATCATTATTACAAAAACAAATTTAAGTACTCTGTATGACATAATAGTTACAAATCAACAACAGCCATACAGCATGCATATTTAGCATCATCTACTGAAGAAAATGTAAAAAACAATATTAATTAAATCAAAATTGTTGCTTAGTCAGTTTCATGACCATCTCACAACTAGATGGAAACTAAATAAAAAGTTATTAATACTAATTTCAGTTAAACAAGCTCATAAATCACTTAGATTTATTAGGCACATAGTTAGGCATATTTTACTTTAACACTGTAGTTTTGGATTTGTAAGTTCATTCAAGAACTAGCACAAAAAAAACTCTAAAATAATCTAAGAAAAAAATAAAAACCTGTTTTCTGAAGGAACCCATATTCCCAATGAAAGGAGTTGGTTTTGGCCCTGGAATGCCAAGATTGGACCAAGTGCTCATAGGTGCAGAACCATACCTGAAGATAAATGTGGTGATTTATGTCGTTCTACCTTTTGTCAGCAATTATAGAAATTTACTGAACAGTTTCAGGACAAAAATACTTCAGAGTGTAAACATATACATTAAGGGAAATCAAATGTCAATAAATGCATATTTCCTCATAAAGATGATGGACAAGACAAAGAACCCTATCTGAACATTGATAAAAATTTAGAATGATAAAGAATTTTTTTTTAAGCTTTAAAATAAGCTTTCGTATTCCTTAAAACTCATCAACCAGTGTTGACAGACATTATAAGTGAAGTCTTACTGACCTCCTGGTGACTTCAGATATATATTTACATAAGTATATGTATCCGTATGCATGCACACATTTTTACACTTATAAAATATGCATTTACCAACAAAATATATATGTGTGCATGCACACACTTTTACACTTAAAATATGCATTTACTTACAAAATATATATGTATGCATGCACACACTTTTACACTTAAAATATGCATTTACTTACAAAATATATATATGCATCCTCACACTTTTACACTTAAAATATGCATTTACTTACTAAATATATATGTATGCATGCACACACACACACACACACACACATTATAGTCTAAGAATATTTTGTATTAATAAAAAAAATGCAAGCTGCTATATGCAAACATCAAATAAAACATATTTTGTAAGGAAAAATGCATGACTAAAATATATCCAGTAAGTGCTACTTTTGCTCATAAAATCACATTTAAGCTAAAACATATGTGTGTAAATGTTATTAAAAATGTTTTTGTGAGTTTGTAACAGTCAAGAATGTGACATGTATAAATGTTTTTGTTAATTTATAACAATCAAGAATGTTACATGTATAAATGTTTTGTGAGTTTATAACAGTCAAGAATGTTACATGTATAAATGTTTATGTGAGTATGTAAAAATGTTTTTGTTAATTTATAACAATCAAGAATGTTACATGTATAAATGTTTTGTGAGTTTGTAACAGTCAAGAACGTTACATGTATAGAAGGACCAACAGTATCACCACCAATGGCACTGTCACTGGAAAATGTTCAAGGCCAAAGATCTCCATCTCACAGTATCTCTGCAACAGTTCACGCATTTAATTGTTTTCACGGTTGAAAGATTTAACTTCATTGTTGATTATAAACAGTTAAACAAAACTAATCAAATTAAAAACTGGAATATCTACTCTTCACTACATGAAAAACAAGAGACAATTTTGCGACAATGCCATTTCGAAGACAGACAGGCATCTAGACAGGCAGACAGATTTTAAAGAAGGAATAAAAATGGGAGCTCTATTCATTTACTAATATTGGCAAAATGTAATTTACAAACTTTTTCTTGTTACCCAGAAACTATGATACCCAACCCCAGCTTGGCTGCCTTTTAAATCATGCTCGATTCCTCGGCCCCAGGACATGTCAGAACAGCAAGCACAGTCACTCGAGCAGCTAATTTTCAGGTTTCAGGAACCCTTGCATAAAAATTATTATATCTGCGATTGTTTTTATTTAATCACAACCTCTCAGAGAAATTATTATCGACCACCGTGCAGAACCCTAATTGATAAACCCTGTTCTAGACTGATATCATAAACTATTAACTGATATAATGCACAGACAACATTTGTATAGTATGTGTGGCGGAGTAAATTTGCCTCTCCGTATTTCTAAACTTAATAGTTATATATTTGTTGCCAAATGTTAACGTGACCCAACCTTGGTCACTCCTGATGATATTTTTCTCAAAGTTGGAGTAAACTTAGATGGAGAATGTGCTAGAAATTGATAATGCAATCCAAACCAGTTCCAACTGGATGAGTAGTTTTTCTGACTAATAGTCTCACACCTGTTCATAACAATTTCATGTAAAGGAGATAGACCGAAGTTACTTTGTTGAAGAATTTCTCCAATCTAATTACTTTGATTTTAACATAACTCGAGTCCGGTCATAAGGGCAATTGTTAGTTTATGGAAAGTAAATTGACTGATAAGGGAAGAATGGACTATTTCATACATGTTTGCTATTGTTCTATGATTTGAAGTGAAGAATGCTTATGTAATTGAACCATTATTTCTATGTTCACTAACTTGATTACTTTGTACATTATACTTATAAATTTTTATCGATGCTATATTTCTTATGCTGTGTGTGTATTGGGCTTACGAAATTGTTGCAGGATTTGCAAGTTGGAATGTATGTAAGATAGAAAGGGGTTTAGATATGGAATATGCCTAAATTTAGTGCTGCTTTAATTAGACTTTTGAGGAGAAGCCTTTTTCATTTCAGGCTACAGTGACTACTGTACTCTATCTGATCATGTTGGTATGTGAATCAAGAGTTATTGTCAAACTTATCATTAAATGTTTTGCTAAGTTGATTCCTGTGAATTCTGTTTAGGAGCTAATATAGCAGTCTAGAAAATTCACAAAGATTATTTTGAACATTCCTCATGTTGTTTTGAGTAGCACTCACAAAGATTCTAGAACACTTCGTGTGATGTGCTTTTGATAGTGCATGCAAAGTTCTTCACGATTCTCCATGGAGTGCTTTATGAGTGCATTGAATATTCTGGAACACTTATGTAATGTGCATAGAAGGGGTAGATTATACCATCATCTAAATAAGAAAGACAGTGACTTGTTGCAAACCGCATGATTGCGAACATATGCTAGTCCCATGCTAATGTCTCTGTTAGGATAAACTGAACGATGGTCCAGCATTAATGGAACATTGTTGTGAAGTGAGGTAAATGTCAATGTTTTTTTATTTTATTTATATGTTGTATATTTGATTGTTAATTTAATAAATATATTGTTAAATTTATTGACCTTCTTACACATAGTGATGTTGGTGAAATATTGGGTGGATGGGGGCTCGCTAAATATAGATTAAAAGAGAGATTTATCTTCTTCTTTGGCAAGACGTACTCCACCTACGGAAATATTGTGTAACGGAAAATGTTTGTCTTTAATGTTGTGGAAGAGATAAAACGTTTACAGCGCCCGCATATCCGCCAAGAGAGTGAGATTAATTAATAGTATAAATTAATAATAATAATAATAATAATAACCAATAACTAGTGTGGCATTGTGTCAAGGTACGCATATTAAGTCAGTGTGAAAAGATCATGCAGTTTGTGAGCTCAGATACATGACAAATGTTTTATATTATCGATATGCATTTGAACATTGCACATTAATTTAAGCCACTGAGTTATTTCCATCCGATGTAGCAATCTTTGCATGCATGATGATTTTAAATATATGTAGCTCTTACCCATTCACCATTCTATATTTAAAAGGACGGGTAGCTTTTGCTTTAACAAACTACACAGTATCAGTCAGGAACATGGCACAGCACACACATACAATCACAATTTGTGATTCTAATCTAGGAGTAAAGATTGATCAATTATTCAAAATCAAACTAAATTTAATAATAAACAAATAAGCTAGAAATAATTTAAGTCGGTCCTACCTTACACACTTTTCAGTCATCAAAGGCTCGTCACAACAAATTCATGAATTGTATATGAAATATATTGCAAGTTATGGCCCCTATAAACCATACAGGAATAATTACTTTTCATGCCCACAATGGTGTTACATGCATTTTATTATTTTGTGTACTTTATGTATAGAGAGGAAATGTTTCTTGGAACTCCTACCTGTAAATTTAACACCAGTTGAAAATGGCTGTTCAGCGTGAACAAATTAATCAGTCGCAATATTTTGCTTTGTGGGTTGTGTTGGCCATCAGTCACAGTTAAAACATCTAAACACACCAACTTTTTCCCCAGTAGAACGTGAACTGATACTTTTCTTGAGGCTACAAACAAGTTTGTTTTTTTAAAATATTTTTTATGTAACTATATATACATCCTTCAACATTTTTTTTAAAAATAAAGTTCACAGTACATATGCAAAAGCCGAGTTCAAAATGTGTCTCGTGCACTTGACATTGTAGCCGTCAACTGATTGCTGTTATCTTTAAGTAGGGCATTAAACTATGAGTTGTGACCCAGTCTGGGGACAGTAGGGTGTAGATTTCAGTCTATGACGTGTTGGTGGGGTTTTTTGCTGTATCTAATTAAATTAGAAAGAAATGGATAAGCAAATAAATCCCACATGGAAATAGAGAGATATAAGTAGATAAAAGTATGTATATGCATGTGTATGATTGTGTGTGAATGTGTTTTGTATCAGGGTATTAGCAAATAATTTACAAAATACATACACTGATGCCTCAATATTACGAGATACATACACTGATGCTCGATATTACAAGATATTGATGCCTCAATATTACGATATATCGCAGACCCGCGACAGGCAACACATAAGTGTACCGAAACAAGGGAAATTTACAGCAACGCTTTGCAATATAAGCAATTTCCAACACTACAATTGCCAGAATCAAGAAATACAAATTACATACTACTACATTTGACACGCACTCTAAGGGGGAATTTAAAAAAAATAATCCTGATTTTCACATCTACAACGACATGCTACAAATACCTCCACCACCAACCCAGTCTACCCTCTCAAGAATCCAGTGAGGAGAGAAGTCCCCCAAAAGCAACCCAAAGACTGATGATATCTCACGATGTCAAGCAAAACAGCACTGTATCAAATCAACTGGCTCAATTTGCAAATGTTTTACCGACCTGCCTAAACTTTATACAGTATAAGTTTTCAGTAATTTACATGAAACTTCTTGTAAACTTAACAAGGATCACTCTTTCTTGTTTTGAAAAACTTTAAATACATCCGACCACAGTCTAAACAGAGTTAAAAGACATTTTCTTTTTCACTGATTTGTCGCACATCTCTTCAAAGTACATGTACAAAAGGATCTCTTAGTAACTGTTTATAATAGTGTTCCTGAAAATTACCTCTAGTTCTCCCCAGAGTGAAATTCATTCATTAACAATGTTACTTCAGACAACATGAACAATGCACATCACAGAGTAAGGAAAGTTCAAGGTTTCTTTCATGAAATGTCAACTGACCTGAATCGGAGTTTCGTCTCTCTCTTTCTCTGGCTGCAGTGGATGACGTCACGTGTCTTCGCGAGTTCACTTCTTGGACTCACAAAAAATATACACTGACAATCAAGCTCATAATTAGACCCATAAGTCCAGGGTAAGGAGGGTGTAAAAGGGGGTGCTGCAAACACTGTAGGGAAATAATAATTCTTCTTTAGAAACTCAGTTGTTCAGATATTAACTGTCTCTCTTCTTAATAACTCCTCAGACTATATTGTACAATTACTGAATACAATTATTTAGTTCTCCACAAGTGAACAATGAATTCACGCTGTCTTCTCACATGTTACACAGTTATGCAGTATTAAAACGAAGTGATGTTAACAGACCCAAAATTACATATAAAGGTTGTGATAAAAAGGGTGGCCGGACAATGAATCATAAACGATATTTTACAGAGAACTAGAATTGTTACATCAGACTTGCTACAAGTTTCCAACAAAAGTGCTATTTCATCCCTAAAGTAAATATAAATAATTAATTAATATAAAACTTCTTTTCTGATGATTTTATTATTTCATTTATGTTTTTAAATAATTATTAATTATTACTGTCATAATATATTATGCAATTCTAATCTGAAAGAAATTATGACACTTTTGAAATCTTGTTGTAATTTGTAAACAGTGAAAATATCAAAACACTCTTAGCTTTAAATATGTATATTAAGTTGATAATAATATATAAACTGTCTCTGTACAAAATGTTTTCTCAAATAAAAAAAAAATATTGATTTGGGGGAGTAAAAATACTGATTACAGAAAAATGTGATAATACAGAATCAGAATGTGGCAAGATAAAATATGGCATACTATTAATATGTAAAAGTACTGTATTATTACAGATTGTTTGTTCTTGTTACATATGTAAGTATGAACTTTGTCATATGTTTAGTTTGTATTGCATGTTAATGTACGTACAAATTTTACATGTGTAGTATATACATACTTCAGAGAAATCTAATATAGAAAAACAAAAAAATTTATATTATATACATTTTACAGAAACACACATCTATGTTTATTTAGTTATATATGATTTACAGTAGAGAGAAATTTTAAAATAATTATTTTATAATAGTTAACATAATGTTACCTTTACCACATCTAATAGTTATGAACAGTTTTGTTTGCAAGGTGTGTACTTTCATAATTCAGTAGTAGTCTACACATCTATACAGGAATGTGTATGACTAGCCATTAAAACTAAATGTAAAAATATCTAAACATAATGAGCTTCAAAGTTCTTCATTCAAAGCATGCACTATAAATATATGTATATTAAAAATCTAAAATGCTTATTTTTAGATGGAATTTATATTTACCTAGTTCTGCCATTTTGAAATTGCAGCACACTTGAAGAATATATACCAATTATGAAAAGATTGTTTTCAGAAGATATTTATCTAAAACACTAGAAATTTGCTGGTGATTTTTTTGTTTGTTGTTGCAGCTATAATGAGAAATATATATCTGATAGAGTACTGTAAGAGCAAAATGTAAATTGTACAATTACTATGTTATTTATATTTAAAATTACTAAAAAGTCACGTGTCTACTTTGTCATTACAACTGTCAACTTTTGTCTACAGATGATTAGAAACAGTAATATGTATCACCATCATGGATGCTGATTTGACAATAATTGACTGTATATTTCTTTCCAATACAACACATCACAAAACAAGGATTAAAATAAAATTTAAAAAATTAACCATTAATCAATGGTTATTAATCAATAGAGTTGAGTCAAAATGAAAGACTGCGAAATGCCTATAGTCGGACTCACTATCACATGTGTCCTAGCCACTACTCATCTGAAGAAAGATACTGCATCACCATCTTGATTAGATTTAAACTTATTTGGTTTTAGTAACATTTTCTTTCTCTGAAGCAGAAATTTACTCTCAGATCGAGCATTAAGTCACTGCTGATACAATTTTTTTTAAGGTGGTCTACAGCGAATAAATGACAAAAGACAATGTTGAATGCCTGTCAGGAGCTGAATGTAAACAAAGGCAATGAACTCACAGAAATCAATTCCATTTTTAGGAAGATTCCGTGATTTCTATTGGTTACAGTATAAAACACAAATTTTATTATACTTAGCAATTACTGTCAACTATTTGTATTCAAGGGTTGAAATATAGTCTTGCAACTCTTACATCTGAAAAATTACTCCCTAACCAAAAGACTACACTTTAAATTATATACTTTAAAGTGTATGTGGTGAAGCAGGTTGAACTGTAAGTTGATAAACAGTAGCCCCTATGTGACATGGATTGTTTTTTATGTGGCAGAAAGGATCTCTCATTATAATGCAGCCTCACGTACAATGTAGTTGAATTTTTTGGATGCTAGGACCATTTTATATTGAGATACTTGCATGCAAGCACATACTTACAATCATTTCTTAGTATATGGAGTACTAGTAGCAAAAGCTTTTAAAAACATACAACAGAAGGATTGCATGAACGAATCTTATAGAAAAATTAATGAATACATCTTAACTGGTTATGAAGGATATAAAATGGAAATTACAGGACTGAGCTATAATTACATACCTGTGGGCTACACTTAAATGACTGTGGGCTATGATTACATGATTTAGCCTATTATACTTTGGACTCACATGACTGTGAGCTACTGTTAAATGGTTGTGGGCTATGATTACATGATTTAGCCTATTATTCTGACTTTGGACTCACATGGCTTTGGGCTATGATTACATGATTTAGTCTATTATTCTGACTCTGGACTCACATGGATATGGGCTACAATTACATGATTTAGCCTATTATTCTGACTGTGGGTTACAATCACATGGTTCTATAATTACATGACTGTGGCCCATGACAGCAGGCTACAATTACATGAACTAACATAAAAGGTAAAGTGCCACCCATCAGGTATATATATTCATAAGGTAGGGTGGTTGGGTTAAAGATTGCAGTAAAGAGAGGGATAGGAAGGGGAGATCAAGCAGTATGTTTGCAGTTAATCAAGTACCTATACTTATATTTGAAATATACAAGACCACTAGGCAATGTAAGTAGTCCATGAAGATCATATTTGATTTGAAAATGTGGATAGGATAGGAAACAGCAGTTTCATGTAACAAGCAAAATCAGACCTCCCCCCTTACCAAATCCCAAGATAAAAGCCAATCACATGCAATTTTATAACAGTAGGGTGATTTTTCCAATATACATCCTTGTAGTCAAAATAATTATGCCTAGGAATTGTGAACTAATTTTAAAACTCAATACAAATGTTCGATCAAATTTGGCAGTGTTGCCTTAAAACATATTTTTCTAAGTACTATCACTATGTTGTTTGTGCGTACGTATGAATATACATTTATATGATTGTGTGTATTTGTGTATAATACATAAGAAAATATAATCATGTTTCTTTCTTAATAAAGTAGATGCTTATTACATGTGCAAACTAAAACACAAAACTGACATATTGACTCACATAAAAAGTTACCGTACAACATACATTAAATTCATTAATATATTAAAACAGAATATTTGTTACATTGTCACCTCAATGAATGAAAACTACTATCAAATGCATCTTTAAATTGAAACATAAAATCTCAGTATGATTAAGTAATATGTAAGAATTCTCAAAAAGAGAAACAAATGGGATGGATATTTACTGTAATAAAAAGAAAAACAAGCATTTTATCGATAGTATTTTTCACAATGCAACAATTAAAAAAAAACTTTCAAACATTTAAACAACAAACAAGAACAAAAACAAACAAGAAAAATGTCTAGCAACACAAAACAGTTGAGACTTGTAAGCAAGTACAGACATTCCTCCCCCACTCACCTCTTGCACCATCTTTCTCAAAAGAATAAAAAATGAAAAAACACAAATATTATCTTTAATATAAAGGATAATATTATTGTGCACAAAATTAAGAAGTTTCAAATGCAACAAAAATGAACTGCATAATTCAATAGAAAATCTTCCAAACATAAAAATCACTAATGAACATATTTTCAAAGTAAAAAAAAGAATTTTTTCAGAACAGCTGGCCCATTGTCATGAATATATATTCAAAGAAAAAGGAAACTGATTAACAAATGGTCCATTGACCTTTACATTCTAGAATGCTGAAAGTTTCTGCATGGAAACTAAAGATTTAAGAGTAAAATAGCATTTTCAAACAAGAACACAAATTAAGATAATTCAAATTTGGATTAGTGTAGAAATTCATGAAACAAATAAAGAAAACTAAACAAAAATGTGATATGACACAAAATGTGTTATGGTACAAAATAAAGCTTTCATTGTTTCAGAGATAAAAAAAATGTGTATTTTAGGAAACAGTAACATTTAGTATATAAAAATATGCTCAAAAAAGAACAAGTACTCCCAACAAAACTGACATTTTAGGACATATTCTCCCAGGAGTCATTATGTTTGAATACAGAGTTATAGGTTTGGTTGGTTGGGGTTGATTTTAATTTTAATATATAGTTAAGGTTCATTTAATATTAATATTAAATATTAATACATAGTTTAAGGTTCATTTAATTCTTCCATACTTTAGGGAAGATTTCTTTGTGATAGCAAAAAAACTATAGGCAGGCATTGTCCTAAAGGTACTGGAGAAGAGCCGAAGACCCTGAAGGTGTAAAGGTGTATTGGGTCTAATAGTTTTAAATATGATTTACGTCGCTATCCATATACAACACGTCCATAGTCTAGTCTGGGACAGACAAGAGCTCTGTATAGATTAAGCAAGACAGTTCTATCAGAACCTCAATCAGTGAGAGAAACTACACATAAAATTTTTAATATTAAAATATTTCTTTGACAACTAATTTTAAGGTACTTAATATGATTTAAGGTATGCTTTTTATTGACAATTATGCCCAGATATTCAGTTTCTTCTACAACATTAATAGTTACATTGTCTAATATTAAAACTGGATCTCTTTGGAGACTTCTCAGAGAAATGCATACAAATTAGTTTAGAAGTGAAAAATTTAAATTCAATGGCATATGGTAAAGTTTACTTATTTTAATAAATATTTATCTTGTGCATTAAAACGTATCATGAAAAACCTTCCATTTGTAATTTTTGTCTGACAGGAAAGTACAACTTACTTACCATATATAATGAAAGAAATTTTGATTTAAACTAAATGGGTTTACAAAATTACTGATAAATAATGAAAAATAAATTATTTAAAAAATTATAATGTATGATAAATAAACTTGTAACCTGTTCATGACCCTAAGCAATTGTGTAGGATGGCAGATAGGATCCTATGTAAAGATATAACAATCAAAACAAGGTATTTAAAATATTCTTAGAGCCTCTCTAAATGTTATAAGTCTAGAAAGTCTTGCCGTATGCCAATTTGGTGCTGCAGCAAAATGTACCTTAAAAGTAATAAGAGGTTTGCTTTTTCATTATGAATTTTCAACAGCAACATTAAGTCTGTCCTCCTCAATGGCTCAGAGATCTGGAGAGTCACCAACACCCTAAATCAAACTCCAAGTATTTGTCAATGGCTGCCTTCGCAACATACTGAAAATCAGGTGGACAGACAAACTAAAGAACACTGATTTGCGGCAGTGAACAAACCTAGATCCCATCAATCAGCAGATTGCCAGGCGCAAATGGCAATAGATAGGACACCCACCCTGCAGAACCCCCTGCAGGACATCACTCGGCCAGCTTTGCAGTGGAACCCCGACGGAAAGAGATGTGTTGGTCGCCCTAAGACTACTTGGAGACGATCCTGCGAAGAGGAAATGAAGAGCTGCAAACTGTCATGGTGAAGTGAAAAAGGCTGCTCAGAATAGACTGAGATGGAGAACTGTTGTTGAGGCCCTTTGTTCCACGGGGAATCCAAGGAGATAAGTCAAGTAGGTAAGTCAAGTTTGCTTTTTCATACAAATTTTGTTTGCAAACTGCAACTTGTTACCAGTGACAATGAAAAAAAACATACACACATTTACAGCTTTTAAAAAAGAATTGTTTTTGGTTTAGTGCAGGTGTACCGAATATGGTCAAATGCACCACAATTAGTACAAACTTTTTTTGCTGGCACCCACTTGGTGCCTCTATAAGGAAGGTCCACCTTGCTACTGGGTCTGGGATGGAACAGTCCTCCTACAGATAAATGATTGTCCTCCAAGCAAGCATCCCGTCCTCCAGAGAGAAGCTGAAGGAGTCGAAACTGTACATCACTGAAAAACAATTTGTTTAGTAGACAAATCATTAGTCTAATAGAACATAATAGTCTAGATAGTAGTGTCAGAAATTTTCATTATAACAATATATGACTAGAAACAATTCACTTAATAGTGTGGAGGAGTAAATTTGCTATCCCTATTTTAAAATTTAATTATTACATAAATAGTCAAAATGACCGGGCCCTGGGACTCCTTATGATGCTGGAAAATTGTAGATGCAATCCAAATAAGTTCCAACTGGATGAGTAATTTTTTTACTAAAAGTTTCACACTTTTTCATAACAAATCATCAAGTAAGGATGGATCAGAAGATTCTTTGCTAATCACATACTTATGTGATCCTAATCACACTGAATGCAAACATAACTCAAATGAAGTCATAAAGGCGATCATTAGCTAATGGTAAGTTAATTGACTGATAAAGAAAGAATGGACTTAGAAATTTATCATACATGTTTGCCATTGATCTATGATTTAAACCAGAGAATGCTTATGTAACTGAGAAATTATTTATATGTTCATTAATTTGATTACGTTGTACATTACACTTGTGAATTTGAGTGATGCTCTGTGTGTATCAGACTAATTAAATTGTTGTAGGATTTGTAAGTTGAGAATGTATATAAGAGAGAAGGGAATTAGAGATGAAATATGCCTGAAATTTAGTGCTGCCTTAATTTGACTATTGCAGAGAAAGCCTTTATTTGATTTACTTTTGTCATGTCATACTACGATGGTATTGTGCTCTACTAGATTATGTTGGTTTGTGAATCTGACGTTGTCAGCACCTTATCACTAAAACCTGTTGCTGTAAGTTGATTCCTGTGAATTCCATTTGAGTAGCAATACAGTGCTTGAGTTTGGTTTTGAGAATTCAAAAGGTTATTTTTATTGTTCCTTATGGCGTGTTGAGTAAAGACATATAAATCAAGAACATTCCTCCTGATGTGCTTGATAGCACATGTGAAATTCAGGACAATTCTCTATGGCATGCTTGAAGACTGCATGGAAGATTCTGGAACAGTTATCATTTATGTAATGTGCCACTAGAAGGGACACATGGGACCTTGCCTAAATTTGAAAATTCACGACTGTGAAACATGCCAGCAACAGTCACCACTATTGGATGAAGTTCTAGCAAATTCTTTACCTGAGCTGTTTACTTTAACTCTATTACTTACAAAAATATCATCAAGTTCAGTACCCAAAGGTTATGTCACATTGACATTTAAAGAATTATATAACAATTAAGTTTAGAAATAGAGACAGGTAATTTACTCCACCACAGAAAAAATTCTGAACTGCCATTATCTTGACCACTTGATGATTACTCACTACATAGATGCCTGTTTCTCAGTTTACTTGATTTTATATATTCTTCTAATTCCTTATTCAATTTAGACATTATAGCAGAGTAAATTTGACTATCCCTAATTCTAAACTTAATAATTATATATGTTGCCAATGTTAACGTCACATGACCTTGGGTACTCTTTGTGATGATATTTTAGTCAGAGTTGGAGTAAACAAGTAAACAGTCTCACTCTTGTTTATAACAACTTCAACCAATGGGGATGGACCAAAAGCTACTTATATATATATATAAGAAATATTACTTTGTCCAATCACTTTGATTTCAACATGAGTCCAGTCATAAAGACGATTGTTAGAAAACTCTAAAAGTACTTTGATTAAAATATGAGGTGAATTTGAATTAATCTTGACTGAAGTTGTTCAGATTGTTGGTTTTAAAATCACTTAGAACCAGTGATTATATATATGGGGTCACATACGTTGTCCATGGACATGTGTTTCTGGGTTGTTCCACTCTGACATTGCTTCAAATCTCGACATTTGACAAATTTTATAACCATGATAATGTGGTGTTGCTTTATGGCTCAGCCATCATCTAATTCAACATCTCAATTAAAGTACCGATCTTTGGCCATAATATATACAGAGGATGGTTTCCTTCTTCCTTCTATGTTCGTAACTAGCGATAAGGTTAGTAGTATGATTATACTTTATTAAAACTGGGAGCCAAAATATTTGTTGCCTCAATGGTCAGCTTGCATTTGACTGACAAATATTAGGTGAGTTCCTAATTATAAAAAACAACTACTCACAAGTGATGGCTGTAGCAGATTGGAGAGCGGCTACTAACCGAATTGAATTATCAATACATAACTCCAATTTCATACCAATTTTCATTTATAATGATTTTATTATTAAACTGACTTTTTCACCATGTGTATGGGTAAAAGGAATAAAATCTCCAATGAAAAATGAAGAAATTAACTTATTAAATAAAAAACAACCATTTTAAAAAAATAAATATGGCATCACTCCTAAAATAGCAGGTTTTTGCTTGTTTTCTTAGTGCTAATTCACCCTAACAATTAAAATATCAAACATTTATTAGTCTAAATACACTTACATGTCAGCTGTATACATTAGTGCTGTTGTTTTCAGCTCCAGTAGAATCTGTTCAACTTCTGGTTTTAAAAAGCACAGGACAGAGACAGTGGGTACGAGAATAATCTCCAGGCAGTCTAAGAACACTGCTACCATTGTACGATGCAAAGCATTAGAATGCTGGACCTGTTTGAGCAATCAATACAAGTATCCACAATCATGTGACCTTAAAAATGGTGCTACAAATAAAAATATCTATTACAATTATATCCCTGTAACACGCACATTAAGATTGTTATGAATAATACCAATAAATGCATAAAAGACAAGACTGATATACAACACACACCAATGAATGGAAAAAAAAGACTTTAGAAATAATGGTAATATTTTATATAAATTAAACACCCACTAGTCAAGTTCTTTTCTCTTATAATTATATATTAATATATTTATATAAACTTCAGCTATTTCTCTGGTTAACACCCAAAAGGCAAAACACCCTAGTCCTTAAACCCCAGTACAAATGGTAATACATTTATAAAATATTAAACTGTCTCTAAACAATATACCCAGTTCTTTATCTCAAAACTAACAGTAATAACTTTATGAGAAATGTCACTCTGATAACTTACTTAAGCCATACTGCTTTGGTTTTGTCTAAAATTAAAAGTTGTCTCTTTGTGCTTACATTACTATCAATCAATATGATACATCCATTTTAATGATTTTTGCAAAGAAAATACCTTGATGTAACCAAGACAGGTCTGGATACAATCTGCTGCTAAATTCAACACCAATGTCTTCAACCTAAACAATTCAGTTAAAGACATCAATATGTCATAATGTATTATAATTTATTGAATATTACTAATTTACTGCATTAAAAAAATGCTTTGTTATACATATAAGATAAATAATCTGTTGCATGGTAAAGTTATTTTTCTTAGCATTATTTTATGTGCAAAATTTAATCAGAGCAGACGTTTCTGTAAATATAGTGGAGATAAAGAAGCAAAACACCCGCAGAACACAGAACTTGTCACTGTGAATCACTGATTCTTTTCCATGCCATTCTCCACACATCACAGGTCACACAGCATTTGTGAATGGTCAGCATTTATACCAACAACATTTTAAGGAAATCTTATTTAAAAGAATGACAACTGATAACAAGAACTAACTGGAACATATTGTTTTTCTTTCTACCATGAAACAAATATTCACATTCGGCTGGGGAGAAAACAGATTTTGGGAATTATTAAATTAATATGAAATAAAACAACATTTACATAAACATTTTATTATATATTAAGAATTTTGCATGTGAATGTTAAGGTGATTTCTATATCTTCGAAAGTATATTGACCTACAATAATTAGAACAAGAACACATACCCTGCAAACCTGTCTTCAGCAGAGATAAACACCAAATAAAATGCTATTCTTTCTCTGCTATTGAAATATAAATACCTGATTGAAAACACAACTGTCGAAAGCTACTTACCTTAGTGGCAAAAGTGTGGGAGATTTCAACAACTTCATTAACAAACAAGCAAATTTCTTGTGGAAGCCTTCATCTCTCCCACCATACATCATCTGATGAAATATAATTGTCTTTAAATCTTTAGTCATTACTGTTGAATACAAATTGTATGACATTATTTGAGGTACCAAGATGACCCTTATATATATATATATTCATGTGATTTTCATTAACCAGATGCAAAAAATACTTTATTAATTTCTATTACCTGCAGAAATGATGTTACAGACATGACACCCTTAGAAATTACAACTCTTGATACTGCATTAACTCTGCTACACAAAAATATGGCCATTCTCAATTCAGAATGAAAACCATATTGTTTGAAAATACATTTCTATTCTGCATTAACTGTAGAAAAATATATGAAATTTTTAAAAATGAATTGATTGGTGAATAAAAGCTACAGGGATATACAAAAAGAAAATTATTCACTTTTCTTTGAAATATTGCAATATTTCTACTAAAAGCATTTTTCCTCTAATTTCAAACAGCCATTTCTGCTTTCTACCAGGGAAAGCAAAGACATAATAAATAATGATGAAGGAAATTTATGAATGGTTACAAGATTTAACATTTTTTCCTTTTTATTCAATACACCTAAGCACTTAAAATAAGATTCACATTTAGATTTCAATAATAATGGCAATATGTGATTGTGTTTTGATTTGTATTTTAATTTTTAATAATACAAAGAAGTGACATGTTTATTACATCATATTCTTCTTCCAGATTGTTAATGTTTTCCAAATGGACAATAATATAACAACAATAAAAATACAATAATGTGAAAATGCAACAATTGAAAATCTACATCTTCAATAAGTTTATTTCACTGTTTTTAAAGAACTAAAAGCATCAAACAGGATAAAATTATCATGACTGGTACCAGTATTGACCTTCTGACTAACAACACACAAGATATAAATTAATGGATGGGTGAATGAGCAGATATGTCTACACTGGAAGACCAGTATCCTTACCCTTTTTCCTAGGAAAAGCAGCATTTTGCTAGAATGTGCACCTGAGATTCTTAATAAACTATCATGGTGGACCTGTTCAAATGGTCTCAAGTGTTCCACCCAATTCCTGGTCTGCTGTCATTTATCATTTCGTGCATGAATAATTTGTGTCTGCACTGCAAAGGAAATTGTTCTGTGATCTGGCAATAACACACATAGAGTCTGCACTGTTAAAAAAAAAAGGCACCCCAATGATTCAGCAGTAACATACATCATAACCAAGAGAAGGTCTGGCATTCGCAGGACTTGGAATGGATTTTATACTCTGGTGTATATAGGAGAGCTGATCCTCTTGATACTTTCCATAGCAGTAGAGTTGAATTTTTTTCTTTTTGTCTTGAATTCTATGAATGGCAGTTCCCATGGTTAAGGGCTACAAGTCTTTGCTGACAGTTTTAGACATACAGACATAGTCAAGATATACTATCAGAGAATGATCTGTCAGATATTTGAGCCAGCATGGAGAATGGAAGACCCAAAACTGTTCCTGTCCTCCCAGTATGATAAGTGGGAAGTCTTTGATTATACTCAAGCCATTTTGAATGTCTAGAATAAAAAGTATTCTAAGCTCTGATCATTATTGCTATATAAGGTACAACAGTAACAGCGTTAAAATATAATTGCAGAAGTCTTAACCATATATGTTACATAAACCTAGATTTTTCTAACAAACTCTGAAACTTCCATTAGCAACACATCAGCAATGCTTGTTATTATTAGATGTCCTCTCCTTTTATATATAGCTCAGTGTATGTATACACACACATAGACTAGAGAGAGAGAGAAATTTCAGATGTGGCTTCTCAAATGACCATTACTGTATTGATCATTTTAGGATGAGCGATGTTGGAGGAAAGTAGGTACGAAGATGTGCGCATTTGATGGAGAGATAGAAATAAGCAGGACCTGGCTTAGGGAGATTGGAAATAAAGAATCTGGCATTCTGTCAGCACTATCGTAAACAGTTTACATCTTGTTGTATAGAGCAAAAGCTTGACATATACATTTCAAAACTGCCCTGTTGGACTACTGTTTGACAGACAAATCAATTCAATGATACAACTTATTTTTTCTATGTCTGGCATAATGGAATAAGGTTTTACTGACCTCACCAAATTTCACATGGCAGTCTCTTAGAATTGACAAAATCAGCTCCTCATCGAGACCATCTGCAAATATTGGCAGAAAATTAGGGACCCGACTCGTTGGTGCTCTAGTGCAATTTTAAGTAAGTAAAAAATATAAATTGAGTAACTGACATAAGAGCTATGGACTCAATATGAGAATTTCACACGAATTTAACCACCATTTTAGGCAATAACACTTGTACTAATTGTAGGACAATTACTTATTTTCTGAGTAGACATATATTAAACCAATCTATTATGAACAAAAATCTACAATAATATTAAGTACTTTAATTGTACATCTGATTGCATTTGATCTTAAGGTGAAATATGTTATTTATACACATTCCTTCATTGAGTAAGTCACACACTAAGTATAAACACACAGAAATATTTCACTAGCATCGCCACAAAAAACAAAAAAGAGTATGCATGCATTAAACATTAACAAATATATTTCACTAACAAAAAATTACAAAAGTACTAAATATAAACACAAAAACGTTCTGCTAACATAAACTCATAAGACAATAGAATAGAGTATGTCACATACTAAATATTAACATAAAAATGTATCACCAAATCAAACGACAATAAAGAAAATCAGACTAAAGATAAATAAAAAGATGTTTCGCCAACACAAATCACAATAAAGAATGTCACACATTAAAGATAAATGAAGAACGATTGCACTAACCAAAAGTAAAAAAACACTGAAAGTAAATCATACACTAGATATAAACTCATTATTTCACTAATTAAAGTCACAAGACAATGAAGTAAACTGCACACTAAACATAACTACAAATTGTTTCCCTAACTAATATCAAAAAGACAGTAAAGTTTATCACATGCTAAAATGAACAGAAATATTAACATAAAGTAATATAAAAATAAAATGCATCACAATAAATATAAACACAAAAATGTTCTGTTAACAAGACTTACATTGATTGCGTATTAAACACATAAGGAAATCATCCACTAACCTGCTGTCATAAGATTCATTATTACGTCGCATATTAATGAATTCTTTGTTGCTGTATTATTGTGCAAAACCTGCAAAAATTAACAAATTAAGAATCTAAGTACCTTGATGTTAAAAAATATCTCACCTGACATCAGTATTTTACAATAAAAGTAATCACACTAAAATAAAATTACATTTCTTGCAACAGTACCATATTATTATTATTAAAAGTATCAATCCTTTAAAATATACACAAAAGTACCATAAGTATCACATTATAAATGATTCCGACATACAAGCCTTGAATGGATATAATTATATACAACAGTATTGTTTTATAAAACTATCATGCCTGCAATCAGTCTAAAGGATAAATACAACAGTATTGTACTACAAACATCAGTATTATATTATAAATGAGTTAGACAGCAACATCAAGCAATATACAGGTAAATGGGATACATTGTATAATTCAACAAAAGGATCCTCATGGCAGTATGACATTAAATATCATAATAACACTATTGAACAATAAAAAAATCTTAATACAATGTCACACAAGAGAAGGATCTTAATAAACAATTTAAGGAATAACTCAGTAACCTTTCTGCATTCACATTCCAAAATACTTCGATTCTCCTTGTTCATGTTTCTGCCTCCTAGTCCTACTCAAGTTTTGGTGTCAGAATATTTCTGTGAAATAAATTAAATAATAAATAACTATTTTTAACAGATAAAAGAATCAGCTGCCAATTGTAATAAATGTGTAAATGAATTTAGAATAAAATGTATAGGCAGGTCCCTTAGGCAATCTTAAAAAAAATATCAAGGGATTTTTAAGAGCAGAGTATTTTAATATTCAAGGGCTACAAATATGTGCACTAAAGTTCGAAAAAAACGAAATTTATTTTAAACAATAACATGACTTTATATTTATGTTGCAAAGTAAGATAGTATAAACAAATTTAAAACTTAAATAAAGTATTATGCATTAGCACATTGAATTCTTGTTTATAGTACTAGGTGGACAAACACAAACGAACTTTGAAATGGAATAACCTTGTAATTAGTTATGGGTGATTAAATAATAATCATCACCATAACCAATAAATTTATTAAATGAGTAAACAAATAAACGTATGACAATTACAATGAAATAGATCACTTGACACAAAGTTAAAAGTCAAAAGGCCATTTGTTCACTGCAACATATAGTTAAGGAGCAAGCCTAAGTTTCTTATTCATCACAATATAACTCCACTCTATCTTACATTACATCCTCAAACTTACAATTCCTGCAAAGGTATTCATTAGCCCCATGCATCACATGGTAAAATAAACACAGTGTATCAAAAAAATGTCACATTAATACATCACATGGGTCCAGCTTAGTTCAAACTTTTGTAGTAATAAAAGTTAATTCATATAATGCATGTCTACATGAACACAAGTATAACATATAGTAAAATACATTAAGTCCATTATCTCTCAATCAGTCAGTTAAACTCACCACTAACAACTGCCTTCAAGCTGGACCTTCAAGCTGGACTTCAAATTCACAAATGTTTAGGGTGTAAAAATAATTCTCTACAGCAAGTGAACTCCTTAAACTCAGCCCATTGGCTATTCTCATAAATGATCATCATTGGATAATAGAAAACTGCTCACTCATTTTCAATTAGGTCAGCAAATCTTGAATATTCTTGCCTCAGGATGTTTATTTCAAACTCATACCCTTTCAAAATAATGCCATAAGGAGTGGCCCAAGGTCAGGCCACTCTGACAATTTAGCAGCTTATATAACAATTTAATTTTAAAAAGGGAGGGGTAAATTTACTCTTTCACAAATGTAAATAAATGTCAACGCTCTTTTGATTATATTTATATGCAGTACATTTGATTGTTGATTTAATAAATTTAAATTGACCTTCTAACACATATTGATAACCTTATTTTGGAGTGGGTGGATGGGGGCTCGCTAAATATAAATTAAAGTCGGATTTATCTTCTCCTTTAAGAAGTGTTCCATCTATAGAAATATTGTGTGATATTAAATGTTTGTCTTTAATGTTGTTGATTGATTGAGTGTAGGGGGCGCTTCCGGCTTCCGCCGCTTTCGCGCTACATTTAATGTTGTGGAAAGAGAGAAAACATTCATTCACTCATTCACACACACATTGAAGACATTCGCGAGGAAGGAGCCTGATAAGCTTTTCGAGGCATTGCATTGTTCCTTGAATTGTCCAGAACCCGTTGTGCTAAGAAGTACCGAGGTACTACGCAAGGTAAAAACACATCGATCACTTCACTCCGATCGCACTACAGACCCCCATCAGGTACAATGTACCCTACTGGCCGCCTAAACATGAACTCGCAACTGGAATCACCGGACAGGAAGAACATGGAACCAAAAGAAGAATTGAGTGGGAAAAGACATCTCACCGAACAGAGGACAGGAAGAACATGGAACCAAAAGAAGAATTGAGTGGGAAAAGACATCTCACCAAACAGAGGACAGAGATATATTCTTCAGACACCAAAGCGGAAACACCGTCATCCAGACCCCCCCAATCCGTTCACCGCACCCATCTCGGGCTTTGCGCCTGATGCTCTGGATGAGAAGGCGGACGCCCCCCACCATTACCCCTCCCTGGCAAATCCAATCAAGGACACTGAGCAGACCCATCAGGAAGCTGGAGGACAGCAAGAACCAAGAATCGCCCAGCCAAGTGCATCGGTGTGGGAGCTCTCAGGGCCGCACCGTAAAACCAAACCAAGACAGACGACACCAAAGACCCCCAACAGGATGACACAACAAAGTGAGCCACCACTAAACAATTCACACAACAAACATACAATATCGCCCACCCACACCACTCAGAGAACTGAAAGCCATAGAACTCATGATTTGTACAAAATTATTTTCACGCCTCTCTCCCCCTCCACCACCACCCGCTTCCTCCCTAAACACAAAATAAAAATACAAAAAGAACTGCAGCTACATGAACTGGACTACAACTTAGAAATAAGCAGACAGGGAAAAATAATAGTCACGACCCAGAAAATCATATTAGCGTTGCAAATTTTGGGGGTACAAAGAATATCAGGAACTGAAGTCAGGCACACTTTAATAAAACCAAAAGCGCACTACACAACGGTCCTACACCTGCCATCCCCAAGCGCCCCGCCTAACTACTCAACACCACAAGAGGAGCAAAAATGATAAACACACTAACAAACACATTAGCCAACCACAACCCCACCCTCACAATAACAAAACTAAAAAGGATAGGACAAACGCAGCTGTTTCTATTACACACCTCCAAAGAACCTCGGGAAATATATTTCTCGCAAACACTACCTCTAAATTCAACTCCATTCACCTACTGTAATAATTGCCACCAAATAGATCATGTTCAAGAAGAATGTAAGGAAGATACAGTCTGTCCCCACTGCCCTAATCCCCACACCAGTCAGGACTGCAGCAATAAACAAAGGCACCCCCCCTAAGAGATGCGTGCGTAGTCACGAGAAAGGCCATAACACCCTGAGCATCAACTGTCCAAAAATCATACAGTACTACGGCAACATAGTCAGGAAACTTATGGAGGACAAAGAAAGAGACACCAAAACTCACAATTCACCATGGAAACCCCTCCCCATACACCTAACACACACACCTATCACCTCCAACAGACAGACAAACACAAAAGTGCCTACCACAGAATATCCCCTCCCCAAGCAACAACAGGAACAGAACAAGATAAACCAACACCGAAGCAGGGACCCCCCCAACTATCCCCCTACCCCCCACCCCAAATAATCCGGCACAAAACTCCCCCTCCACCCCACCCCAGCTAACTCCGGTGAGCAGCACGCATACTCCCCCACCTTCAAACCACCCACCCACTCCAGCCCACCCACCCCTGTCACTGCTACAGAAAGACAACGAGAGTACAATCAAACAAGGGAGGGAACACACCCCGACTACCCAGACTCTCGCAGGGACCGAATTAAAAATCTTAACCCGAATGCGACACCATTTAGACCTAGGAAGCAGGAACACAAAAAAAAATATACACCAAGACACAACAGGCCACCACCAAGATACTACCCCAAACGCATATACAAAATAATCATACTCATCACCCCCACACACACACCAACCCTTCTACCCCAGTACAATTTCCAAGTACTACCGTCGACTTGGCCGCACAACCACTCCCACCCCACCCCCACCCCCTTTTTCCCATCCAACCACATATTCCAAGCAATGCCATCACTATGGCTACGTTAGAGTACTATCGAAAGCAACACCCACCAAATAGTAACAAGAAACAGATATGGATACTATAACTAATAACCGGATAAAACAACCACTAAAGATAATATCCTGGAACGTAAATGGCATACACTCCAAAATGACATTACTACGCAAACTAATAACGGACACCGACCCGGACATTATATGCCTACAGGAAACACGGACAAGACCAAACACACCAATAACAGTCCCCAATTACGACACCTTCCAGGGAAACTCAACAAAGACGAAAGACAGGAAGAGAACCACATACAAAGGGGGACTGGCAACATTAATCAAAAACCATATAAACGCAATACAAACGGAAAACGAAAACACACACCTAACGATTTCCCTAATTAACTCAACTCAACGCCTACATATTACTAACATATACACACCACCGGGAACACTAAACAGAGAAACCCTAAACAAAATAAAAATACAAGAAAAACACACGATAGTAGGAGACTTCAATGCACATCATCCATGTTGGAGCAAGGGGCTACAAAACCAACAAGGGAAACTACTCCTTGACTGGATAAATGACAACGAACTGACGTACCTGCCACCCCCAATACCCACCCGACTACACACATCACCCGACTTAGCCATCCAAACTATAAACCTCTCACTAGAATCCACCATCCAAACCATTGACGACAATTACACAAGCGATCACCATCCCATCGAAATAGTGTGCTACGGACACAAAGAACACCCGCAAATAAACAACTTTATCCCAATCTGGCACCTAGCCATAGGGGACTGGGTCAAATTCAAAACAGAACTAATGTAGATGAAAAAGAATTAACAAACGCGGACCCCAACGTATGGGCAGAAAACATAAAGGAAGCAATAAAAAAAGCAGCAGACAGAGCCTTTCCCCAAACACTCCCCCCAAACAAACGCCCCTCACTTACACCGTGGTGGAGCCAAGAACTCGAAAAACTTAAGAACAATAGGAAAATACTACTACGACAAATGAAAAAACAACCAAACAACAAAGAACTTAAAAAGACATACTATGAAAAGAATGAAGAATATAAATCAAAAATTAAAAACGCCCAAAGAATTAGCTGGCAACAAGCATGTAGCAAACTAAATAAGGAAAACAACATACAGAAGGTATGGAAAAAAATCAACCAATTAACTCAGAGACAAACCTAAAAATCCCCCATCCCCCCACTCTCAGTAAGTCAGGGGGACCCGCTCCCAGCTGTGGCATACACAGACATAGAAAAGGCAAACGCATTAGCGAGACAATTCGAAATAAATACAAGCAAAACAAACAAAGCAAAACAAGCACAATTAGAAAAACTTAAACGAAAAGTCGACGAACTAGAAAGAATACCCAACCACCCCTCCACCCCCCACCTCAACGACCCAATCACCAAAAGTGAAGTAAAATATACCATACAGACCAAAAAAAATACAGCACCGGGAGAAGACAAGATACCGTACCAAATGCTAAGACGATTGACGGACAACATAATCAATAACCTTACCCAGATTTACAACCACATTTGGATAAATGGCGTCATTCCCCAAAAATGGAAGCACTCTAGAATAGTGCCAATCATAAAACCGAACAAAGACAAAAACGACACAAACTCATACAGACCAATATCCCTCCTACCCACCCTAGCAAAAACAGAAACGATCGTAAACAAACGAATAACAACCCATCTAGAAATAAACAACAAATTGTCACCCAATCAATTTGGATTTCGACAAAAACGATCAACAATAGACGCGACTAACAGACTAATAGACAATATAATGATAGACAGAATGACAGGGAAACACCCAATAGCAATATATCTCGACATCTCACAAGCATTCGATAACACATGGCACCCCCACAATACTATGCAAAGCTTTCCACCTAGGCATCGAAGGAAACGCTTATAGATACGTAAAGAACTTTCTAACTGACAGAACCTTCCAAGTAGCCTAATAGTCAACGGCACCCCCTCCGCCCCTCACTCCAACACACATAGCACCCCCCAGGGAAGCTCGCTAAGCCCCACGCTATTCAACATTGCTACCTATGACATGGACACGATAACCACTAAAACTAGAACAATACTCACTCAATTCGCGGACGACTCGACACTGTATAACGCAAACAAAGACGAATTGATCTTACAAAAACAGCTACAAAAAACGCTTGACCACCTAGAAACATGGATGGAAACCTGGGGACTAGATCTTATGCCAGACAAGACAAAAGCGATGGACTTTTCCACTAATAGAAATAAAATAAAACCGACACTCAAAATCAAGAATAGTATAATCCAATACACCAAATCCACCAAATTCCTCGGAATAACCTTCGACGAAAATATAACCTTTTCGGAACACATCCACAACACCGAAATCAAAGCAAACAAATTGCTCAACGCAATAAAAATGACAAAGGGCAAGGACTGGGGAGCCGATCAGCAGACACTACAGATGGCGACAACAGCGCTAATATACTCAACTATCGACTACGGAATTACGACGTACACCGCTACGGATAACGCGGAAATAAAAAAACTGCAAACGATCCAAAACAAGGCACTAAGCGCGCTCCCCAACACCAGATTGACCGAACTATACAAACATACAGGACAACTCAATCTCTTAGAAAGACGAGATAGGCAAATACTGAGACAGTGGGCCAATCGAATCAATCACGGCGACACGCTCCCAAACAACAAACTATTAAAACTAAATAAATGGGACAAGAAAGGATACACATTCCTAACAAAAAAAATTAAACAAAAGAAATGGACGGAAAATAGACAACCCCCCCCCCCTACCAACTAATTAAAAAACACCGACTAGACCTCATTCAAACGCCCCCACCCCCCAACCATTTCCCCCCCCCCCTGGAGCGCGCCCGCCCCTAAAATTGATGAAACGCTAACAGGGAGCACCAAATACACCAACCATGCAGAGAAGAAGCAAATCGTACTGAATCACCTATACGAACGATACAAAGACCACCAAAAAATCTATACAGACGGCTCCAAAACAAGCAAAGGCACTGGCGCAGCGGTACTCACACCCCACTGTCTTTACATATACAAACTACACACCGCACACTCCATAATGACCGCCGAAACTGTTGCGATACAAATGGCTCTACAAGAAGCTCTACTCAACCCCCGCCCACCCCAAAAACTCCTGATAGTCACCGACTCACTCTCTGCACTGAAAGCCCTCAACAACCCATATAACACGCAGAGAGCATACAACATGGACATCATCCGACAGCTTATCCTAAAACTACAAAATAACCAGACTACTACAGACTTCTTATGGATCCCCAGCCACATAGGAATCAACGGAAACGAAACAGCTGATAAAGGGGCGAAGAGGGGCACTACAGAAGGAAAAAACATCTCAACACCAATATATACAACGGAAATCCAAGCGGCGACTAATAAGATTTTTAAAAAGCCCAACACACCCCTCCCACCGGCAACGAAGAATAAGCTGGCATACCAAGCAATCAGTAGGCTAAGACTAAAAACAACAAGACTCTCACACCACCCTAATTTCCAAACGAAAAGATGCTATACATGTCACACTGACAACACGATCACCCATTTCCTCACAAGCTGCATACAATACGCAGAGGAAAGGAAAAAACTGGTGATTACAAACCTAGAGTTACCCTACACGGAACACACGATCCTATATCCTCCAGCAAAACACCAAAAAACAATACACAAAGCACTGGAAAAATACCTAACTGATACAAACACCATAAGCTCCATATAACAAACCGCACATAACCAAACGCAAACCCAGACCCGAAATTCAACACAGCGCTACCCATACAATAATAGTACCAAAAGGAGAGTGGCTCCGCAAAGAAGTCAAGAGGAAAAAAAAAAAGAAAAAAAAAATTCCTCTCCCCACCCGACGAGACGACCAACGCGAGTCGGCCCCTCCCGCACCCTGGACAAAATGAAGGATGCGAAGCCCTGGTAGAGCGCCTCCAAAGGTGAGAACATCGCTGATGAAAACCTTCAACCACGCTCAACCAGGAGCAAAGAAAACGTGACAACAACAACAACAACAGAGAAAACATTTACAACACCCGCATATCCGCCAAATGAGAGAGACGAGTGGTGTCTTCTAGAGAATTAAGATTGTCATCAATTGTAATTAGTTATGGATGATTAATGATAATAATAATTATAGTCACTAGCTAGGGTGCATTGTGTTACACATTTCAATACCCGTGAGATATGACTTATTTGCACCCATCCGTTGTTTGCTACTATTTGTATTCGTTTTAGCACTGCTAAAGAAAGGTAAAGATCCCAGTTAATAGGGTGGCCGTTTCAGCATTTCCATGAGCGTCCCATTAAAATTTTCAGTCATCCCATTGCATTCGGGGTGGTAAGGGTTTGTAGCGAGTGTGTAACAGATAGAAGTTTCAAATGTTCAGCTATCCCATTGTTCCTGTGAATTGGTGGCCCATTATCAGATAACAACTGTTCGGGGAAATCCTACCCATGAAAACACGGCGAGTAGAGCGTCTGCTATTCGATAGCTGGGAGAGCAACTGCTTCTGGGTACCTAGTAGCATAGTCTAATATCATTAGAATGTATGCATTCTCATTTTTATTTTTTATTTTAGAACATGATAGTTCCAATTATGTCCACAAATACGGTGTAAGATGAAAGATCTATTGCGGCGTCTGGGGTGAGTGTGAGCGGAACAACAACCAATTATAGCAACAACAAAAAAAAAAAAAAAACATACCCACACATTTACACCCTAACTAACAAGAGGAAAACCACAGACACTGACAGGAAGTTAGAAAACAGCCCACACACACACTTTTTTTTGTTGTTGATTTTTTCTATACATTTATACACCCGCACCTTTAAAAAAAAAATAAAAAAAACCTACTCACACCCCTATTCAATAAGACAAACTAGAAACCACAAGGTATGACTACAAAAGTAGAAATGAAACACACATCCCTAAACACCAGCTACAAAACAAATCAGCATTCCCACACAAACATCATAATTAATACGTTAATACACCTTAAATAAAAACTCACACACGCACTAATAAACGTAAATCCACAGCCCACAGACACTGTCCGGAAATTAGACTAACACACACACACACACATACAAATCAGCCACCTCACACCTTTCCATTATTTTACTTTTATCTATACGTTCATACAAAACAACACGACAATCAATAAACCACAGACACTGGAATAAAAAATAAATAACACAACACAAACCACCTTCTCATTTCCTCCCTCAAGAGAGAACAAATTTCTCAAATACATCTTAATTTCGTACACATTCTCCCCCCCCCCCCCCCTTCAACAGAGAACAAATTTCTCAATTACATCTTAACTTCGTACACCTTTCCCCCTCAAGAGAGAATAAATTTCTCAATTACACTTTAATTTCATTGCACATTATTCCCTCAACAGAGAACAAATGTCTCAATTACAGTTTAACTACATGCACATCTGCTTCTTCAACAGAGAACAAGTCTCTCAATTACAGTCTAACTTCAATCACATTTTCCCTTCAGGAGAGAACAAATTTTTCAATTACAGTTTAATTTCAGTGCACATACCTCCCCACCCCCTTCCGCCCTTAACAGAGAACAAATTTCTCAATTACAGCTTAATTTCATTCCTCCTCAACAAAGAAAGTTTCTCAATGGGGACAGTTTATCTTTGTGTATTTTTTCCGTCAACAGAGAACAAACCCATCACACGCAAGACTTTCGGAACACTGTACCCAGTGAACGTTTGTCCCTCACACTGCTCGTACTTTGCAGTTTGTTAAGTACAAATATATCTTTATTACAATGTATTTTTTTAATATCCAGAAAACACAAACATTTAGAATAGATCAAAACAAAATCAGTAATACTTTAAAACAAGTAGAAAGTATACATGTATATATTTTTTTAAAATAAAGTAAATGAACCAAAATAACAGATTCACAAATTGTTAAAGAGTTGCTTCCAATGAAATATTTTTAGAAACAATGAATAGTAGATCCAAGAAAGCGTGTATGTAATAAGGATTGATCTTGGGATGGGAGGCAAAAAATTTGAGACAACATTGTCAGAGGTCTGACAAATCTAATCATCATAATATTAATTGGGTTCTAGTGGAAAGCCCCTTAAATATGAGTATATAATTTATTTCTGTTAAAGTAATACAAGACTTTATATAATCTGAACATAACAATCTTGTAAAAGTACGCAAAATAAACTCTCATATATACATAGCGAGATTACTGAGTTCGCGCGCGCGCATTCGCACACAATATATGTATAAAATCTTGACAATTAAAACTTTGAGAAAATTCATGTTATACTCCACAACTATTTCTGTTAAACCTTAAAGATAGGAGGGGTATTTAGAGCAAAGAAAATTAATTCTACCGCTTCCCAGACCTAGTACACAGTTCGCTAACTGGCTATTAGTATATCATTGATGACGTGGTCGTGGTGGGTCTAATCTGTTGGTTGGCACTTTACATACGGACCTTTTTCCATTTGCAAACAAGAAAAGTAAAAGTTTGTTATTACTTTCATTAGAAGCAGAGGGCATTTAAATTAAAAATTTCCCTCAATAATGTAAGTGTTTAGCAGTACAATTTTGGGTTGTGTATGTGTGCAAAGGAATGACGTCACAGAGATAATCCTAGTACCATTTTCTTCCATTATTCTATAATATGCAATATTACACGCAGCCAAACTTTAAAATAATACAAGTTTTTACATATATGTTTATCGTTTAAAACAATCATCGCTTTTTTTCCAGCTTAGATCGACACTTTAAAATCCACCTTCATTCTCAAATTTTCAATTTCTCACCCTCTCTCCTATAATTATTCATTGGCACATCATACAAGTCTTCAAGAATGCTATAACAAAATCACGGCCAGCCGCGACTTTATTCGCGTTCCACTCCATGACTGCACAGAAATTTGGACAGAAATTTCCGCCTTTTCCGCCTATGTTTAGCTTCATCCGGCCTGGGACGGAGCATCATGTCCAGTGGAGACCTGACCAATTGCAATGGAACCAGAAGTTCCTTCCCTTGGTCCTGGTTCAATAAACGGGCGATTATTTCAGCCAAATACACCTGGTTGTCCAGATAATCCATTCTGATCTTCGCTTCGCGTTTGAAGCCGCGGTTGAGGTCATTCAGATGCTCGAAGTGATCCTCCAGATGGTAGAAATCGTCTGCAAGGTTTCGGAGTTGCTGCTTGAGCTGGTGGGTTTGCTGCAGCATCTCGTTGGCTCGCACCAGTGCCTGGTCATATCGAGATCGTTCTTCCTGGAGTCGTTCTTGGATGTGGTTGGCGAGTAGTTTCTCAAAGTAACAGAGTCTTGCATCTTTGAGTCTTCGTGAGCTACCTGGCTGCTCGTCTTGGTTAATCTTGGCCGCTTTATTCATTTAGCTGGGTGGAATTGTGTCGAAATATTGTGGGTTGTCTTTTTTTTTTTCTTCTTTCACTTATTTGGTAGATTCCTCCAAAAATGAACTTTCTTGGTATGACTGCGTCGTCATTCTCCACAGTTCGTCGTCATCTCTACGTCATCGTGCATGACGTAGTGGCATATTTCCGTCAGAAAAATTCGGACAGAAAATGTCGGCATGTATCTGGCACACACATTGATCTCTAAAATTGTGTGTGTGTGTGTGTGTGTGTGTGTGTGTGTGTGTGTGTGTGTGTGTGTGTGTGTGTGTGTGTGTGTGTGTGTGTGTGCCTGTGCGTGCATCACTGAGTTATATATATATATATATAAATGAGATGAGGGTTATTATATATTATCTCCGAAGGAAAAAAACCAAAACAGAACATAAGGTGCAAGAAATGTTGTTATTTATTGTGTTAGTTAATATTTGAATATTATAAACTAAATAAATTAGTATATTTACAGGAAATGGTTGTATATGTACAATTCCTCCAAATTGAAGCAGGAATGTGTTTAAAGCTCTCAGAATTCCAACTTTTACTGAAATAACTGATACTATAGGCCCACCCTTTCTATATCACCTAGGCAACAAAGTGATCCCATGCAAGATAAAATCAAAAGTTAAATTATAATAATATACAAAAGCGCGAGCAAAACAAGAATACTGGCTTTATAAATTGCATTTTGGTAAATTTACTTAGACAAAGCCTCCATTGAAAGTATTAAAATATTGTGTAACATGATACCGGCAGGCCACGTGGACTGGAGATAGGGGAGATACATTTTCCAGCGTTAAATACGATGTAACTCATAAAAATTATAAATGTCATTAGGCCAACATTCAAATGCACTTTTAAAAAATTACTATTTTAACTAATACAATAGTTTCGAACAGAAACAAACTTTTAAAAAAGTATCATCGCTAGTGATGCATATTTAGGAAAATTAAGCCAGCCAATCAGCAGTGAAGTTCTGCTTACGCTTACGGGTTGCAACAATGATTAAACAGTCAAAAGTGTGGTTAATTTCACCAAAAATATGAAACTAACTCAGTAACTGCAGCATTTTTAAAGCTTTCACTGAGATTTTTCTATCAGTTTATTATTATTGTTGCGGGTTTTCAGCCGCAATATGGACCGCACTGGACCATTTTATTTGTAAAATTTATTTATTTAAGTAATGCAAGAAATTAAAGTCATAAATTCGACAATCTAGTTACGAATTTTGCCTAGTGATGATAAGTATAACTTATCTTTACCATATGGTATTTCTTGAAAATATCAATATTCCCAAATGGCTCAATGGAAACGATGAACACTGAGTGAGGACAGTATTTTAGAAACAAGTGCGTTTTGTAAGGCTTCGTTAAAATATTAGAAATATTTATATTAGAAAAAGTTGCATCAAACTAAATATTACTAGTAAGTAAAAAATGTCTCTAACAAACTTATTAAGCATTGATTTTTTTTGTGTACCGTCAATGGTTATCTGTAAGCATTCTCAATATTTCAAGTCAAATATTTTGCAGACGTCACTTAGCACTACTTATTACTAAAAGTAAACCTACTTCATTGTAACATTTGTTTAGTAATAATACATTATATACTACCAGTAATTAATTCTTGGAGTCTCTCGTTGAGTAATGCTATCCGGCAGGTTTTCATTGCGTTAGACTCATAATGTATTTTTAATTATTATTGTTTTTAACAATTATTCTGTTAACAAGTCTGGTAAAAATGCAGTTAGCCTTAGGATGGCATATTATTTTAAAATTCAAGATAGTTTTATTACTAACCTGTTACCAGAAGTAATAGTATATACATAACATCTAAGCTAACTCTTTCCTAGTTTGAAACCGCTGTTGATAGGATTAGAATTATTTTTCATTTTTTATTTCTGTATCTTTACAATATACTATATAGGCCTACCTGGCTACCAACCGAAACTAGAATTTTACTCATATTTGAGTGAGACAGAAAATTGTTATGGATCTCGTGGTAGATAGTAGTTATGTTGAGGACAATCTGGAATTGACACCTGTGTTCAGTTTCTTAGCAACATTTTTATCAGTACTGTGATCAGTGCATTTGCTAAAATTACTGAAAGACACTAGCCATTAGGCATTAGACAATTTATGCTTATAATTTATAAACTTACTGTACTAATTAATATGTAACAATATAATAAACTATATATTTTAATGTATGTTGTGACTGAACTTCATCAGTTCATGTTTGTTCAGCACATAATTGCCTAGTAAATTAATAAAGTTCAGTCATCTGTGATGATATTGATAATTAATAGTAATAAGTAAATTTGAGAAAATATGTTATTTGTGTTGTTAAACAGGTTTTATTGTGAGGGACAATAAAAGCATTAAAGTTTAAACAACAGATTGGCTTTAAAAGTATTTTATTTTTAATAAATAAACAATATCATGAATATGCATCTTATTATTAGTCACCATGGAAAGAAACAAAAATAGACTTAGTGAAATTAGTCTAGCCTCTAGGTAAGATTTTAAGAGAGGATTGTTTAAAGTTTAATTCTAAGCTGCATTTTTCAATGTACTCATTTTCTTTTAATATTAGTATACAGTATAGCACTTTTAATTCATTGGAAGTAGAGGTAAATAACACAATGGTTTCAGTAGGGAAATGTTTTTAAAAGCCTATGGAAGTAAAATGGCATGTGTTTTTAATTTTAAAAAAATGATTGAATATTATAATATAATAGGAAAAGGATGATAATATTTTGTCTGCTGGTTATTCTTTGATTCTCTAATTTAATAAAAAGAAAAGTCTTTGATGACACCAGAGGCATTTGTATTTTTTAAACTTGCAAATATGGCAATATTTCAGAACTGCAGTGCAGTACTGTGATTAATTTAAGTGTAAGACTCCTGGCTGAAGAACACTTTGGCATAAATTAATTGAACTCAATATTATTATAAGCTCATCTGAAATATTTAAGAAATATGCATTTTGTGGATGAGCTTATTAATGCCCAGGGACAAAGTTTGGTGCTCTATTGTGATACAAGCATTTTTTGTAATCATTCAGTACATAAAAACAAGCCAACATTTATTCAGATAAATATTTCATACATCAGCTTTTTTGCCAATCAGTTACTCTAGAAGTTGTTTGAGTATAGATACCATTACCAATTACATATTTTGAATTTTCTGTTGCATTTGTTTACTTTTATTCACTAATTTAAGTAATTAATTAACTGAAGTCACCTTTGGCTTTAGCAGAAACTTTAATGCCTTCCATCATTTTTGTCCTAATCATTTTTCTTAAAGAAATAAAATAAAATTCAATCAAACTATACAACTTCATCAACATTAATAGTAAACAATAGTGTACTAGCAAGGTACCATATATTGTGATAATTGTTTAATAGAATCAGTCATTTTTTCTTTACCATTATTCAGAGAGTGAATTCAGATCAGCACAATACTTTTTTTTCTTCTTCATTACTATTAAACTAACATTAAAATCAAATTTCTTATAAAGTGAAACTAGGTATTTCTTGAAAATTCAAGTACATGTACTTCACAAGCAAGCTCCAATAATCTACTCTAGAGTTCTGTTTTTCAGTTCTCAGTTTTTAAAAAGGGTTGGTATTTTCCAAATATATCTTGTTATGTACATGACATGAAATTCTCAAATCGGAAACTAAAGAAAATTTTGATAATTTATAATATTCTCTTATTCCAAAGAGTGGCTCCCATGTACTTCATGTTTTTTTTTTATGTGACCAGCCTTGTTGCTGGGCTTCCAACATGTGATCTGCCATGAATGTATTATTTGTTCACATTCTTCAGTTGTTTAATAGCTTGCTTTGTCATTGGCAAAAGTTCTTTTAAGTAAAAATTCCAGAAACAGCTAAATTAAGTGATTAATAATAATAAGTCTTGTATTACATTTCATGTTGACATTAGTGCATGCTTTTATATGCACTTAGCAAGAAAAAATAATTTTGCAGTTACAAATTTGATTTAAATAATCAGTCTTTTCAGTTATAGTGACTAAATTTTTCATACATATTTGTGTAGATATGGATGTTTCATTAAATCCCCTGTTTATAGTGTAGCATATTTTGTTTATACTACAGTATATTTATAGAGCTAATCCTATATTTTTTTGCATATTAAAATTGCTGTGCACTGTAGAATGAAAATTATATACCTTCCATAGGATTGTATAATTAGTTTTCGCCAACCTATCCCTTAAATTTTATCTTAATATCATGCCTCTGCAGCCTAAAATTCAAAATTACACATACCCTTTGTAGTTTGTTTTAAATGAGATAAGTAGGATAAACAAAATTATGAATTGTAAATTACAGTGGGAGACATTTTTATAGAATTTTATAGCATGGCAGTTAACTCCTCTTTAATCACCCACCATACACCAGTATTGTTTTGGGGGTTTAAATGTGGCTAAATCCTGGAAGGAAACCAATTTGCCATTTAAATAAAACAACCCTTCTTTTAAAGTATTTTTATTGCTTGTTTCAGATGATTTCGTTTTAGCATCAAGCTCTTTTAAGCATGGATGCACATCATCTAGACCAGGTTCTTGCATTTCATGGGCCAGCACTTTTGCAGTATCTTGATCAAGAACAAGGAGACTCTTCATCCATCCCCATTGCACTTCGCAGAAAATATGGTTCCTCTTCATCAAAAGATCGCTTGGCACCAGAAGATAAAAAGCAAGCATTTATTTAGTAGTATTTACTATAAAGTGGATTGTTAATATTTGTTTTTGACAAATACACCAGTACATATTATAGAGGAAACTTTTTACATTTGTCTTTAACATAACACACAAAGCAATATGTGTTATAAAGTGGATTGTTACATTTTTGTTTTTGACAAATACACCAGTACTTATTATAGAAGAAACTTTCTACATTTGTCTTTAACAAAACACACAAGGCAGTATGCTATGTTATATATATATATATGTTATAAAGTGGATTGTTACATTTTTCAGGGTTACATTTTATAGAGTGGATTGCAAACTGACCTTTAAGACATGCATCAGAGTTAATTGTAAATGGTCACCTTTAACAAATGCAACAGAGTGGATTATTAACCCCTTGCCTGTCAGATCACATAGTTACGCTATGCTTCATCCTGGCAGGTTGTTTTGCTGCTCAGTGATAATTGAATGGAGTGTGCATGTCTTGCCTACTTCCACATTAATGTTGTGCACTGTTTGTAGTGTGCATACATGGCCTATTTCCATATTAATGTTTTACTCTATTTATAGTTGGCCTACTTCCACTTAATGTTGTGCACTGTTTGTAGTGTGCGTGTATGGCCTACCTCCACATTAATGTTGTGCACTGTTTGCAGTGTGCATGCATGGCCTACTTCCACATTAATGTTGTGCACAGTTAACAGTAGGTGAGCATGATCTACTTCCAATCGATTTTGTGCACTGTTAGTAATCTGAGCGCATGATCTAGTTCAGTATTAATTTTGCATAATTATATTTAGAGTTGTGCAGTAATAACTTTAAAATAATGTACTGATGTACCTTAAGCATGTAAATTTGTAATGAATAAAAAAATGTGCAGCAAGTTAATGAATATAGCTCATTCTCTGGACAAGTATATCATTTTGTGACATGAAGTGCAAAAAAAAAAAAAGTGGGTTAAATCTAATTATTTTACATGATAAAGTCTACAGTGCTCGCATAAAAACATAAGAAAAGATAAAAATTACAAAAATATTGATGATATAGGAGTTTGAAATATGTTAAAAGCATGTTTCTGTTGAAAACTTGGATAGTAAGGTTGAGAGGTATTTTAGTTTTTTACGAGTGGAAATATTACAACAAATATATTTTCTTCATTAACCTATATTATTAACTTATTGTGGATGCATATTTATTTAAATGGGGTAGAAAACTATAACTTCATAATGTGGAAACCTCCAAATTACAAATTTTCACCCATCATAAAATAAGCTCTATTTTTCTCAACTAAACATAAACTGGGCTAAGTTATTATGCTGCAAAGACAATATTAAGTAATAAACAAAGTATCTATTTAAACATAACAAATTTTAATATAAGCCTAATCATGATGTTTAATGTAAATTCAAATGTAATTCACAGGTTTTTCTACCCATAACCTCAGGTTTAAAACAAACAAACATGTGAAACTTTAAATGCAAATAAAATGTGTGTACATAAATTAAACTATTTATGACATTAATCACTATATTGAGATTATCAGAAATCTTAGCTGTTTTGAAACATTGATGATTCCAAAAATTTTCCCACCATTGCTGTTATAACAATATCTTAATGGAAACAAAAGTTATTTTTCTTATTTGGTACTTAAATTCATTACACCTAGACAAAATGACATGAGAGTTATCTTTCCAGAATATGGCACCTTTAAAAAATGTCAGAAATAGTTTACGATATTATTGTCATTATTTTATATTTACAAATTTATGAAGTTCTTTGTAACATGTTTAAGAGGAAACAAAGTCCTGAAAATTTCTGAATATAATGAATAAATTAAAAAAATATTAGTGTATGAATATTTTTATTGCAGGGATAGTTTAAATGACATATAAAAATATTATTTCATCACAAAATTGACTGTTTCCAGATAAAAGGAGTATTGAATGTTGCTTTAATATATTATCACTTCTCAGAAACTGTAAGCTTGTTGGATTATACAATAAAAATTAAAGAAAATGGCTATATGTATGCATGTAACAAAAAGATGTGCCATTTTTCAGTTCAAAACAGATTTGTATTATAAATAATTACAAAATAACTAAACACAATTTCATGCAACTATCTTATGTATTTCTCACATCAATTCTGAATATATAGAATAAAAACACATGATATTTCAGTGCTTTATTTTTAAGAAAATACACTTCAAATGGACCCACCCTTTGTGGTACACTTGCTTAGAAAATGAGTCTTATACAAGTTAGATGTGACTGAAGAGTGTAATCACTCTCTTGAAGAGCCTTCCATTCTCCTCAACTTCTCATGTATAAATATACTACTTACTAGTGTTAAATAAAGTTTTGAAAGATAGTCCTATATTATTTAACACTATTTCCAAAGTATTTCATCTAAAATATTGACATGTAAGTTAACATAGCTTAATGTGTTATATAAACAACATGCTGACTTGGTTGGGTCTTATTATTTCAGAGATGAAGATTTTATTACTGCTGTACACAAGTTTATTGCCAAGAAAGCAGATATGTTGTTTGAGATAGTACCCAAGAAGAATTCTGCCAAAGAATCAACCACAGAGAATTTAGAAGGTTAGTATTCTTTATAAATTACTATAACATTCATAACAAAAATTGGATGATGGATGTTTACGATGGAAGTTGCTTATTTCATTTTGTGCAGGACCACCAGGATTGTTGTTTTCAGAGAATCATTATTTCCTCTTAGTTTATACTACATATTTTTATATAGTTATTATTTGCAGGTTTAAATGTGGAGAGAAATGTGATTTTACTGAAGTGGGGTAGGAAACAAGATATTGATCGTAATATATCAAATGACTGCTTGAATTAAAATGAAATGAATCAAATGACTGCTTGATGAAATTATAAGTAAGGAAATAATGTACTTTTGAGCACAATGCACTACATACTGATAAACATTTGCTCATAGCAGGCTTTAGTACAAAGTTCTAAAACACAACCTAATCACTGATGGTAAATATTTTGAATAATCACTTCTTTAGACTAATACTTTAACATTTAAAAAAACGTAAAATTTCAAAATTTATATTACTGCAGTGTGTTTACATTTTTGAGGACATCCTATATATTGCAAATGATAACTCTTCCATGTTTATTGTACATTACTGTGCTCCCTTTCTTCTCCTTACCATTTCATCCTGATTTTAGCAGTATAAAAATAGAGCCTCAAAAAATATATAAAAGAAATGGAATAACAAGAATTTTAAAAAGTTTAGTCAAACAAAACTTGTATTTCTTCCACAGAATTACCTCATTAATTTACAGTAATTATGAATGTTTTGCTACAGATGCCTATGGAATCCTTCCCCCTTTGGAATGTTTCATGGGTCTCTCTAGTGACATTTGCAGGCAGCATTTCTATGAGGTAAATGTCAATTTATCTTAGATTTAACAATTAAAATGCAGTGCTTACTATCTTCTTTTGCTTTCATTTCAGACGCAAACAGCAGTCATCACAAACTCATGCATGTAAACATGTATTCTAGCATTTGCAAACCTAAATATAATGTAAATATTTTCCTAACATTTTTTTTTGGTAGTAATAGGGTCAGTTTTTAATGAGATTAGTTCAATAAATTGTCTTTTGTTTTATATTAAAAAAAAAATAGAGAAAAAAGGTGGTTGATGAATGCATTTTTTAAAAAAAACATCTATAAAAATAAATATGGATAATAATTGAGTCAGATATTAATTTTATATTCGGTTTGTAAAATATATAAGTTTGCTTAATTATTAAAAGTATATATTAGTTGAGCTGAATAGAAGTGCCATTTCATCATTTCTTTGGCTATCCTGTGCACTTAATTAATTGATTATGTTTCATAAACTGAAATACAGAATCTGAGTCTACTTAAAATGTCTTACTAGGTAATCTCACTAATTTGTTCTAGTTTATATTGTACAAATCATTTTTTTGCTCAAAATGTGTGTTGTGAAGATATAAGTTTGTGTACAAAAAATTATGATGATAGCTGTAATACTTTTTGAGATATCATTAATTTAGTGTCATCATTTGTGACCTGTCACCACAAAAAGATACTTAAGTCGCGCAAGGCTAAGCCGAGAAAAACGGCAAAAACGAAGGTGGGGGTCTACATGGGTGAAATTGAGATTTTCATTTTAGCGTGTTCCCAAACCATCGAACAACAAATTACTAGCGTGTTTTTCCTCGAACTAGAAATAGCTTTATTATTATTTTTTTGTGACCTACTGTCTAACTTCGAAGGAAAAATATGGCCCAAAAGTGCTATAATCTGATGATCGTAGACGGTAGAATCCCTGGCTGAACCTCATCATGTTGTATATCAGAATACTCAGGAAAAAGCCTATTTTTATGCTGACGACACTGGTTATTTATAACGTTTAATCAGAATGTTTTATAAGGCTGTGCTTGGCGTAAACAAAGTGAAAAGCATCAGCCAATCCACAGACAGTTTATCAAAGCTTGCTATAAGTTACCAAGCATGCTCTCATTAAAAGACGGTCGCGATTGGTTGAAACGCACACAAGGGAGACAGTTTCGTCCTGTAATGCGTAATGTAAACATGGAGAAACGAATCGCTAATTTGTTGAATTCATGTAAAGAAAGCAACATCTTAGAAAAAGAAAGCATTCAGATTAAAGATTTGATATCTGATTATTTTGCTAATGATGATGTAGCTGATGGATTTCATCTGAAAGTGACACGGACAGCGAATCGCGTGATCGAACAACGAAAAAGACGAAGCAGACGACAGCTGACGATAACTGACTATACACTGAAGTGAAAGGTGTGCTATAATTATTGGATTATTTAAACGATATTTTTTTTAAGAATGTGAAAGTAATGCAGCTTTAATCTGTGATTTATTTAGTGGAGCTAACATCAGATTTAGAAAGAGGTATCAATTCAATATTATGCCTTAATTTTAGAATATTCTGTGAGCCACAATAATCATTCTCGCATACAGAAATTCTAATCGTTATGGCTTAAAAAGACTGTTGTCTGTAAATGATGTAACAATATATTTGTTGTTTATAGTTATTACAGTGTTAGCTATTGTGTCTTCTTCAACTCTGATTGCAAATGAAGCAGATTAATATATGGTTGCTAAGGAAAAACCTCTCAGAAATGTGTTCAATCTTTGAGGCCGATTTTCTCAAAATGGCCGTCCGGACAGTAGTGCACTTCAAACAAACATAACTTTTCCATATTTTGTCCTACACTCTTTATTTTTATATCAACAGAAAGCCCTTTCAATTTCCTTTCTATTGATATATATATATATCTCAATACCCCCAAAATCCGACTTAAGTATCTTTTTGTGGTGACAGGTCACATTTATGGTCAACTTATGGTCAAGTTATTGCATGTGTGATTTTCCAAGTTCATTACAAGTAAAATATAAACCACACTGAAAAACTGTCCAACAATTCTAATAAGCATAGTCACATACAACAGGAAAAAACACATATAATACAAAATTGGTTTGTTTATTATAAATTGCAAAGAAAAGGGCTTTTGTTTCATAAAATTGCTTGCAAAATGTAACAAACAGAAGCATTCATGGCATCATAGCATATGCAAATGATGAACAATTTGCATCCCAAATGCATATTATAAATCATTTGCCATGTAGTTAATGCCTATTTTTTTCCCAAAGGCTTTGCAAAGAAAACGTGGAAATTACTGGGAGGCTGAAAATGACCATTTCAGCAAATTTTAACCAAAAAAAGGCATTAACGAAGAGTTTAATGTAAACAAGCACATTGCCATATCTCTGAAACTATACATCATACAGAGTTAGTTCACATATCAAAATGATCAGCAAACTATACTCTGTTTAAATATATACGATAATTCTGTTTAATCCTGTATTAATTTACATTTTTCATTTAATTTCAATTACAAAAAAATTAAAATGGATAAATAGTCACATCTGTGGAAACTATACATAACATAGGTTTCACCTATTCCAATAATCAACAAGATGAAATTCATTGATCTGAACTTATCTATAACATTTTATTTGATTTAGTATTTTTACAGTAGAAACTTTAATATTTAAAAAAAATTTTAATAAAAACTTTTTTCTTGGTAGTCTGTATACATAAGTCATAGATATAAAAGATATTTGACGCATGACACAAATATTATTTTATAATATACAAATATATATAATATACTAATACATAAATTTTATCAGTAACTGTATGTGACTACCTAATGCTACCTAGTTAATGGTTATGATTATTATTATTAATTAATCATCTCTAACTAATTACAAGTGATGAGAATCTTAATTTATGTTATTAATAATTCTCTAGAAGACACCACTTGTCTTCTATGCAGTATACTTTCCTTTGCTTTACTTCATTGTATCATACAGTTAAATTTTATCTGAATTAAAACTGGACATTAAGCCTAATAGACTACACATTTTTTGGATATTTTTTAAAGCAGTCAAGAATTTTCAGCTCCATAAGTATGTGTGTGTTTGTTTGTGTGTAATGCATTATTTATTTTATATCTGTATCATTTTCTTAAAGTGTATATCAAAGAAACATTTTCTTGACTACAGAGTTTACATGTTGATGATGTTGTGGTGGCTGTTGTAACATCTGTGGTGGATGCTGGATTGATGGCCACTTTGCTGTGCACTGACAGTAACAACATACACCGTGACATAGATGAACTTGGCATCAGTGTAAGTGTAAACACTTTTAGCAGCATTTTTGTAAGTAGTATACAAATATTGGTTGTATTTGTTAAATCTGGTGGAGGGATAAGAATAAACCATACAGCAAAAACAGCAGATGTTCTTCAAGTTATATTAACTGAAGAAAATAAATCATAGTATTTACAATGAAATTTATTTCCTTTTCTATTTTTCTCTCTCTCTCTCTTGCTCTGCTTTTTTTTTTTAAAGATGGGATGGAGAGGCAATTAGAATACTTAGAATACTCTTGTCATTAAACAAAAATTCCTATAGCTACCATTATGGTACTTATGATTATTTAAAGGTAATTTTTAACTAATCCTGAAAAGAATGGCTTAAAATACTTATCACACATTAAATATTTCAACCCAGTATTTCATTTTTCTCTTCAAATAAATGATTTAATTAATTGGAACATTTGTGTGACAAAAATTAATAATCTGTTTATGAATTGGAAGAAGAATGTCTTTGATGAACTGCTTTAGTATAAAGATGTTAAATGCTTCCTAGTAAACTAATTGTTTACTATGCTGTCATTTTTTCATCTCATTAATTTATATTTTATCTGATAGTACATGTATTCTGATAATCTTTCAGGCTTTTTGCCCAGCCAATAAATTGCCGAGAATGTTTGCACATCAGAGTGTTACTGAAGCATACCAGCCTCGTGATGTCATCAAGGGTCAGTCAATCGTGTCATCTCATTGTATTATAGTGGGTTGTATTATCTTTGCAAATTTTTTTCTTTAATGTGGGTGTTTCTTGCAATGGCAAATATCTATAAATCTAATTTTCATTTGGCATTTAATGATGAGAAAAAAACTATTGCATATTATCCATTCATTTTTGCACATTTATTTTGTTCTGGATATTACGAACAGACAGATAGTTTAAGAATGTAAAATTACAAACATGCCTATAATAAAAACATGCTAAATCATCATTCTTATTTTTTGATTCAGAATTGAAAAAGGTGTTTCGTTTTAGGTGGTTTTGTAGGATTTTTTTCCCCAGTTAATTCTCAAGATGTACATATACTTTTGATAACCTAAGACACAACCTTGGAACCTGTAGGTCCACTGATCAGACTAAAAGTAAGCCTAAAATACCTTAGTATAACACCTTTAGCCTATCAGACACTTAGGTCTAACAAATGGAAGGAAGTTCAGTAAGAAGCAATGGATCATACTTTCATCTCAGCTTGCTCTCCACAGAATTGCATGGATTCTACCTCTAACCCCACCCACACCCTTGTACACACTATTTGTTATTTTTATAAGTAAGTGTACGTTTGTGTGAACAGATTTAATTTTTCAGAACTTCATACATTCCAAGCACTGCATGGGCTGTTGCAGGCATTGTCATCTCTGTCAATCCAGAGACAGAGAAAATCATACTGTCCTTGCGAGACAAGTCATCTGGACCTGAGAAGGAGAAGGAAGTTTTGCCCAAACTAGTAAGACTCTTTCCTCCCTCATTCTCTTTCTCTTTCCCTCTCTCTCTCTCACATGAAAATAATCAATCTTTCATGGGTTTCTTGGCCAGTCTGAGAAATGGCTAATGGCCAACCTCTCTCTCATTCTTTAAAGTGTGCAATTAGGTCATACTTTAGCAAGATTAGTGCTCTTATTAGCCTTATCACCAAGAACTGACCATTATTTGGTTGTTTTCTCAAAATAACTTAGAAAGTAGCAGGGATAGCATACAAACTTCCTCAAGATTATTCTGATTGTGTACAAAGACTACAAACTATTAAATTAGGAATAAGTGAATAACGGAATAATCTCAAATCATCCGAAGTTAAAATTAATTAGTTTATTTAAATGCATTTACAGAAATGTTTTTTTGCCCTGTACAATTTTAATCTTATTCTTAGTAAATATTTGCTTACAAAGCAATAGCTTCCCAAAGATAACAGCATCAAATAGATACAACCGATGAATTTGTTCATCATGCATTAGATCTATTTAGTAGGAAATGAAGCAAAGCATGTATTCTCTATTGATTGTCTTCACGGATGTTTTTGTGGGCTTTGTATTCCAGGGACTTATCAGTAAAGATGACTTTCCTGTTCATTACAGGTAACACTTTATTATTATTATTGTATTTTTTAATATTAAAGAAATGTATTCAGAATCCCTTCCCCTCTACACACAAACACACACACACACACACACACACCATATCCCTACAATACAGAGTTTTTTAATTTAATTTTGTAATACATAATTTATCTTTTATTATTTAAAAAAAATACCTGCATTGCCTCCTTTCTAGCTGATGTACATTGTAAATGATTTGAACTGTTTATATCTTATAATCATATAGTGATCTGAACTATGACCATTTACAGCTTATTTTATATTAGTTTGTTCTTCTTTATTAGGAGAGGTGGGGTGTTGAGTTTTTTCTTTATTAGGAGAAGTGGGGTGTTGAGGTTTTTTCTTTATTAGGAGAGATGGAGTGTTGAGGTTTTTTTCTTTGGGTTTTGTTGTGTCATTTATGTATGTATTTATTTTTATGTTTAATATTTGCCTTTAACCCTTAATTATTTAGTAGGCTGATAGATGAGTGATGCACCACTCCCCCCTTCCCCCAGCATATACATTTTCATCCATAGAAGATATAAATGGGAATTTCCTCAGTATGCCTCATTTTGGTACTGGATGTTTGGTTGCCTGCCACCTGTGCTAAAGTTGCTCATAATATTTATCGATAAAGATGCAGTTATAATTAGAATTGATGACTATTTTTTATATGTAAATCACAGATTGAAATTGATTGTGATTGTGTCTTATTGAAAAGGCGCAAGCTGCAGCGCTGTGGTTTGACATTCTCAGAAATGCTTAACTCTATCCTGGGCTTCACCAATAAGGGCAGTGTTGATGTCTTGCATTCCACACTTGGACTCGACCATTCCTCTTCTCTCATGAGGGGACTTCACAGGTGGGTTTGTTTGTGGGTAAGGTTGTGTTATTTGCAGAATAAAAATAAATTGAGAATTACCTCTTGTTTCTGGTGTTTTCACTTCAGGTTTCTGCAGATTTGCTTATACTTCACCTTAGAAACAAATATTACTGCTGTAAAATAAAAAGAAGAAAGGTTTTATGGGTACATTTCAAATACAATATTGTAATTTGGTGGAAAATATTAAAAATAAAAATCTTAATTGTTTTGCAGTTATTGCAAAAAATTTATTTTTCTAATCTTTACAGAGTAGATGTTCCAAAGGAAGAGTATTCTGAACATTTGAGGAAATGGCAGGCACAGAAGAAAGCACATTCCAGGTTGGTAGACCATAATGGAGTTTGTTTTCTGTTTTTGAAATGTATTGATAGCACATGTGCACATGTAAGAAAACTCCACATAAAAATCCAACAGTAAACACTGCATATACCAATAATAATAAATGTGTTATTTTTTTTTATATCATTGCTGCAGCATTACCAATACACCATTCACCATTGCTGTGTTGGTGGTGCTGTACTTAATACTTCTTGCACGAAATGTACTGACAGACACTTGCTTTACATTGCTTGTAATTGTTTGTGTCACTTTTGCCCTTCTGTAAGCTTATAAAATTTTGTTTACCAACACTGTGTTAGTGTTACCTTTGCCCTTTTGTGAGCTAATAACACTTGTTCAACTGTGCTGTGCTAGTGTCACCTTGTCTTTTATGCCAGTGTGGTTCAAGGGGTGGAGATGGTGAAGAAGGGAAGACAACTAGAGGCAATCCAGCATTTAAACCATGCCTTACAGATTGATCCCACAAACACGGAGGCATTGGTGGCCAGAGGAGCCGTGTGAGTATTGTTAATGATTCTGCTATTGTTCCAAGAAGAAAAATAAGGTAAATAATAGTTTTACAGATCATCAAGTATTTTAATAAACATTTAAAAGTGCTTCTCCTTTTAATTTAAAAATTATAAATGTGATTTTTAAATTTTATTTGAATTATCTGTGTTATTGTTAGTTTATTGATCTAGACTAGTTACTTTTATGAAACACTCTTTTTTTTCAAATTTTTCTTCAGTCTTTATTTCCACTTTCTTCAAACTGCTATGAAAATGTTAATATTACATTTTTATTTTATTCTACAGTTTTTTTTAATGTTCTGTTTTATCATTAGCTTTAGATAATTTCAAATGAACACCTGTTTGTTTTGTTCAGTTTTCCCAGTGCAAAAATATAATTTACGTTGTGACTGTATTGTTCATTAAGTAAGGTAACTTCTTTTATTGCTTTTCATTGATATATATACAATGGTGATTTATAAGAGGGCTTAATCTTTCATTTTAAAAATGTTATCAGTGCCTTATAATCCTAAATATAGTAATATTTTGGGTGAAGTGATTATGATATATTACTGTAGCCTATTGTTAAAGTTTGAGTTATTAATGAATGCTTTTGTGCTACAATGGGGTTAACATCAGGTATTAATTAAGTGTAGCTTAGCTTTTTATTGGTGTTTTTACTGCATTACAGTTAATATTGATTGGTTTACAAAGTGTAGTTTTATTGTCAGTGAGTGTTTATTGTGTTACAGCTTTGTTAATATTTTTTTACAAGTGTATAGCTTTATTGTCAGTGAGTGGTTACAAATTGTAGTTTTGTAGTCAGTGAGTGGTTATTGTATTACAACTATGCTAACTTAGAGTGTTTACAAAGTGTAGCTTTATTGTCGGTAAGCGTTTATTGTGTTATAGTTACATTAATATTGGTTTACAAAGTGTAGCTTTATTGCCAGTGTGTGGTTACAAAGTGTAGCTTTGTAGTTAATGAGTGATTATGGTGTTATCACTATGCTAACTTAGAGTGGTTACAAAGAGTAGCTTTGTAGTCAGTGTGTTTATGGTATTACAGCTGTTATTGAGTGTTTATGTTACAGCTGCATTATAAGTGTGTACTGTGTTACAGCTATGCTAACAATGAGTGCTTTCTAAAAGCTATCGAAGACTTTCAGACAGCACTAGAAGCAGATCCGAAGCATTCTAATGCTCGCAAATATCTCATTGAGACATGTTTGGTGTCAGAACGAAGGTGAGTATTATTGTAAAGTCAATCTGTTACAACAAATCTGACTGACCATTGAATGGTTGCTGAGTGAGTGATAAACCAAAAGTAGAGAGATAATGTATATATTTGTGTATATATAATGTGTATATATATCAACATATACAATTGATTGATTATTTTCTTCTCAAAGATAGGTGTTGTGTCTGTCGAAAGCGCACAGTGTACCATTTAATTACTTATTTAAGTCCAAATCAGACTTTGTTGTCTTTTTGTAGAATACGAATAATTTCTTCTGGTACCTGCAATACTTTACAATTTGTTTGATGCAGTGCATATGCAATCTTTCTTTTGATGTTAAAAAAGATATGATGTAATTATTGTGTCATATATTTTATATAATTTGCATGTAACTTTTATAAGACTATTATTAGTTTTGCAGACCGAAAATTGAATTTGAAATATAGGACAGAGGGAAAGGTTTGAGATAGCGGAGAAAGATAAATGTAGCTGGTTTCATTAGTTCATGTTTTGTTTGACTATTTTTATGTGAGGACACATCAATGTGTATTTCTGTGAATGAGAATATACTGATTCAAAATGTATTTCAGACACATACTAATAAAGCACAGTTGTTGTGCATCCATGGAAGGAACGCACCCTATTTAATTTTGTCCACAGCTGGGAAAGTGTTTAGAGGGAGAGAGAGAGGAGAGAAAATGAGAGAGTGAGAGAGAGCGAGAGAATGAGCATCAGAAAAGGAAAACATTGCAAATAGTTATCAGTCAGTTGGAGACACGTAGTTGGGGGAAAACCCAGTCAGATAAAAACCTATTGTATAATCATAAACAAATTTTGCAACAGTTGGGAAAAATCCATTGTGAAATCAAACAATTTTTGCGATGACAGATTACTGCTAAATAGTGACAGATAGCAGACTTCACGGAGCTGACCAAGGTAAAAATTCACAATATGGGGAGTGGGGGATACTAATCACAACTATATGCAGAAAAGTATAGATAGACATCAACAACTTAATTCCCCACTTCTAATCCAACCATATTCATGAGCAAAAGGGGTATCCGGTAACTCTGTAACAGTTAAAGGAAATAAATGGTCAAACACTTTACTAAGAGAAGAATGATAGGTGGAACAATTTGATTTCTTCCACAGCATGAAAAAAAACCCTTAAAAAAAATGGGTTCCTGGTTTTAAGTGTCTGGTTCAAATTCTAGCTACTTTTTCTGGAATTGTTCAACCTTCATGTGCTGAAGTTTTGAGTTGGTCTGAGCAAGGGCTCAATAACAAAGAGGCAAAAGGGAGATCACTCAGACAAGGAAGTGGGCTGTGACATGACTGAGTTAAGTCTCTTGGTCAAAGATGGCACTGAGAAACAGTCTTAGAGTGTAATTGTCCTAAAAGAAAAGATTTTTTGAGACAGTTATATAGTGAAAGAATTTCCATAGAGTGGAACCTTTTTTTTTTTTTTTTTTGAGAAATACTAGTAGGATTGTTGAGATATCAGGTTGAATCTCGTTATATTAACTTATGTGTGGTGGCTAGAATTTCAATTAAGACTAATTCTCTGGAAACCTATTCATAAAAAGGGCAAGAACACTTAGAGGCTAGAAGATTATTATTAGACACAGAATGTTCTCTTTGGAGATTTACATTGTAGATTAGCTATTCACATGTGATTGTACTTGTGCTGCGTCCCTAACATTTAACCTTTTTTTTTTCTCTCTTTTAATTAAACTCTTTGATTTATAAAACTTTTATATTTTCTTTTGTTCATCTTGTTAAATTCTCATCATTTCACTTCTATGTCTCTCATTCTGTAATGTATGTATATATTTGTCTATCGTCTTTGTTATATGTGGCTGAAATGTTTGAGAGCCAGATTAATGAGTTGTGGATACCCGGTTGTGAAGCCATGCTTGTCTGTCTGTGTGTCCATCACCCATCAGGTACATCATTGGGTGCTTTCTTAATTTGGGTATAGGAAGCTACGGGCATAGGCTATGACAACAGTACATATGTAATATATAATTTGTATTTTTATGCCATTCTTTTCTCACTTTCATACCCATGTATGCAGTGGTACATGTACATATGAGTACAATGTTTAAAATATAATTTGTATTTTTATGCCATTCTTTTCTCACTTTCATACCCATGTATGCAGTGGTACATGTACATATGAGTACAATGTTTAAAATATATTTTGTATTTTTATGCCATTCTTTTCTCACTTTCATACACAAATGGTATTTAATCAAGAGTGACCTTGCCATATTTTTTGAACATTTGAATATAAACTTCTGCTTTGTTGTCATTCCCTATTCTGCTGGGCTGATTGTTTACTGTGCCCTGCCTTGCCTGTACTTTGCACATAATTTCTTGGTTAGATTATCCATCTCATATTTGCTGTTCTTTGTTAGCTTCAGATATCCAGATATATGACTTTTAAACAATTTTTTCCTTGAATTCTTACCAGACATCGATAATTTTTTAGCTCTCCCATCCTTCCTCTTAATTGAAGATTTACCTTGCAAGATGCAGACAACTTGCACTCCTTCCTGTTAATTTAAAATTTACCTTGCAAGGGGCAGACTACTTGCTTTCCCTCGTTAATTTAAAATTTATCTCACAAGGGGTAGACTACTTACACTGCTGCTTCTTAACTCTTCATTCTTATGATTATGTAGAACCCCAAAGGGTTCTGCTGAACGCTTGTATTCTAAGCCACATAATATTTTTTAACAGACATGCAATTGTTCAGGTAGAATCTAGTTTACATTAAAATAAAAAAAAGAAATTTTTAGTGTATATGGTCTTGGCACACTTATTACTTTTATTTTAATAGCTGCTGTCTTGTGATCTGTTTTTAGTATGGTTTTGTGTTTTTTTATTGAGACTACATACTTAGCTTAATTATCTTGTTCAGTCATGAGGAAAGAGGAAATTTAACAGATGCAGAAGACAATTTGCAAGAAGTGCTGAAAATTGACCCAGAATCGGCTGAAGCTCAAGCAGGACTAGAGCGACTTAAAAGACTTCGAGTAATTTCTTTTTAACATTTTGGCTCTGATTTTAAGATAATATTGTCTGGCATAAGGATGTATATTTGATTCATTCAAACAATGTGAAACTGTACTGTTTTTTTTATCTTGTTAATAAAATCAAAGTGTAAATTTTGCTGTTAAAATATTACTTTTATAAAGATGTTTCAGTCAAATGATAAGCATACCATATTAATTAAGACTTATAAATTATTATTTTATCAATGATTTTATGTATATGTGATACTGTCTGGGAAAACCCAGCTAGTCATTAAAATTGATTTTGAGCTAGCCATTTGTAGTTGTTATTCCCCTTTGATAGTCCATGGAGGTGTGTACTTTAAAATTAAAATAAATGTATATTGAAAAAACTATCTGACATAAATTAAAATGTTTTTTAAAAAATAAACGAGATTCTGAACTTAAAATAAATTATAAAAAAACCCACTTTTAAATTTTTCTTCACTTTAGCCAGGTTTTCCCAAACAGCATCACATATGTTAATTATTTTGTCATTTCTTTTATTATCACATGTGAGATTAAGTTTCTTAATTATTATAATATGTGCACTGCATAATATTCTCATATAAAAATTACTTCATTTACATATACATTGTTTATTTTATATATTTTGTAAAATTTAAGTAGAAATGGTTAAAACTGAGAAATTTTACTACAGATGTTGACAGTTGCCATAAATGATAATCAGAATGTGTTTATTTCACAAGCAAAATTGCTTTTTATCATCTTCAGTTAATTTCATCGTATGAAATAAAATTCAGCTAGTATTCCTCAAAAAAGATCTATTTATTTAAGTTTACTTGGCATAAATTATTTCAACAAATCAAATAGCGCTTTTGACACATTTAACATCTGATGTTTAATGTCTAACAATCAGATCATTACATTTCTCAAGAAACACCCTCAAATTTACATAGTAAATAAGAGGCAATATTTTAAGATATGGGGAAGTAATTTTTTGTTTTATTATACTAAGTTCCTCACTATAATGCAAATAATGGCAGCAGTAGTGCAGTTCCAGCTTAGGAAATAATTTTTCTATGCCTGTTGTTCAGTAGACAACTTTACTACATAAAAAAATCCACATTTTGTTCAGGAAAGAAAGTCCTGAAGGAAAAGACATTGAACAATCCATTAATCTCTTACTGTTTCCTTGCCTTAAAAATACTGAAACATTGAAAAAAAATTTTTTTTTATCATAGGCAGAAGCCAAGTCTACACATGATTCAGGTAGATTAGAGCCAGTAGAGGTCAGTTCTTCGGACGAAGGCAAATCTATCAAAAAAACCACAGAAACTCTTAAACGGCTCATACAGGCAGATGAAAAGGGAAGCAGGTGAGTCAGCCACATTAGGCAGATGATGTGAAAGTGTGTGTGTGTATTAATTTGCCAAAATAAATTTTCTCTTCTTACAACCGAATGGCCACACCTAAGGAGATCATTCAGGTTCCTAATGTCTACAAACCAGAGCCTATAAGAGACCCACATGAAGGTCGCTTATTTCAGGGGAAGATAAGCGATGAAAAGCTGTCACAGTCGCATATCCTGTCTATGTCCCTTTAGTAATATTTTCGCTCTGCATGTAAAAAATGTTTATAAATTTTCTTGAGAGTATTGGCTTTCTCCTACATTGGTTTGATGGTTGCTTTGTTCTTTTCACTCATGTTGTCCTTTCTCCTACATTGGTTTGATGATTGCTTTGTTCTTTTCACTCATGTTGTCCTTTCTCCTACATTGGTTTGATGGTTGCTTTGTTCTTTTCACTCATGTTGTCCTTATGAGTGCCCCCCACCCACCCCCGGCTAAGGTAAAGCATACTTTTTCTTGCTTTAGTTAACTGACAGCTGAACTGTTTGCCTACTTGGATAGTATTCATGGCTGATTGTGTCATATTCACCTCAAAAAATATTTCAACATCCACACTTCTAGTGCAGTTTATACTAATTGCAAGAGTGAAATAACATCTTTTTTAATGAATCTGGAAATATTTATATTCACACTGTTTCTAGTGATATGAAGCCCAGCAGACATGACAGCCACATTGGTGCGTGCATGAGCTGAATTTATAGACGCTATCAGACACCTGGCGCCCATTCACAATTTATCATATTCCTTGCATTCTTCTGAGATAGGGATATCAACTGAACAGAGGTTACTAGGGCAGAGTTAGTTGAGTTATTGTTTTAAAGTGGCTTTAGCAGTGCTTAATCCATTTGTTGGATGAAAATGTTGACATACCAGTGTTTGAATCGATTGCTAAAGTTCTCTCATGAATAGTATACAGAGTACATGACAGAACAACCTATGAATTTAGCCTCCAGCACCAAAACTCTTGAGTTCGATGCTGCTTGCAACCTCTTAAGAACTGCAATAAAAGTTAAAATATACAACAATTAAAAAGTTATCTGAAAAGCAAAATATATATATATAGTAGTAGTATCTGTTTTTTAAATTATATTTAAATATTAATTTGCATTAGGAGTTGTAAACTCCATGTACTTAGACTAATTATCATGTACAAGTAAATTATTAAACACATTAATTCATACTATGTTTATAATATATATTAAGTATAATATTTATAAAGCCACGACCCAGAAAATATAATTGCTTCAAAGTAAATGAAATGTGTGTACATAATATATTTTTAATGAAAATAAGCTGTAGGAGACTTCAGCTCGATTGTCACAGTTTGTTGAAAGCAGAGTGCTATTCTTCTCTAGCTCGACTCTTCAACCAAAAAAAACAACAGAAAACCACATTAAAAAGAAATAATCACAATTTCAGTAAAGTTTGACTTTAGAGTAAAGTATATTATTAATCAAATAATAAGACCTTCAACAAAAAAATTGAGCATAAATAAATACTACTATAAAACAAAGCTAAAGTTTTATTTTTACCAAAGCATATAGCATAAAATATGTTTAAAATAAAGTAGGGTTGTCACAAAGAAGTAATTAGAAACTGTAGAACTGAGGATCAGAAGACAATCAGTCGATCTTAAGTAATCATATAGCTGCTAAAATTAACTTGGCAATTACTAAATAAATCCATACACAAAGAACTTCAAAGTTTACTGCCACTCTAATGTTTTTAACACTCACAATGCGGCCATTGCTATATTTTGAAGCAAATGCTTTTTCAGTCACCTAGCAGAAACTATGTTAAACCACAGCCAGAGCTACATATTTTAAATATTAGAATGAACACTCTTCTCATTGCAACTTTCAGAGAGAAAATATTTATTCAAATGAGTTAATGGCACAATTTCAAAATAGCCAAGTTTTAATTGATTACCAAAGCATGGGCTTTAAAATTCTAATAAAAGTGGTATTATGTGAGATTCATATGGTTACATCTTTATTTTTTGTTTTTATATAAGAAAAAGTTGTGCAATTGCATGCAAAAAAAAGAAATCTGGACCAAAACAAATTTTTTGATCACATCCCAAGGCCCCATTTTAGCAAAAACACATCCAACACTTAGTAACATAATTATTTTTCTTTCCAGCATGGTTTAAGTCACATTAAATAATACACACAGCTTTTTGTTAGATAAAGAAATTATCTTTAATTTTAGCCAAGTTGCATCCAGATATTGTATTAAAGTATCATATTTCACTAGAAAAAAAAAATCACCACATTTGTGCACTAAACGCTACTTATTCCTGCAAAAACAGCAATGTTGGGACTACCTATAAAGACTGACATTTTCCACGATTAAGGGTCCATGCTTACTGACACTTATGAACACTAAAAAATGTCCTCCAATAAAGATATTTAGATGTTATGGTCAGCAGGGACAGAGAAAAGCCCAAGCATAGAACTTGGGAAAAGTTTTGAAATATTTATATTCTGACTTCTTTGAGCCATAGGCAAAGAATTTAAAACCATGTCAAGCCATGTCTTTTAAAACCTGTAGGGAAGACTTATATTCAGCTTGGCAGAAGCTGAGAAACAAGGTGTGATTGCCATAGCTAGCCTGTCTAAACAAACAAACTGCCAAACAGAATAAGAAAATGCTAATTTCAGTGTTACACATTTGGTCAACCACTCAATTGTAACAAAATTGATATTAGCTGGAAATGTTTCATATTAAATTTTATTCAATTCACCTTGGACATTTGTAGGAAGCTTAAACCAGCTTTCCTATTGAAACTGTTTATTTGGAAATGGGATATTAATAATTTCCTTTGAGTATAGTGAATACATTTTCATTTAAGCATTTAAAGCTTTGCTATATTTACTGAAATAATTTACTGAGTAAAATCTGTTTGCTGTAGTACATGTCATTTATACATTTTTTAACACAACCCCTTCTTATTTTTTTTTTTTAATCCCCCATTTTAAAATTCAATTTCTCATGTTTGTAGAATGAGCTGTTCTTAATGTTTTCTTTTTTTCACATATTTTTTTGAATAGCCTATTTCTGTGATTAAAGAAAAGATACACCCATCACTGTAAAATGCAATTCAAAAAATAGAAAAATGTGAAGAAAAGTTCAGTATCTTTTCCTTACAATATATGTGTATATTTATATGTTTTCTTTTACCTTAATGTTACTCCTTTCTTCAGAGAAATTGTTATTCTGTTTTAGAAAAAGGAAGAAAAGGCGCATCTCTCAAGCTAGTGGATCCACTGGATCAAGAAGAAAATCATTGAAAGAAGATCTGAAGACAAGACGAAGAAAATCACAGTCTATATCTACATCTTCTTCTTCATCTTCTTCTTCATCTTCATCTTCCTCTTCCAGCTCTGAGACATCTAGCGATGATCCGGATTTCTCTAGTCATCACAGACAATCTAGAAAGCGTAAAGACAAAAAGAAACAGAAGGCAAAGTATGGGGAAAGCAATGTGTCTGATTCGGGCACTGAAATTTCACCTCAGCATCAAAGTTCAAACAGACGAGAAAGTATGGAGAGTACAAAAAAGAGACAAGGAAGAAAAAGCAAAGATTCTAAGTCTAGTTCTGAGTCTGAATCATCTCCCCTCCAACAGTCAGTCAGAAGTGACAGTTCAATGGTTGATAAGAAAATAAATCAAAACTCTCGGAGAAGTCGTGATTCTAAATCCCCAGCACTGAAAAGTATAAGCAGAAGAAATCCTTCATCTGATAAAAAAGACAACAAAAGCCCTCCTAAACTGGATCTCTCCCAGAAGCTGAGGCACAGCAAATCTGAAGAAATTAAAAGAACATCTGATTCCTCTAATGCTAATTCTTCTTCTGACAGAAATAAGAACCAAAGTAGCAGAAAGCGTTCACGTGATCGATCTTTGAGTGAAAATAGGAGAAAACATACATCTAAGAGTCGAACACCATCAGAATCACCACCAGCTAAAGGGCACAAGCAAAAGCATAGCAAAGGTAAGTTGATTGTTTAATATGTGTACGATTCATTTAATCTTAACTCTTCCACTTATTCATTTCCAGGGATTTATATTTTCATCTCTAATGATGAGTACTTTTAAAGACTTACTGAAATTAAATTCTTGAAGTATTAGGGATTTATACATTTAATATCTAATGATGAGTACTTTTAAAGACTTACTGAAATTAAATTCTTGAAGTATTAGGGATTTATATATTTAATGAACGATGTCTTGGGGAATTTAATAATCATCTAAAGTTTCTCTTAATAATCTGACCTTTAGCCAATTTATTGTATATCACTTGATTGCAAATTCTTATTCATACTTTAACCACAGATACAAGAAAGATGTAACAAGTGTGTAAATAGAAATAATTCAGTATTTCAACAGTGAACATGAGCAATTATAATAAATAATTTCTATGCATTCACTTACTATCTGAGAACTTCCCAAATACTTTCCTAGCAGCTGTAGATAAATTGCATTTAAGGTATGCATGATTATGGCATTGACCAGGCTGCATTGCACTAAGACATAGGGTCAACAATTAATTACTGATTGTGAAATGGAAAATACACTTTGTTACAATTTGCTGTAATTAATTGATGGTCAGTGAGAAAATTTTAATTACAATATATTCACACTAAGTTCTCTAATGTTAGAAACTGAACTAAAAAATTTTTTGCTTAGATTTCATATAGATAATGTTTATAATCTTAGGGAATTTTTGTTATATTAATTTCTGATTTGTTTAGAGAGAAAACATTTTTTAAAGAAAGAGTTGGCATTACATTACTTGTAAATGATGGTGCATTTTTGCAAAAGAAATTTATTTTCTTTTAAAAAGAAAAATGTTCTTACTTTTCAAACAAAATAGAAATTGATCGACCACGTGGATCACATTCTCCATTGCACAAGCGAAATCGTTACAGTTTAAGAGGATTGGAATCACCAAGAGCAAGAAAACCATTCCAGAACCTGCATCAGTATCGTGACAAAGAATTGGAGTCTTCGAGGACAAGTAGTGGACCACATCACAGCCAGCTTCTACATAGTGAGAGAGAATCATATGAAAGCCAGCATCAGTCTAGTGAGAGAGAGTCTGAAACCTCAAGGTCAAGGAGTGGACTGTACCAAGACCTCCATCAGTCTAATCAGAAAGAACTAGAGCCTTCAAGATCAAGAAGTGGACCATACCAAGGCCATAACCAATATAATGACAAAAGATTTGAGTCTTCAAGGTCAAGAAGCAGATCATTCCGAGATCGTCAGTATAGTGACAAAGAATATGAGCCTTCAAGATCTAAAAGGGGACCTTATCAGGGCTACCATCTGCATGCACATAGGCAGACTGAATCTTCAAGGTCAAGAATATACCATGACCAACACCGATTTGGTGAAAGAGACTTAGAACCTGCAAGAGGTGGATTGAACCAAAACCTCTATCCTAAGAACTCACAAAATTCAAAAGATGTGCATCATTCACCTCACCAAAGACACTTTTGTGAAAATGATCTTTCACCTAGGGCATGTGAAAGCCAGCCATCAAGTAAAAATCATATGAAAAGACAGAGTCCAGAAGCAGAAAAATTATTTGGTCGCGAGTCTTCTTATATTAATGAGAAAAGCTTCAGGGAAACTGCCATATTGCCAAGCCAAGAAAGGGGCATGGAAGTAAGAACAAGTACTAGCAAGAACTTCTATACAGGAACGAAGGAGGAGAAGGTTCGAAATCTTGCAACTGGAAGTCCTTCAGTCCACCAACATCCAAAAATGGCCTCACCTAGCCCTCTTGAGGTGAGATTATTTTGTAAATTTTATTTAATCTAAATTTATAAAATTCATTACAATTGGTCACAAATTATTTATGTCCTACTTTCAGGAGTTAGATGATTAGATAATTTGTTTAATTATACAGCCATAGCCATGGTAATTTCTATCTAAGAATATGGATCAGGTGGGATTTTGTTGTACAACAAAATGGATATTTTGGGGGATTAATTTATAGATATGGATGGGTTCATGTTCATCCAAGATGTGCATATAATTGTGTATAAACAAAGAGGCATGTGTGGGTTTATTTATTTATTTATAGAGATTTAGATATAGGTCAAGGTTGTTGGTTTCTTTTTTTTTAAAGGTGCATAAAAACATGAGTTTATCGATTAGTTAATTAAGTAAGTGTAGTGCCTCAATGAGTTTTATTAGTTTCTGCTGCTACTAATGGCTTGTGTTGCTAGTATAATTTGCTGTAGGGTGTGTGTGTGTGCATGCACGCGCACAAGTGCATATGTATAGTATGGTTTAGGACTTCCATGTCCATCTCTGCATAGAGACTGCACAGTTTAATGCATTTTAATAAGTTTATAAAACTAATGGACCAATCTAATCAATCTTAAACACAATTCCTATTTTTTAATGAAAGGATTTTCCACCAGAGTTGCTGTTGCAAATAAACTGAGTGAAGTTAATGAAAATGGATATAATTTTGTAGAGTTTTGTAAGTTAGGTTGGATAGAATGATAGCTGTATATTGGGTATTATTTCGACTGTTTTGGACCTACAAATTTGTGGAATAAATCTCAAACTCTTTAACAATGTCTGCCCTCTTCAGAGGGTGTATTGGGGAGTTATATGTTAAGCTGTACCTTAGTGAGAATGTTGTTGACAGAACAAAGATTTAATGAGTAGCATAAGACAGTATTGTACTATAGGTAATATTCCAGTGTAGTTCATTTTGTTGATTAGAATAGTGTAACTCTATCTCATTTCTTAATCATTTTCTAAATGAAAATGGCTCCAGTACATTCTGTTTCCAATACATGCTCATTTCTCAGCCCTTTGTAGAGTTTCTCATTGACCCTACTTCAAAACTGCTATCCTGTCCTACTCCCAGTCTTTAACCCTCCTGGCTTATAAAACTGCTATCCTGTCCTACTGCCATTTTAACTCTCCTGGCTTATACAACTGCTATCCTGTCCTATTGCCAGCCTTTCACACTCAAGGCCTATCTCACTGCTGGCCTGTCACACTCATGGCTATCCCACTCCCTGTATTTTTGCATTCCCAATTTGTTACACTCCCAGCTTGTCACACTCCTGGCCAATCCCACTGCCAGTGTGTTTGCCGACGTGTCTCATTGCAAATCTTCCCAATTCCAGCTACATGGTATAAAACATTAATTAAAACAGCAATTACTTTGTCATGCATAGCTACTTGTTGCTTTAAGTATAAAACATTAACTAAAACAGTAATTACTTTGTCATATATAGTTACTTGTTGCTGGAAGTATAAAACATTAACTAAAGTAAAACAGTAATTACTTTGTCATACATAGCCACATGTTGCTGGAAGTATAAAACATTAACTAAAACAGTAATTACTTTGTCATAGCCACATGTTGCTTGAAGTATAAAACATTAAAACAGTAATTACTTTGTTATAGCCACATGGTGCTGGAAGTATAATACTATAAATCATTAACTAAAACATTAATTACTTTGTCATAGCTGCATGGTATTGGAAGTATAAAACATTAACTAAACAGTAGTTATTTTGCCATAGGAGATAGTACCCAACAAATTGTAGATGTATGTGTAGTTTTACTCCCTGTATTTTTTCATTCCAGAAACGTAAATTCTTATGCTGAATTATTGCCTCAGAGTTCACAAATTCTGCATTCCCATGAATTTATAGAAGTGTAACCTACATGACTATGCAGGACTTACGTATAGTCGCCTTCAGAGCATTTTAATTACATTACAATCATTCAGAATAGTCTCTTTTCTCATATTCTTTCTTTCTTAATTCAAAAAATTATTTGGATTTAACAGTGTTAGATTGATTGTTAACAACATTTATTGCAGATAATCTGCAACCAGGAGCTCATTGTCACAAAGAAAGGCATGCCTACCATTTTGTCCAGATGGGATACTCCAAGTCGTCCTTCTCGGTGGGACACGGTTGACAGTGAAAATCAGGTGCAACTCCCTAATTTAAAAGATGAGAATAACTTACAGAAACATAACATGGGACGTGATTATTTTCTTGCTCAGGGGCCAGAAAGATCACATCAGAATGAAAATAGAAATGACAAGGACAGGAAAGATTTACGTGCAAATAGACTGCCACTAAATGAAAAAAAAGAGACCAATGTCAGCAAAATGTCACTGGAAGACCTTGAGAAAAAGCTTTTAAGTGAAGTTACAGCACAGATGAATAAGAAAGATGTATCTTCCATGGATACAGCTGGTGATGTTTTGAAAAGTGGTGTTCAAAATGACCAACCAGAAACACAGAACCAGAATCCAAGAGAAATTAAACCAGAAAACCCTAGTAACAGTAGTGTTCATACAAAGAAAGACATCCACTCAGATGATAAAAATATTCAGGTAATTAATACCAGGCCTTCAGAAAATCCAAAGAAACTGCAATCACCATTGTTGCCCAAGGTGACAAAGAAAGATGATCTTAATCCCTCCAGTGTTTCCACAACTGATGGCTTAGTGTGGGTAGAAAAGATTATTAATAGTGTGGATGTGACACCATCGTCCAAAAGAAAGACAGATTCTTCATCATCTTCTGCACCAAGTCCTGCCATACATTCTAAAGAATGGCAAATATCTGGTCAGTCAAAGACAAAGCAGTTATCTAAGCCTAGGCAAGAAAAATATAAAAGAAGAAAATCAAACGACAGGAAACATCAGTCGTCTTCTTCCTCTTCCACTTCTTCTGACTCTAGTTCATTTTCTAAGTCTTCCTCTTCACCACACGGTCCATGCAAAAGGAAGGGGTCTTCATCAACAGGGAAAAATAAATGGACTAAGAAGAAGAAAAGTTTTAGTTATGTTAAACAGCAAAAACAAGCTGTATCCACTAGCTCCTCTTCATTTTTCTCCCCAGCTTCAAAGGTGCCACAAGAACAGCAGAAGTCTTCGCAGTTAAAAAAATCACCTGTTGAGAAAAGTAATCCGTTGTCTTCTACCTCGACATTTAAAAGTAACCCAGCCAAAAGACAAATTAGCCAGGGTGGGGGCAGCTCAAAGGGGGACACTTCTTTATCAAACCTAGAAAGAAAAATCAGTGCTGCAACAGTGCAACAAGTGGATTCAAAATTAAATGAGCTCGAGAATTTCTTGCGACAGCTGAAGACAAAGAAAAAGGAGCAAATGGTTGTTGAAGGAAAGCTCAAGAAAACTTGACTTCAGGAAAGTGTGAGATTAATGAATTAAATCAGGCAGTGGGCTGCTTCTGGAAGACTAGGATTGTGGAAAATGATTTTAGTATATGCATCTGTAAGAAATGTGAGTGCTTGTAGTGAGAGCAAGAAAATGCAATTTGTTTGTTTTTAATTTTAGTTGTGATTTACTTGTTCTGCATTCCTCCGTTCCCCAGTTTGTCGATTCCTGCTCTATTTCTGTAAGGTGATGCATTATTATGTTATTTCATGTATTGCTATTACTTTAATGTATCATGATGATATGATTCATTGAACCACTATCATTGTATTTGGCTTCAATAATGATTAAAGTTTGACTTTAACATAAAGAGTTAAAACAGTTTTAAATGTATCTGATGATGACAACCACTTAATTTTTTTTTTATCTTAATTACATTTCAAAATAAATTTTCATTTCATTTGATAAAAGGAATACTGATTAACTCAAGTTGTTTTTGTGTTAAAGGTATTTTTCTTAATAAATAAATTTTAAGTTGTCATTTATTTTTATTTTGACATTAAAAAAAATGCACCCAATGTTTAGAGTTTGAGAAGGAGAGTTTTAAGTGGATGTTTGGTTATTTGTTTTTTTCTGGGGGTGGAAGGTATGTTGTTAGGGAGTTTTTGTTATTTTAAGATTGCTTTTTAAAGTTATATTTCTTTTCTTTCTCCTTTTGGGGTTTTCAGAATTATTTGCTCAGAAATTTGTTGCAATCAAAAAAACAACAAAATCTTAAGGCACATGATTTGAAATGACTTGTACCACAATAGTTGTGGGGAAAATTAAACAATTTTTTTTTTATAGCAAATTGTTTTTATATTAATTATATTTTTTTTGTCACATCTTTCTAAGAATTTATTAAATGCATAAGTTGTCTCACATTTTCAGCATGGTTCTACTAGTAAAGCTTCAGCAGTCATTTACTCTCTTGGGAGAGGGATAAAAAAAAGTGTTTCTTTGTAATGATTTTAAATTTTTACAAAATAAAATTATTTCTTCACAAACTTTTCATTTATTTTGTAACCTCTTGTCTGTAACAAATTCTCAATGCACATAATCGTGGCTTAAACAGTTTCACAATCTTGCTTGCTTGCTCAGTTCTCACTCTTATTACTATTAGCAATTATGTAATAGTGAATGATATATAATTCACAGGTATTTCCTTACTAAAAAGTTACTTCCCTTTTACTTTCTAAATGTTTCAAGTGCATTTGAGTTTTGTTTACAAGTTTTACTCGGCATTTTAGATAGTTACTAGTGTTAATAGCAATGGTAACTTTTATGATAGAAGGTAGGTACTGTCAATCTCATAGGATCCTGTTGAAATTAATTTTTTCCAGACTCATACAATAAATATGAAAGTAATTTTGTTTATGCCTGAACATGGGTGAGTTTTAATGAACAGAAAAGGTGCTTCTGAATTGTAAACCCTTATTTCTATTTTTTTTAATGGTAGTTAAGCCTAAGCTCATAAAAATACTAAGAGGGATATTTAGAAGTAGCTGATAGTCGCCAGCCAGATGGAAATGGAGCAACACATGACAGATTCCCTGTTAACACTTAGGACCTTTTAATAGTAGGGGACAGAAGCAACTAAAAAAAAAACACTAGTGCAATAATTATCATACTGACTTCCACAAAACCGTTTCCTAGTGTGTAGAATTTACACACACAACCATATACAAAGGTGATTATTGACTATCACGATAAGAGAAAAAAAGAAACCTGATGTGTGATTCGTATGATGGGAGTTGACATAGCGAATTGGATGCAAAATTAAAATCACTTTCTACAAGAAGAGAGTATTGAAAAGTCTTGAAAAAAATCATCTGAATTAAAATCTTATTTAGGTATGCAAGTCAAACTTTGTGAGAAAAAAGAATGAGTGATTAAGTAGAAAATTCTTTCAGTTTTGTATATACTGTTTGGTTATATTGTTAATTGTATAGTAGGATGTAATTATAATAGGGTTGTTGTTTTTTTTTTATTCAGATATATATTTTCCTTTTCAGAGTGAATATTTTACCCAGGAATTAGTCCCACAGGCCATATTCAAATAAGATGTATGTATAACTTTTACTTACAACTGTATAAATTTGGGTCTAGCTATCAAGAACATTTTGTCTGAGTTTCTCATTTCCCAAGAAGTGCTGAACTTCAGCTGCGCACATGATGTCCTTTTTTCTTTGCAAATGATGAAAAGGACAGTGTGCTAGAGTAGACGATGCAACGCGAAGTCACATAGTTGTGATGTGCAATTGTTGAGCAAAGTTGATTTACAGCATGTCAAAGCAGATGACAGTTTGAAGTCATGTGGTCATGAAGTGCGATCATTTAGTAAAGTCAATCTACGGCAGTTAAGTACGTGTGTACTAATTGTGCCAATGGAAGTGATTCTTTGTTAGTTATAAAGAGATTAAAAGAAATAGAACTTTATTATTATTCATCATCTTGGACGGAATATCAAATGCTATAGGAGACAGAAGCTCATCATTAGAAATATCAATATGGTTGGGACTAACTGATGTCCTGGGATAGATGAGTAATACTGTAATGTTGAATTATTGATTAATACTTAATTCCTCTTTTTTATTATATGATCTTTATATTAATTTTTTACTCATTTTGTGTTCAATCATTTATCAACATCATTTTATCAAAAATTCACATGTTTGTGTCATCTTGTTTTGTTAAATGTGACACTTATTAATCATCTAGAGGGTACCTCAAGCTAATACACAACTACTAGCCAGATATTATAAGGGACTCCTTAAAATTATTTAGAGATTCCAACCTATGACATGTGTGTTCTACACAAAATAATTATTTACATTAATAATATTACAATAATAAAAGCCTATAATTAAGCAGAGATTTTTACTATATATTTTATTAGAAGCCTTTTATACTACGAAATTTACACCCAGCATGGGGAATTGTGTTATTTTTTACTTATGACCTAACAGATTAACTGACCCAAAATACAGTCCTTGAATTAAATCTGAAGTTTTTTGCTGTCAAAAATTATATATTCACATTTTGGGACTATACGACAAGGGATTAAACTGAATCTATAAAACCACTTATTTATATTTTTAAATAAATGCCACAAATCAAATTTAACCAAATCCTGACACTCATCTCTTTTCACATAAGTAATTCACAAATAAAAGGATATGGGACTCGTTAACAAAAAGTATATATGTGTATCCACAAATTGAACATATTTATTTTTACAAACATGAGCAATCAAGCACCAACACAACAATTTCCAATATTCACAATTTACAGTATTAGTTTTGGTGGTAAAAGTAACAAAACCTCACTGAGCCCTCAAAAACAGAGCAAAATATGAATATCATTGAATGTTCAAATATAATATTCTGTGGATTTTGAGAAAACCTGCAACATTCACAGATAAAACAAGCATAAAATACAAAATGCAAAGTAAAATTTGTTATTAACAATAACAATATCAAATGACATCATAGCTGGTGTATATACAAGATATCTGATTATGCTAATATTCATGCATAACAGTTACTAATACAATATCACACATTATATCTGTTAATGCAAAATGCATTCACAGAAAATGTTATCACAACATCAAACAACAACAACAAAAAGTTTCTACCTTCAAAAGTACAAAATTGTGCAGTTATGATTTCTTATTCTTTATTTCACTTGATTTCATCATTAATGTGACTTAAGAAGTTCGACCTACAACCTGCTTTCAGCTGCACATGTGAAATTAACAATAATTTCTTATTCTTTTGATAATCTTCAAGTATTTTCCATCACACGAAAATCTGTACTTAAATGCACAATAAATAATAAATTTTGTTATTTTCAGAGATCATACTGTAAGAAGCTTTGCAATAAGTGCAGGCTGTGTATATAAAATATAATTACAAATAGGAGTTTTGAAGAAGCACTTTTTTTTGTTAATGTTTGTAGAAAGAGGTGCCTTTTTAAAAAAAAAAAAAGAGAGAGAGATTAATGGTTTGACTAACAGTTTATGGCAAATGTAAATATGTCTTCATGACAGCTATCAAATTAGAAAAAATTCTTGTACTATAGTGTGATATGACACTAGATAATGACTGCAATATATCACATCACAGCACTATTTACAATGCGATAATAAAATAAGAAAATATACTGAGAATGCTGTACTTTAAAGATTGATATATATATAATATATATATATTATTTTCATGTTTTGTTGACAATGATCTTTTAAACAAAGTATAGTCACTGCTTATTCAGTGCGTATACATTTTTTGGTAGCCACCTTAATTATACCTACCTGCTCCTCTCTCTTCTCTTTGAATATTTTATTATTTCAATCAGCATTTCTCAAACTCTTAACTAAAGGTAATATTTAAAGAAGAAATAACATTTACCTTCCCTTTCAAACTGAGCAACCTTAATAATCCATTTTAAGTTAACTGCTTTAAAATGGCTCATACAATGATTTTTTTTTAATCTGTACCACTGAGAAAATTTAACTTCAGTGAATTCAATAGTTTTTTATAATTTTAATTATGCTCTAAATAGCTTGTGATCTAAACCACTCCTAAACCAGACAGCCACAATTGATGTTTGTTTCTTATACATAGAATATATCACAAACACTGGTGACCAATAACAAATATTTAAATATAACAATTCTGCAAGCACAGTACAAAACAATATAGCATTTTAAAAAATATGCTTGGATTAGACTACTTCTATGCCAAGTACACTCACAATAAGCTATTATTGTGAATTCATTCAACTTGAAACGCACATACTAAACAAACACAGCTGCTGTAAACAGCCATTTGTCCTTAAAAAAAAGCCACAATTTTGCTAAGGTATGAACACTACAATTAAAATCAACATTTTAACAACAAACAAGTACAAAAATAAAAAAATCCTCTCCTATTCACTGCTAGTATTAGTGTTCTCCAAGTTCTGGGGGTAATCTCATTTACTATACACCAACATTCAGATATACAGTGATAATAAAACAGCAACATTTTGAATAATATAATTAGTTCATGATTATATTTTATTAAAATATTCTATATTTTATACCTGACATAGTTGTTTTCCTGACATGACAGTTGTCAAATTAATTTTGTGCTTGACTTCTTTATTCTTAAAACATACAGTGCAATCTCCAACTAAAGATAGTATTTACTGATACATACTTCATGAAAAAAAACCATACTTTTTGAAGAAATCAGTATTTTTTAAAAGCTACTTCATGAAAAAGTAAGTATTTTTCATGAATACGTTTTTAAGAAAAATCCCAAAGTGTTTGATATACAAGTGTATCTGATTCAGTAAATTACATAAATATTTTTTATTTGTTATATTACTGTCATGTACGAAAAAGGAATACTTTCTGTTTTCTTAAATCATAGTAGCTATTCTCGTAGGCATTTGAAAAAATTAAATTTTGCATCTTAAAAATACAACATAGTTACTTGTGTAATACAGATATCTAAACCATACATTAGCTTTTTGCAAGCCAGGCATCTTAACCATGAACTACAACTAATTGCAAGCTAGGCATCTTAACCATGAACTACAATAATTGCAAGCCAAGTATTTTAATCATAAACTACAGCTAAGTTCAAGACAGGCATCTTAACCATAAATTACAACTACAAGACATGATCTTAATCATAAATTACAACTAACTGCAAGATAGGCATTTTATCCATAAATTGCAACTAACTGCAAGACTGGTGTCTTAACCATAAATTACAACTGCAAGACTGGTGTGTTAAACATAAACTACAACAGCAAGACTGTATCTTAACCATACATTACAGCTAACTGCAAGACAGGCATCTTAACCATAAATTACAACTACATGTAATTGCAAGATAGGTGCTTTAACCAAAAATTACAATTGCAAGACTGGATCTTAACCATAAATTACAACTAATTGCAAGATAGGTGCTTTAACCAAAAATTATAACTGCAAGACTGGATCTTAACCATAAATTACAACTAACTGCAAGACAGGCATCTTAAATGTGAAATACAAAACTACCTGTAAAAACCAGAATTAACCATAACAAGGCACTACAACTTTAGAATATAGCTATGCATAAGGTTGCAATTTAACTATAAATTACAGCTAAATGTAAGACTGCATCTTAAATGTAAAATATGTATATCCACCTATCTGTAATGCAAAACAGGTGCTGTAACTGTAAAATATAGCTATTATAAGACAACTAATTTCCAGTCTTTAACACACATATCGCAATTTATAAAACATAACAATGAAATACACGTTTACATGTAAAGCAAACTATACATTATTTTAACTAGACATGCTTAATCTTAAAAAGTTTACCAAACCAATACTTTCTAAATTTATACACAAAATACAAAGAAACAACAAATCATTTCTGTATTGTTTGTACATGAGGTAACCATTATGGCTGCCTAGGCAGTAATATTACTCTTCACTCATCATTTCTTCCATTGTTGAAAACATTCTTCAACACATTTAAGTCAGAATCAACCATCTCATTCATACATCAGCACATAAGTCTTACACAAGTTTCAAAACCTGTGGATTTACAAATAAACATCTACCCACTCAAAGTACTTTCGATATACATTTCACAAAAGGATTCACAAAACTTGATGGTAATTAAAAATCATTCTTATGCATTTTGTGACACTGTACTTAGTCACAAAAAATTAAAGCTGAATATCAATAAACTACGACAATAATTAGCAGCTTGTGTGTAAAAAAAAAAGAAAGAAAGCAGACAATATTCAACAAAACTGAAATCTCTTTAGATCAACATTTCTTTTTTTACAATTTGTACTATTGACATATTGAATATGTAAAACAAAGACCAATATCCAATGCTATTCATACTAAAACAATACCACCTCCATAAATTCAAATTGTTATGGTGGTTTACATTAAACAAGAGATGATAATATTATGTACAATGTTTCTGATTGATAACATCCACATTTTATTTTTTTTTTAAATGGGTTTTATAGCAGCCACCTGAAAATGACAATAATCTATTACTTTGAACATAAGCACTTTGAATTTTATATCTGTTGGGTTTTGGAGGGGAGATATTTTTCAAAAAAAGACTGATGGATTTGAAAGAAATAAGCTTTTTAAAAAGTTCTGGGGACTGGTGGTTTTAAAAAAGTTAAATAAACATTTAAAAATATAAAAACTCAAATTTTGTCAACAACTAAAACATATTAATGCAAAATAAAATAATAATTAATATTGTCAATAAAACTGTATCAAAAATGACCTGTTTCTGGGACATATTTTAAAGGACATCTCTACAAAAGTTAGCAAACATGAAAATTCAGCTCTTTTAATTTCAAATTCCTTGGGTTGTAAATTTTACAAATAATACAAAATTCATATTTATTGATTTATTAAAAAAACAAAAAACCCTACAAGACAAAGTTTCTAGCATGCATGTTTCAGAATGCCTAGTAGGGTAGTACATAATGCAGAAATTTTATTCCTGCCAAACAGCATCAAAACATGAAATCAATTGGAATGTGAAAGGTTAAGAGGCATCACCGAGAGAGTAGTTATGTCTGCTAATGCTTTATTAACACATTGATCCAGTAGTTGCAAAAGATTGCAATCATAATCCTAAGGAACAAACAAAATCTACATGTTCATTTGATGACTGAGTGCTACATCTCTTAATGTCAGTCACATTTCTTTGGGTGTGGTCAACCACAAATGGGTTGTTCAGACATTGGATTCAGTGCACATAATTTAAAATGCATTATGCAAAAACTATGCACTGTAAAAAAAAAATGCTGCTACAATGAGTCATCTGACTTACAACCACAATCTGTTCTGACAGAATGGTCAGAAGTCAATTTGGTTGTATGCAGGACTAGCCTTTATTTACATATATTAAGAGTACTAGTGTAACACAGTAAAGTCCGTGTCTGCTGTTCATGTGTGCAGTATTGACATTTCTTACTACAATGTGTAAAAAAAAGGGAATATTTCAATGGGAAAGCTCAATAAAACCGTTTATTAATGCTTTCAACCATGAGGTTCAGGGCAAACTGATGTGACTAAGGTCAGCAGCATATCAAAGAGTCTCTCAATCACTCCTCTTTATTATCATGCCACCTGATTAACAAAGGAGCTGTTCCTCTGAGTCCCCCACAACCCTCATATCTTATAGTTCACATTCGTGGTTGGGTCGCAGTCATAAAGACGATCAGTTGTAAGTCACATAGGTCATAAGTTGATGACTAGTTGTATAAGGAAATGTAGGTTTTAGAAATATACAGGTGTTTAACATTTCTACTATCTTACATTTCCTTGTTTTAAAAAATAAATATTTTTTTTGTATTTTTCGTTTAAGACAAGGAATGTTTTAGCTTAACTTTGTAAAATTTTCATGTTTACAACAATGCAGATAGCAACAAGACAGAAATAGACAACATAAGTCAAAAGTCAATAATAGACAATAGCTGTCACATGATCGGACATAAACGGCACCAACACAGTACAGAGTAAATGATCTGTTTATACTTTCCGGTGCATACAAAGCAGGGTTTTCAAAATCCAACTGCTGAGACAAGAAATAACAGCTGTTCAGAGCTAGCTACTGCACCACTCTGACAGTCAAAGGCATCTAAGCATACTGGACACAATGTAAACTCACAGTTCCTTTACTTATGTGGTAGACTCATTCCTTGGAGGAGTACATCTTTTTGCTGCTTTTGTCCAGATGACCAACTAAAACTCACTGTTGAGTTTTTCATTCAAGTCTTAAATAAAGTGGTACAAATCTGTCTGATATGTAGATATACATTTTTCAATGAGATTCAGTACAATGAAAAATGAATGCGACAAGAAATCCAACTTGCTTGAACCAAAAACAACCTATGATGAGGCACCTTTCAATTCGCTGAGGTAACACACAAAGTTCAACCACTGATGGCTCTGCTGCTTAACTGATATCCTGAAAACCACAAATACAGTATTTTATAAATTGATTTGTAGACCTGATTAACTCTCTTCATGCATATAAATACAGGGAGTACTGTTCCCTAAATCCGAGATCTGACAAATTCTGTGTACACAGAGAGCTCCACCAAATCATTCACTATATTTATGGATGCATCAAACAATACTCTGACAGTTTTAGTTTTATTGTTACAATGTTTCAACCTATACTCTTCTCTCTCGCTCCATTAATCCCTAAAGTGCCATTTGATTTTCAGAAAGTTTTCCTTTCCCTAAGTAGTCCTATTGTTTCTACTAGTTGGCATTGTGTGTGAGCAACATGCTATGACTTGTTCAAGCTGTTACCGATATCTAAAATTGCTTGGAGAAAACATGGATAGTATACTGATTTGATAACCAGCGATATTTCTTAGAAGTAACAACTGTTATGAGAGAAAGGACTAAATGGTCAAGCATTTTCAGTGTGAATTAAGCTAGTGCATATGCTCGAAGAGTTGAATTTGATGATTTACCTGAATGATTAAATCCATTTCTCTACCTAGTACACACTTCAATATGCTTAGTACACTTTTACATGCCTGTTATCCATCTAGTACACACTTCTACATGCTATATGCTTGTTCTCTACTTAGTACAGACCTCTATATGCTTTCTCTCTACCTAATATACATTTCTACATTTTGCTCTCTAATCTATACATGCTTCATGTCTGTTTTCTATTCAGTATACACTTCTACATGCTTGCTATCTACTCAGAAAACATTTCTGTAAGCTTACTTTCTACTCAGTACTCACTTCTACATGTTTGTTCTCAACCCAGTACAAATTTCTACATGCTTTCTCTCAGTACACACTTGTGAATGCTTGTTCTCTACTCAGTACACACTTCTACAGGCTTTGTGTTTTCTACACAGTGCACACTTCTACATGCTTACTCTCCACTCAGAGCACATCTTTTCATGCTTTGTTCTCTACTTAGTAAGCACTTCAACATGCTTGCCCTCTAATCAGTATCCACCTTTTTATGTTTTTTTTCTACCTAGTACACACTTATACATACTTACTCTCTACTTAGTACACGTTTGTTCCCTGCTTAGTAGACATTTCTACATGCTTGCTCATCCCACTTCTACATGCTTGTTCTCTACTTAGCTCACACTTCTACATGCTTGCTCTCTGCATAGCTCACACTTCTACATGTTTGCTCTCTACTCAGTTAACACCACACACTTACTCTCTACTTAGTTCACACTTCTAAATGCCTATTCTTTACTCAGTATACAAAACGAAGCACCAAAGAAAATCTTTTCGCATTTTAATACCTGTAATGTCTTTGAGCTTTGAGTCAATCAATTTAGCAAATGTTCTCATCCAATAGTTTTCTAACAAAATTATTTAAGAACATTAACAGATTCAGTCATTCAGCCTTCTTGTCAACGTTTTTACGAAACTTGTTAAATATAATGTAATAAAACTTTTGTATGCAAGTCAAATGTGAACTAAAATCTAAAAAGCACTTTAAAAATTACTGTCACTCCACTGAAAAATTAAGATTTTTATGTTCTGTTAGGTAATCAAATAAGCAATGATCACTATTAGAATCTGAGTGAAGACCATATATCAAAATATTTGCAAAGAGGGGACCAGTGCAGTTTATCACAGATCTACATAAGGTATAAAACAAAAGGAAAGTACCTGAAGTCTGTGTCATTGCTGCTCTGAGGTTCATTTGATTCTGATCCTGAATGGTCTCCAAAGAGGGGAGTGAACTCTGTGTAGCTTGGATCATCTTCTACTTCTTCAGGATCAAATTTCAAAAAGTCTGAAAATCATAGATGCACATAAAAGAGTGAAACAAACACAAAATTTATTATTTTTAATGTCAAATAATTGTAGAGGTATTGTAATTAAACATATACAAGTTTCTTTCACACAATGGTGTCTGTAATGATATATTATGGTCTCACTCCTACCAATGAGCTAAAATTGCTACCTACCAATGGGCTAAAATTGCTATCTATCAATGGGAAAAAAAATGCTATCTACCAATGGGCTAAAATTGCTACCTACCAATGGGCTAAAATTGCTATCTATCAATGGGCTAAAATTGCTATCTACCAATGGGCTAAAATTGCTATCTATCAATGGGCTAAAATTGCTATCTACCAATGTATACATATTATGTGTTCATCCCAACCAATCAGATGGAGTGCATTCAGCATAAAACTTGTGGCATGCATTGGTATGCCAAAACACATCAATTTCTCAAGGCTTTAATTTTGATCTTACTTCAGACTAAAGTTATGCAATCATAGCAATCTGGTACTGGAATATAAACATTATCCTGTGCAGTGTGGAGATGAGCATTGAAAGAAATATAAAATGAGAGAGAGAAAAAATAATAAAATGAGAGTAAAATCCAAACAACATCAAATTTCATACACTTTTTAAAAACTTACTAGTATCAATGCTGCCAATCTGCTGAGCTTTACGAATGAGCTGTGCTGGGGTAAGGAAATTGGGGATACGACAAAAGAGGTAGTTGGCGCCATCTGGTGGAAAAAGACCAAGGCTCTGTAGCAGAACATTAAAGTATGGATTGCTCATCGCTCGTTCTTGTTCTTCGTTGATGGTCACTAATGGAATGGACTTATCTTGCACTGAAACCACAAAAGTTTTGTTCCAAGAGAATTTTCTTTTAAAATAATCAATATCTTTACTGAATTCCTGAGATTAAACAAAAAGTATGTATGACAACCAAAGAATTGTCAAAGTAAATTAAAAATGATGAACAACTTAACCAACCATTTTTAAAGCACACTTTGTGTTATGTATTGTTAAGATTTTATGAAGAAACCTAAAGTAATTTAACAATTTCGTTTATAAAGGGTAAGACTGCCTTTAGTATACATGATAAATGATTATCCAACAAAATTTTAAAAAAATAATTCAACAGTTAATACTTACATGTATAGAATCTTGCCAATGGCTCTTCAACATGAATACGATATTTTCCATCAAGTACACCTAAACAAACAACAAAATGATCAAAAAGAGTTCTTTGGTTTTAAAAATTAAAAAAATTTAAAAAAAAGAAAGAAAATCACATATAAAAGCCACACAATTTAGAACTAATGTTTCATACAATTACAAAATAAACTAATAAACAGTACCTAAGCCATATAAACTAATAAAGCCACTTACCCAATCGGACATATGCTGCCTCTAGCAACTGTTCTTGAAGCCAGCAGAGCTGAGACTCAAATCCAGCTACCTTAATTTTCTCTAATAAGAACGGAAATAATTTGCTGTTTTCAAGAGACGAGACCTCACTTAAAACCTTCTCCTGGCTGGGAATCTCAGAGACCTCCTTCTTCTTTAACTGAAAAATAAAACAGCACTTTACAAATCCAATGAAACATAAATGTGAACTATCAACAATATACTTTTGCATGAAGGAACAACAGAAATCTTTTCATTTGGTAAACTATGGGTACATCTGTCAACCATTCTGAGAGTGTTTTTTGTTACCATTAAAAAAGCAGTTTTCTGATGTTTAAAATCATTATCATACATTTAAAAAATATATAATAACATGCCTCCAAATTATTCGACAAATTTACTTAAAGCTTGATGTTTCCACATTAAACCAATTTATTCATTAAAAGAAAACAAACCTCTTTGATCTCATCAGAAAGATGTTCCAACTGTTTATCTTCCAACCATCCATTACGCAGCAAATGCATCATCACCTGTAGGCAGCAAAAATTCATGCAATGAGTTGAAATACATTGTAAGACAATGTAAGGTAAGAAAGGAAGTAATACCAGTGATAATATAGGTAGTAATACAGAAGACAAGACAGCAATGCAGGTACTAAGGACATAATGACCACATGACCAGTTTAATCCATGCTGATATTTGCAGCCAATTTATGAAACAAATTTTCCTTCCTTTTCAACAAGCACCATAACTGGTTGTGGACCAAGACAGGCTCAGCCATGCAGTAACATTCCATGGCCCACAGCAGTGAAACCTGTGGGTCCAGCATGTGATCACCAGTGATATGATTGATTTTTACTCAGTGTCCACTTTCCAACATTTGTTAATTTCGTGGACAGATGCAAGTGCAAGTGTGGAAAAAAGGCCTTTGTTGAGAGAGAGTTGAAAAAAAGATTCTAAGACTAGGTATACCAATCCAAAGTTTATGATTTCCTGCATATTCATCGTGTTTGTTCCTCGAATTTGTTAACATCTTTTCCCTTAGCAGTCTCTGGGCATCATTAGACCTCAGACTGCTGCACTGGTCATGTATAAAAAGTGTATTTTATCTATGTAGTCCTATGGTTCAGTTTTTACAAGAGTGGAGCCCATGGAGATAGCATCTCCTGTGTTCGGCAGAGAAAAGCCTGCCTCAGTTCTTTTAATGGATCTTTTCGGGAAAAATTTGTGTCAGTGTATTCTACCAGCCTCGACTCTATTAGTATTGAAGAAATGAGTTATGTATTAATTTCAATTTTTGTCTTTATTAATTAATTAATTGTCCAGATGGGATTTTAATCCCTAGGTTTCTATTTTTGTTTAGCTATAAGAACAACTAAAATCATAGAATGATAAAATTTGTTTTCATAAACATGTATTTGGTAAGATTATTTAATTAGTCTTCCCAATCACTAAAATAGATGTATGGTTATTTAATTAGTCTTAATACAATAATTGGATGGGAGGTATTCAACTAGTCTTACCAATCATTGGACATAAATATGGTTATTTAATTAGTCTTAGTACAATCAATGGATATGAGGTAAAGTTATTCAACCTCAATCAATGGATGGACAAGAGGTATTGTTATTTACTTAGTCTTCCAAATCACTGACAAGAGGTATATATATATATATATATATATATATTAGTCTTAATAAAATCAATGTGCGGGAGCCACCAAATGAGGGCAGTTCAGGGTGTGCGCCAAATTGGTGCGACCTTTTTCACCCCCTTCTGCCAGCCCTCCCACCTCGAAAACAAGTGTGAGACTGTAGGATCCCACTGGGGCACTCCAGATCAGAGAACGTTTGAGGATGAAATGATCAACGCAAGCTCCAGTGGTGACATAAAACTGCTATCGATCCCAACCTTCCCCACCCCAAACCAATGGATGTGAGGCAGTTATTTAATTAGTTTTCTCAACCACTGGAAGAGAGATGGTGGTAGAGCTAAAGGGGGTGGGGTGGATCATATTCTAAGCAGAATATAAAAAATGTCAATGAGATATTAATAATGCTACAATTCACTTTATACCTGATAAAAGTTCAAGATTTAAATTAGAAATAGTAGGATACGATCACAAAAATACTTTCATTTGTATAAAAAAATACCAATACATTTACAATTTTGTTTTTCAAAAGTTTTTTTTTACATTATCCTGTTCCAAAATAAGCAATTATATGTGGTACATCACAAATGTAATTCAAATTTAAAAGCTGAGTATTGGCTGTCATTTTATAGGAAGTTATTTTTATGCACCAAATTAAAACCTGACATGGTGAGTCCTGGATTCCTATGAAATAGTCAACAATAATTGGTTTAATGATAAATAATCAAACATTATTTCTAAGACTATTAAGACCAATCTTTCTTCAAACTTAATTATTTTAAAAAGTAATTATAGTACATAATCTGATCATTTAAATAATAAAATATAAAGAATATAAATAATAAAAGGAAGAATTGAACAACAGCATTTTCAATGCATACAGTTGTCACAAATAAGCAAACTTCTTGTTATAAAAAAACACAACCAGAAATAATATTATTAAAGTATATATTTTTAATATACCTGTTGTCTGGTTGCAGACGATCCATGACTTTGCAGTCTCTCCACAAGGTCATCAACCATGTTAAGTGAATCCTGGAGTTCTGTCATCCAGGTAAACAAAAGATCTTGGTCTTCGGAGGACAGCACACCAAAACCCGATGATACTAGTGTCCTTTCTTTGTCTTCTTTCCTGCATTGAAAAACAGGCACTGAATTCTGAATCCCAGGATATGAATGACACTAAAACTTTCTCTGCATTGTAAAACAGGCAGTTAACTGTGAATCCCCAGGACATGTATGACACTAAAACTTTCTCTGCATTGGAATTTCAATTCCCAGGACAAGTGTGACACTAAAACTTTCTCTGCTTTGGAATCTAAATCCCCAGGACATGTTTAATACTAAAACTTTCTCTGCATTGGAATCTCAATCCCAAGGACATGTTTAATACTAAAACTTTCTCTGCTTTGGAATCTGAATCCCCAGGACATGTTTAATACTAAAACTTTCTCTGCGTTGTAAAACAGACATTTCAAAGGACGTGTATATCACTTAACATTTCTCTGCATTGTAAAAGAGACAATTTCCAGGACATGTATGACACTAAAACTTTCTCTGCATTGTAAAATAAACACTTCAAAGGATATATATGACACGAAAACTTTCTCTGCATTGTAAAATAGACACTTCAAAAGATATGTATGATACTAAAACATTTTCTGCATCAAAATGAAAGACACAAACTGCAGAATCAAAGAAAAGCAGTAAAAACAAATAATCTCAAACACAGACATTACTGAATCAGACTAAGTGAATTTACAAATGTTTTCCAAATTGTACCCAAGCCAGACTCTGTAAAGTGCATCTTTTTTGTCAAAGACAAGAAACAAGCCACACTTCACAAAAGAATTTTCTTACCAGTCTGCATTTGCTCGCTTCACAGCTTCACCATCTTTGGAAGGCAAGCCAAACAATTGATGGGCACATTTATTTGGATCCTCAAATGCCAGCGTCATAAAACTCTCCAGGATGTATTCAATCAAATCATTGAATTCCGCCTGTACAATATATTGACATTTATAAAAATCCATTTACATAATTATTTAATTAAATATTTAATTGATTCTATCAATGAAACTCCAAAAAGTTAACTCTTAAATTTTTAATTTTTTTTTGAGGTAATGAGCATCACTTCATGGTACTGTCGTTCATTTGTACTTAGTAAGTAGCACTCTCAACTTAACATTTGAGACAGGCTTCTCAGTATTTTGAATGGGGGACAAGATTTCATTTGGCCAAGTAGATTTGTGTGATTGACTTTTGAAATAAAAACTAAATTTGGGGCATATATTAATTTCTGTAGTAAGTATCAGTCTTTATTCATTAATTCTACAGTTATTTTACACTGAAGATTTAGTAACAAAATATAAAAGAATAATTACAAGTCAATTCTTTAAAAATCAACTAGCAGAATTCTGTAAAAGTTATCTTATTATTCTTGTCAACATTACTTTAATATTATATAAGTATTTTTTTAATATTTATTTTAAAGATCCTTTATTTCAATGTCATTTTTCATGCCAATTCTATATCTACATAATTACATTTCTAATCTGACACTGTGAAATTTCTTAAAAGAATCATTGTGCTATCACCATGATACTCAAGGTGTTGGAAAAATTATTGTCTACATCATTTAAGGACATTTGACTTATTGGGGTTTGAATGGCTACAGAGAATATAATAGGTCAAATATTCAAAAATTCTTAATAAAACTAAACAAAAATAAAACCGGCTAAAATTTAGCAGTAGGAGTGATAAATGCCTTAGACATATTTAAAACATTTTAATTATTTTTAAAAAAGCAATGTACACTAACAGCATTTATATTTAAAAAAAGAAAAAGGAGACATCAACAGTTAAAAAATACTTACATATTTAGTACAAGTGGAGTCACCCCAAATTTCTGAAAAGGTCTTCAATATAGGCAGCTGAAGCAAAACATCTGCACGATCACAGTCTCCAGCAACATGATACATCATTGTTAATATGGCAACATTCAGGTTTTCCTTGTTCAGACCATATTGCTCAAGCAATGTGCCAAATGTATGCATGATTTCTAATGATGCAAACCTGTAACATGAAACAGCAACATTAAAAAAACACTGCAAACAAAAAAAATTAAATAAACCAAAAACCAAGTGTAATACACAGACAAAGCATGATTGTGTTTATTTTAAAAAGAAAATGAAGAAATTTTGGGGAATAAAGTTCATTTTGAAATTTTAAAAACTTTTTATTGTACTGTTTGTTTTTTTAATTGTTATTATTTAGTAAAATATAGAAAAAGAAAAAAATAAATAAAATATGAACAGCAATGGCTACAGAAATCTGACATGTGGCATGAATAGAAGTGAAGAAATCAAGCAAGGTTTAATTAATAAATCCATGTTGAGCTAAACTGGGAAACATTAAAAATTAAAATATATATTAAAGAAATTAAAGTTTACAAAAAAATTTAAATCCCAAACTTACTGCTGAATATGAGAGAGCATGGAAAAGCGGGGAGGAATAAATCCTCTAGATGCCCAATCTTCAAGCAAGAGCAGAAAAATGTGGTTAGTATGTATAAGATCACGCAGGTATGCCATGTCCTGCAATGGTAGCTGATAGAGGCGTATCAGCAAAATGAACAGCCGCTGTAAATCACCCATCTGTGCCAGGCATTCTAAAATCAAAGTGAAAATATTTAAAATACCCATTAGCGCTACCTCAATGAAAATATATACAGCTGAAGCCGTTGTTCAATGTCAAGAAAGATAATTCAAGAGAATTCTTTTTTGTTTTGATTTGTTTTGTTTTACATAGAAATGCTCTAAATAGTACAAGCAAATTTGAAATCAAATTAAACTGATGTATAAAATTTAAAGGAGAATTCCTTTTTTAATGCATATGTTCTAAAATGGTGAAAGAAAAAGATAAGGTTTTGTGTGAGAAGGAATATATTATTCATTACTTATTAATCACATGACAGCTTGAAACAGTAATTAAGAATTTAATTGTCCAGAATGTAAGACGTTTTGGAAAACAGAGAAATATGAGAAAGAAATTATTAAAAATTAAAGGTAATCTAATACTACTATTCCTAATATGAGGATGATTTTTGTAAAAGTGCATAGATGCATATGTGTGCACTAATTTATGATAAAACATGCTCTCTTAACTATCAATGTTATTAAATATCAATGATGAAACAAGCTGACAAGATTTCCTAAGCCATACAACTCAAATGTAATGGACTTATTTTCTTTTTTAATACCTATGCTTTTACTCTGTAAGTTGTCAAATTTTAATATCCATGCTTACTCTGTACGGTGTCAAATTTTAATATCCATGCTTACTCTGTACGGTGTCAAATTTTAATATCCTTGCTTACTCTCTACGGTGTCAAATTTTAATATCCTTGCTTACTCTGTACAGTGTCGAATTTTAATATCCTTGCTTACTCTGTATGGTGTCAAATGTTAATATCCTTGCTTACTCTGTACAATGTCGAATTTTAATATCCTTGCTTACTCTGTATGGTGTCAAATGTTAATATCCATGCTTACTCTGTACAGTGTAAAGATATGATCCCTCCTTCATGTCATCTTTGTTTGCTAAAATCACCTGGAAAATCTGGTTCAAAGTGCACACAACCAAATGGAGCCTGCAATTATACAAAGAGAATAAAAAAAATAAGCAGACATTCTTAAATTATTATTTGACTAACAGAATCTGATTAAAAATCTTATAAACATTCATATGAATGCTAAAGAAATCACACAATGTGATAAACATACAAAAACTGACAGAAGACAAAGTCCACAAATGTGAAGACATCAACTGACAGATTATAGAGAATAAATCTTTAAAATGTTGACAGATACCCAGTTTAACTGACAGAACAATGAGAAAAATCAAAAATGAGACAAACAAGCAGACTCAGTTTAAGTGACAGAATAAACAAATTAATCATAAATATAGCAGGCATGAAAAATGACAAAAAATAAAAACCACAAATGTGTCTGGCAAACAAACTGACAAAATAAAGAATTAACACCCCTATTACAAAGATTTAAAATTAAAGAACAATCAAGCATAAAATCTGCTACCTATATTTAGCCAGGGCGCTTGTTTCCTGCTTGCGATGTTGGACAACCAACAGCTCACAGTTACGAAAGCCTTCGTAGACCAGGAATCCAAACACATCCAGGTTCAATATATCCCTAAAAGTCAAGCGTTAAAACCAATGAACCAAATCCAGCACCCCCAAAAAATATATTTAAAAAATTAATAATAATAAAAAGAGACTTCAATTTTTCCAATGTATGTATACTTGAGACCAGAATTATTTCCTACACTGTAAATTAAATTTTAATCTTGCTCTGATCTAGCCTAATCAAAGGACCCTCAACCTCCAACAAGTAAAATAAGCAAGCCGTAACCCCTTTCTAAACTAGTAAAAAGTTGGTTTATAGTAAGTAAATATCAGCAATATTTATTTTTAAAAAATAACAAATCAATGTTATAATAATCAAGGGAATGCACTTTTATGCAAAGTTATTGAAGTATTACACAAATAACTGTTTAAAAATAAAATACAAATTTCAAAGAGATATATTCTTTTCTGTGGTATTTAAACAATTAAAAAATTTTAGTAAGAGCAATGAAACTATAAACTCATGAAACATGAAGAAACAAAAATCTTTTGACATCAATCTTCCTCACTGATATTAACAGAAATCTAACTGCTGGGCAAAGAGGACACTCATTTTATTCAATGGTAATGACCAAAACCCAAGCTAATTTTTAGATTTGAAAGGATAAAAATTTTACACACTAGTAACAACAGACGTCTAAGTGAATATTTGGGCTAACAGGAGATTAGTTTTACTCAAAGACAAAAACCAAAGTCTAAGTAAATATGTGGGATAAGAGGGCACTAATTTTACCCAATAACCAAGAACTAAAGTCTGAGTGAATAATTGGGCTAAATGGGAACTAACTTTACTCAATGACAATAATCAAAGTTGGAGTGAATATTTGGGCTAATTGAAAACTAGTTTTACTTACTGATAATAGCCAAAGTCTAAGTGAATATGTCGAGCATAGCTGAGGAAAAACCCAATAATCCACATGAAGAAAGAATCATCCAAAACCTCTTCAGAGGTACTCAGCAGGATTTTCTGAGACAGAAAAAACCCAACCCAAATCCAATCAATTTTTTGTATATTTATATGTTTCCAACACTGCCTATTAGGCAAGATAGTTTACAACATATAAAATAAATCAATCTACTATAGTAAACAACATATAAAATCAATCTACTATAACTGTAATGAACATATAGATGCTAAATCTAATCCTTCCTTCACCCAAATAATAATATATTCTGTATGATGAAAGCAAAGTAGTATAGACCTAATTAAAAAAAATAACATTGCAAAACACACCAAATTAGACTCTTGAGAATGTAAATTACAAAAAATAACACAGCATGCATTGAACCTTACCATTAAACACTTGACGATGTTACAAAGTCCAGAGCAAATTATTTCTGAGGCAAACTGTTTCAAGTACGATCTGGAAAGCAATTATCACACCAAATGATGAATAAAAATATAAAATGTAATAAACCATCCAAACATATATGTCACTGATTGGTCAGACACAAACTTAAGCTTGCATGCAAGTAGGTAAACAACAAACACAAAAATATAACTAACACATACATTCTACTCAGTCAGGTAGTTCAAAATACTAGTATGCACTCCATATTCCCATCTTCTCACTCATCTATGAATATGGTCATGAAATGAAAATAATTAATCAGCAGATAAAACAATCTATGCTTGACAGATTACTTACATGATTATATCAACATCCATTAAACAGGATCCAGAATTTAACTCTGACGCAATCTCTTTTTCTGTAGCTTGTAATTTCTGAAAGTTTTCCCAAATCATGGAAGAGGCTTCAACAATATTTTTTCCGACATCATCTTCTGCTTCTTCATCTTCTAAAATGATGCCATCATCAGTAGAATCTCGAGCAGCTTTTTGCATATCCTTAAGGATTGTCCGATTTCTTGGATGTTTCAACTCACTTTTTCCATTCTCTTTTTCTGCACTATCTTCTGACATATCTTCTTCATCTCTCTCACAGGTTTTTTCACAGTTTTTAGGCAAAGATGAAGACTGAGACTTTACATAAGATCTATCCTCTTCGTCAAGCTGCATATCTTTTTCTTTTCTGTCATCAGATGAGCTAGGTAGTCCACTGTCTGAACAGTTGTTACTGTCTGGTGTCTTTTCATTTATGCTATGATTGTCATAGGAAGAAGTGTGGGCAAGATCAGTAAAACAATGGCTACTGAGCTGCAGTTGTTCATCAAAATGCTTTGGCAAATCAGCTGAGTTGTGAGAAGGAAGGAACTCAAAGATGTCCGAACATGATCTGACATCATCCTCTGATTCCTCATCATCAAATTCTCCATCCAGCAAAACTTCAGCCTGAAGAATAACAACACGTTGCCAAACATAACATACAACGAAAATAGACATTACAAAGAAAATCAGCAGCAAAATTGATTCCAATTATTTTTTCTTTATTAACATTTGAAATAAATTTAAGATTAGGATCAAATATTGTTCAAACATTATAATATATATATTAGCATTTTAAATGTTTAATTTTTTTTTAAAACCCTAATACTTATATATAAAAAATAAAAAAAGTCAGTAATTTAAATGTTTATGTAAAAATAAAAATCACAACATTTCTCCATTGAAAAAAAAAAAATTGTCAAAATACACTTACATAGTCTTTGAAAATCAGAGACAAGAGCTGTACGATCGAGACGACCCATTCCTCCTGAAAAAATTTAAATGAAGGTAATAAAACAATTCCTACGAAATGTGAACAGGTCAAGTACAGGTATGATGGCATCAGATCTGAGTGCCAAAAAGTGGAAAAGTTATCACCAATTTAAGTGAACACTGCAATTATTATTATTTAACACAGGTGGAAAGTTTCATTTTTGTCTGTCATGCACTATATAATCCAAAGGAATATACAATTTCTGACTACAGATTTTAAATTTAAATTAAAATATTTTTGAATGATTACTTAATGGATAAGAGAAGAAAATCATCTAGATAATTACAATGTGAAATTCATCATATTAGTACTTCTCTAAAGAGAAAATTAAAGTAGCACATCTGAGGAACTGAAAGGAGTTGTTATAATTTAAGCTGTGTTATCACTAAATGTGACACATTGACAAACAAAACAGAAAATGAAACAAAACAAAAATAAATCATAAGAAAATTGATTTCCTTGTTTTTACTCTACATTAAAACTTTTCATCCAACACCAGAATCTAACATTTACATAAGCCTCTGAGGTTCATTTCACAAAACCTAAATTTATTTTATTCTATAAAAAAAAAAAAAATTATTTAATCCGCTTTGAAAAAAAGTAAAATAACTTTATATCTCACTCCTTGTTCATAAATAAATTTTAAAATACCAACCCGTGGACACAAATTACATACCTGTCAACAAGGGGAATAGTGTGATGGGGAAAGGGCCGAAGGAGAAGAATGTGATTGGCTTGTGCTATTCACTGAATCAGCCTTGCTTAGGACAATAAGCTAGTTCAAAATGAAAAGCAATGTTAGAATGATAAAAGATGTGTATAATGGTTCTTCTTTCGATGAATCATCTGATCCAGTATAACAGAAATAAAGCAAAATCTGAGCTTTTATCACCACCTGTCTACACAAAAGACGTGGACATTCAGACTGTTGTACTGTTCTGTATAATTAATATTATGTCCTGGTTGATCATGCATACATGGTGTTAGATTGTTTTGATATGATTTATAGTTACTATGTCCAGATCAATCAAACATATAAGTAAAAGAAAGCATGTAGGTACTATTTTTCAGGAAAGGTGGTTGGTAATATCAGTGGCTGCAAATCCCAGGTTTTACTGTATTCTGCCTACAAGAAACACACGTACACACACATACACACACACACACATACACTTACCTCAATATATTTCAGAAGAGAAAACTTTATCTGTGACAATTTACACACTCATGTGTCTAATATTAATTTTAACAGAGCAAACACACATAAACTTCGTTTGAAAAACTTGTTATATATATTGAAAAGCAAAAACATTTTTAATGTTTTATTTATTTCAATATCTCAAGATGTTTAATCAGAAAACTTCTGAATACTTATTTAACTACAAATCTACAAGAGTCTTTAAAGACAGTATATTTTCCTGTTGTTTAACATTTCACTATAATGCCATCAGTTGTTTGAAATGGGGGAAGAAATCAAAAACGTACTTAGCAAGATCTATAATTTGCATCTATTATCACAATTACTCCCACCTAGAGTCCTCACGTTACATTCATAATTCAAGCAAGAAGTAATTTTACAACTTTCAGCTTAAAACAAATTACATACATCTGCATTAATGATTATTCCCCACACACACACCTTCCCCACATAAAAAGATAATTTGGTCTTACACTTTTCACTATCAAATCAGAATAGAAAAACTAGGCTTTTGTCTCTTGTCTGGATAGAATGTCATGCAAATTTAAAACAGCTGTGGCTACAGCAGACAAGCTAGGTTTTTAAGAAGTGTCTTGTAAGAAATGTCTCTTTTTTGGACAGAATATCATGCAAATTTAAAACAGATGTGGCTACAGCAGACAAACTATGCTTTTAAGAAATGCCTCTTGTCTGGATAGAATGGTCATGTAAATTTAAAACAGATGTGGCTACAGCAGACAAACTATGCTTTTAAGAAATGCCTCTTGTCTGGACAGAATGGTCATGTAAATTTAAGTCATACATGGCTATAGCAGCCATATAACATTCACAAATGAGAAATCGTAACTAAGATGAACTGAGATTCAGTGAAGGGAGAAAAAAATCACCTATTAATATTATTAAAAGCAGTAACTTGGCCTTTTTAATCCAACACACATAACTCCTTCTGGTCCTCATCTTCAGCCCACTAGTTAACATGAAGGCATGTTTTGACAAGACTGACAAGACCTTGCTCAAAAGTACCTGCCCTAAATCAAGGGCAGATACAACAAATTCTTATATTTAAAAATCAAGAAGACAAGTAAAAGAAATCCTATGCCTTTACTCTCAGGATAGTTGACAGGTATGAAATAGGTATTTTCCGGTATCAAGCCACATTTAATGTACAAGAATTCATTTTACAAATAGTAAAACAAATAAGAAATGATATGTGAATAATAAATCAATGGTTCCAAAAAATATTCATTACCAGTTACTTTCGGCAATAAAGATGTGTTTAAAAGTTTTCTCTTTTTTTACAATTACATTACAGGTAATCAGAGTATGGTAGCTACTATGCAATGACAAGAAAAAAATATATAAAAGTTATGGAATGAACCCTTAGGTAATAAAAGATGAAGTGTTAATCTCCACATACCTTTTGTGGGTGATGAAGTAGTTGAAGAATGACCTTGTCCATCTCTGAGAGGAAAAAGGAGCTGAACACAGAAAATGTAAAAATGAACCATTAGATTAATAACAAATTTAACTTAAATTTTTTTCTGAAAATTTAAAATTTAAAAGGATGACAAGCGATTATGATATTATTTGAGCAAAGATAGCAGCATCACAGAATATAAATTTAATTAATTAGTTCTGAACAAAAAATGAAAATGCTGACATAAGAGAATATAATAATATTAACTATGACTTCGACCCTCTCTACCTCAAGCGATGACTTGTACTTCAGTAACCTCTATTACTTCATTAACTAATGAGTGATCTATGCCAGGAAATTTATTAGAATCTATGAATATTGTGATACAATGTAATATTCTTTATTAATATTGCACAATTATTATAAAACATATGAAAGATTTATGAACAAACACAACAGGGGCAACAAAATAAAATGTATACAACTCTCTATAACAGATACAAAATATCCTTTTTTCCAGTTATATTTAAGATGAATTGACACAAGAAAAGGAAGATGAAATTCCAGGGCTTGACAAATATGAAATATGCAGGTGATACAACTTTCCAATCAATAGTACTTTTAAATCAAAATTAATATAAATCAGTAAATTACAACCAAAAAAAACACATGCTCTTAATGATATTTACTAATTGAAAGTACTTCTAAAGTAAAGACTGACAAAACAGTCATTCTTTTGTATTTATCAATTAAAATATTTTAAAGTACTCTTTATAAAAAAAAAAATCCTTGAAACCAAAAGAATAGAAAATAAAAGGAAAAAAGAGAAAGAAAAAAACTGCAAGAAAATAATTTAAGGAATGTAATTTTTAAAATAACAGACAAGATGCTAATTGTTTTCTTGCTTTTTTATATCTTTTTTTATGGGAGAGAAATTTTGAAAGGGGAGTAAAACCCTTCCAGCTAACATCAATCAAAAATAGACTTAATATCTTTTATTCAACTTGTAATTTGGTCTTCTTCAAATCAGAGACTGTAAAAAAGCAAAAAAACTAACACATTTAAAGCACACACACAAAAAAAAAAAATATTAATATATAACACTAAAAGATAAGTCTTACAAAAATTAAATTAAAATTAATTTTAATCATTGAAATTGGCAAACATCTTCATACCTGAGCAACGACTGCTGTGTGATGGCCACAGAGTTGACTGAAACCTGTTCCAAGCTGACGGGAACATTTGTATGCAACAAATTGCGTAGGAGCAGAAGGCAATGGTTCAGCATCTGAACATCTGATGTCTTCAGGTTGCCACTCTGGAGAGACAAACAAAGTCACTGTAAGGAACAAGTTTGTCATCAAATAAATATATAAATTAAAATAATAAGTTTTGAATGTTTGTTTTTATTATAACTTTAGACAAAATGTACTAGACAAAAGGTGGTGAGATTAAAAGAAGAGTTGATTAATGAAAAGGAAAGAGATATTGCTATAAGACAGATCAACAGACATAAAGAAGTTATTACATTTCCATTGTTAAAATCATAGGCAACAGCCAGACAAAATGTAAGATAATAATAAAATTTGTCTTTGTGTTATTAATTAATGTATCAATCAATTTTAAAGACCAAATGAAGAGTAATCTAGATCAATCATGCAGATAAGCTAAATCAAAGAAATATGCATTCTGATAATATGTCAAACACAGTTCCAAAGGACATTGTAATATAAACATTTAAGTTCTAAAGGACATTATAAGCAATTAAAAGAACATGTTTCTGCTAAATTTTTGAAGATACCAATTTACATAAAGAAGCCTGATGACAACAGAGAGGGTCACTGTGCCATTCTTTAATAATGACAGTTTGATACAACAAAAGCAAAACATCCTCTGCAACAGTGACTCCCACTAACTGCACAGGGATCAAATACTGTACACGAATATTGTTGCCATGTTATTGTTTTCCAGCAATTACAAGTATCAAAATGAAATCTTAGATTTTGATTTTACATTAAAATAGCAACATTTAAAAAAACTGTTAGTTACTTCAACTTTGCCAAGATGCTTTTTAGAAAAAGTTGAAAGAACTAATATATGTTTTTCAAATAAACATTTCTTGTATGTGGATTCCCCATCACTGGGTCTTTAAGGTTAAACGTGTTAAATTTAATATTTAATGTAATGATGATGCAAAACGTGAAGTCTTAATTAGAAGATGGAGGCAGAAACACTATTTTAATTAAAATTCCAAGCATAATCTAAATACCAAGGCAAAAACCTATTTGGGTGATATTATATTTTGTTTCAATACAGTCACATGTAATCTATACACAAAGGCAAAACAATTCTGATTATATTACATTTTATATTAATGGACTTTTAAGTGCACCTATTTAGTTTAATTATAATTACAAAAATGAAGAAAATAAACTGATTTATTATTAGCAGAGGAAGATGAAATGCAAATAATGCTTTCTAAAATATATAAATAAGAAATGTTAGAGATTGTGTAAAACAAATTCCCTTTGAAAAAGGGTGTTCGTAAATGATAAATATACTAGTGACTTCTGAAATTAACATTTGTCATTAATCGTGACAATATGCAAGAACAGTATAATTTTAACTGCACAAGGAACACATAATCATGAAACAGAATCTAACCTTTTAAAACAAATTAAATGAGAATATCAAAGAAATGTGACATAAGCTGCTCCATTACAGAAGCTGACATACAGGAATATTCAAATTTATTGTTTTTCAGATAGTTATGGCATATAATTTAACATCTTATACTTTATTAAAATCTAATATTAAACTAACTTCTAATATATCATGAACATCAAATACTTATGCCTAATACTTCATTGAATTCTAATTTTTTAACTTATAATATTTCATTAATATCTAATGCTTTATTAACATCTTGAACTTTTAATATCTAATACTTCATTAACAGTCAATAATTCATTAATATCTAATGCTTTATTAACATCTTGAACTTTTAATATCTAATACTTCATTAACAGTCAATAATTCATTTACATCTTGAACTTTACCATCTAATACTCCATTAAAACCTAACATTTAATTCAATTCCAGTAATATTCACTAGATTTTAAATATATTTCATAATAACCACATGGCTGTATATATTTTAATCTTCAGTTCCACCAAACAATATTATGTTTCTGATTTTGCTTTATTTCCTTTTAATTTTCATGCATCACATGTAGTGATTAATGAATTCAGACCAACACTGTCTGATGTGTAAGCATTACAACAACAAAGAAGGGGTTTCAAATTTGCATGAACACAGGATACACGAGCCATCTGTAATACCATATATAAAGAACATTAAAAATAAATACATTTCTATTAAAATGATAAAGTACATGTAAAATGATACCAACACTTATCAATGACAACATTAATATAGCAATACCTTTTTCAAAGTCTGCGTCATTCTAGCATGTAGACTCTTAAAAAATTCAATGTCGGAACAGCAAGCTTTGGCATTGTCCACCAAAGCAGCAATGTCTCTTTGGCACTGCTGGCCCAGAGAAACACCAAATTGGAGGAAAATATCCAGAGGCTGAGAAAGGTTGGCCAGCAGCCTGTAAATAATGGTAGATCACCAAGACATGACTCAAACTGGTATCAAATGTAGTTGTGTTTTTTTAAATTATTATTATTGCTCTTTTTAATTAGTATTAAATTATTTTACTAATGTCTCAGATATTGAAACTTTGAATATTTGAAATTATTTGATATTTGAAACTTTGCTGGGAATGATTTTATATAAAGTAACAGCTCATGACAAGAGTTATGTTTATTATATAACAATTATTTATTAGTAGCATTATATTACTTAGTAGTATATTTATCATTTTTAAGTTACTAGAAAATGCAACACAGCAAGCTTATACAAAAGAACATTAACAGAAGTTAATGGGCAATTTTTTAAAAAGTCCCCTATGAAATTTAATAAGCACAACAGAAAGTTGAGATGTTAAATAGCTAACAGAGAAAATCATTAGTAAATCAGATGTATTTGTTGATCTCATTATTATTATTACTATTTTCAGTGTGTAGTTTCCCTTTTATGATATATAATTTTATGATTACAAACTAATCCTCTCTCCTCTCTTCTTGAATAATATGTGAGGAAACATATGCATATTGATACTATATGATAGTTCATACCATCGTCCATGTGTAGACACAACACAGGTGGTCAATTCCATCCATTGTAAAGGCATCATTTTGCAAAACTATCTGATAATGGATCAAACATTAAGTCTTTTTTGTATGTTTTTAAGAACTTTTCTTGAACTATTGGAAGAATGCTTTTCACATCCTAAAAATTTAACTTATCCCAAGCACAGGTGTAACTGGCTTAGACATAGCACACAATACTAAATTTATTTGTTTGTGTTAAGTCTTAACTCTTATGAATAAATATACACTTAAAAAAATTTGTAGTAAAAATATATACAAATCAAAAATTAAACAATAGTCCAAAGTCAAGTTTTCTCTGCAAAGACTTGCATTTGCAATGAAGAAGCTGGGCTAAAAGTAGTTTTAAATAACAGTAAGCTCTAGGCCCAGCAACATTAAAAATTCATTTCCAAACTGTCTGCCTACCACCGCAACACACAAGAGTGTCTGGTCCAATTTTCCAAAGTGTCTGTCAGTCATTAGGACCAGGCGAGAGGAAATCTAGCAAATGGATGTCTTTTAAAAGTGATATCATTGGGTGTCTGACATACAATTATGTTCAGGACGTCTTAAAGTATTTTCTCATCTATTTCTCTTCAAGTTGCCTTTTTTTTCCATTTTTGTTAATTTTGAGTATTAGCTTTATGAAGAAAAACCAGTATTTAAATATTTTCTTTATTTTAATGTTTTAAACTTTCTTTAATGTAATGTCAGAAATATTTGCATATTAAAACTATTAACAAAAGCCAATGGGAGGGGGGAAGAGGAGGAAAGTAGATAATACACACACATGTATATTCAAGAATACAATGTATCTCAAAGATATATAATTATTAATCTGTTGCAAAACATGTTTTACCAAACAGTTTTCATATAAATTATATCAATTTCATGACAATAAACCAGAAAACATGTTTTATTCACTTACTTATTAAATTTTGATCTAAACAAAATGATTGTACATATCTCTGATTTGCCTTTGTCAAATTTGACATAAACCCTAATCTTATTTAAATGAGTTTATTAAAGTGAAAAAAAAAATTTAATAAAAAATACAGAAGTCATTAAAATGTTCTCTAATATCAAGAAAAAAAGAAAGAAAAAGGACCATAGATCACAAATGTATGTGTGTGTGTGCAAGCACGCGAGTGCGTGTGTGCGCATACAGCAAGAGCATGTCTTATTTCTGGGGATGGGTGTAAGAAGGTGTGGTGGAAGTAGCAAAGTAAAAAAACAAAGAACATTAACCCTGCAAGAAACAAGAAGAGCAGCTGTTAAGATTTAAGTAATTTCCCCTTCATCTAAATATCTGTTGCTCATCTTGAAAGAAACACCTGTTCAATTATTCAATAAACTAGTATTAAATCTCATAGTTATTACTAAATTAATAAAGTATACAATGAACAAAAATGAAATTATTTCAATTCATAATCCTTTTGCCATCCAAATATTCTGTTCTATTTAGAGCTGACTACAAAATTTGAATTAAGAAGCAGTCTAAGATTAAGGACCATTCTATGCTATTAACAAAAAACAGACAAATACATATATTTAAACATCAATCATCTGCATCAGTCGTGTGACAGGTGCTTTTTTGATTTCGATGCTCCCAAAACTAATCTCTGAAATTATTTAATAATACCTCAAGGTGTGAACAGTGCTTTTTCTTCTTTTTACTCATGTTACTTCCCGCTTTCCCCAATCCCCCAAATAAGAAAGCAGTAAACATGATAGATGCAAATTGGATAAGTGATGTACAATGCACAAGGAGCTTCCTGTTACTCTTCAAGAATTCAAAATTGTCTCATTAGCTGTAAACACAAACTCAGAATGCAGTAAGTGAATATGGATTAGAGGATGTCTCCTTCAAAACTGCATTCCAAGTAACAGATGCTGGGTCATGGACACACGTGACTCTGGCCTAAGCACGTGATCAAGAAGTATCTGCCACATCTTGTTTAATGTTCACAGACAAAGACAGATGTCAGTTTACTGAACAGGATGAACAGTTCAGAAATAATGGTCGACTTAGAGAGTGTGGGAAGTGGAAGAAAGGGAATAAGTTAGTATGATCAGAAGCTAGATGCTCTGCAATACTAAATGATTTATTGGCTTCCCCATCTCTTTTTGTTTTAAACAATTATTTAAAACAACTCATGGTTGCTGCAGCAGGTTTTCTACAAATTCTGACTGTTATTATATACACTGTAAGCTAAGGTTAGGACACATCAATAATTTTTACTATTCACTCATGACAGTTCTTGCTTTACCAAATAGTGGTGTGGGTGTCTGATGGTATAAAAAGCAGCAACAAAAAAAATACAAATATGCTGTAAGTTGAAACTATTATAATGACTACTGGTTGAACAAATTTTAGACCACTTTGTCAAAGCATTTAATGATGATACAGATTTTTAATAATCTTGGTAATAATTTTCATAAACAAGCCCATGGGGGTAAAAAAGCACCAAAAGAAAAAGAAAACTCAACACTGGAAAAAATACCTCCCAATGGTTATTTTGGATATACTACTGTTACCAGGTTATATCAAATTCAAAAGTTACAACCAGTTATCTAAACTTGTCATATGCATAAAACACACACACACACACACACACACACACACACGATTTACTTAGTTACTCCTCACTATCCAAAGCGATTTATTATGTTCGAAACTAAAACCAACAAAACAAGTCTGTCAGGAATTGCTGACAGCTGCAACAAAACAAAAACAAAATGTTTTGAAATCTTCTGGCTTTAGATTTCAATGGACTTTGGTGATAATGACAATCAACACAACTCTAGCGACGGCATAAATCACCACCACACATCCTAAACTCAACATATCTGTTACTTCATTCACTTTTATCTGTTGGAAATATGTGGGATGTCAGCATTAAATAATCATGGCTGGACGAGAGTTATTACATGAATAGTGAATTGACTGATTTAATGCATTAAAGTGTTGTATAATGTTATATGTTAAAAAGTGTTGTTGTTTTTTATTTTTAAAAAAAAAAATCACAATATTTTCTTTATTAATAAATATTTGTAAAAATTAAAGAAACCAATAATTTACAAACAGGAAAAAGTTGTTCAACCCATAAAGGCATTTTTTTAAAAATACTATTTTTATTTTCACTTGTTCATTCAGAAAGAGACTTAAACCTAAGTGGTGTTTTTATTTTATTTTATTTCACTTGTTCACAGCTAACTGAACCTTGGATCGAACAAAATATTAAGCATATATATGCTTTATATATTTTTTTTAATTTCCTTCAATGACGCATGATATTTATAAACATAAAATATTATCTACTTAACAGTTCATTCAACCTGCTTAGAAAACAGGCATCAAACTGACAGTAAATGAGCATCATTGGCATGCCAAAAGGGAAATGATATTAAAAATTGTATCTTTTACTTTTTTCTCTGTTATCCAAAACATTATTTAGATTTATTCCAAAACAATCTTAGTTCTGGATCTATAGATTAATACAATTCTGCACTGCCATAAAGCTACATAAGTTATTTTTAAGTCATAGAGGAAAAAAGTTAGCACTAGATTAGCCACATCGGACTATGCTTATGGTTAATACTGATTGCTGAACCTTTTGATGAAGGTTATTTAAAATATTAAAATAAATGAGAAAATTAGTTGGTGTATACACAAAAATCAACTTCAACTCTACGTTTTCAAATAAAAACTCACTATACAACTCTATAGTATAGGACATCATTAATAACTATATTAAGCAAGCATGCAATTTTCAAAGGAAAAAAAACACTGAGTCAAACAAGCAGTTATTTTTCATTGTAAACAACTAAAAGAACACTTCTAAACCTGCTCTTACCTGATTGCTCTGGCAAATATGTCCTCATCTACACATGTCTTGATAAGTGGAACCAAATCCTGCAATATTAACAAAAATAATAAAACCACTCTGATATTTTCATGTTACAATTATAAATAATATTTATTATTAAGGAGAAATGAAGAAATATTTCCCACAGCAAAGATCTGATAGTAACTCGTAACAGATCAAGATGGAAATTTTCAGAGTAGAGAAACTTTCTTAGGAACATAGAGGCATTTTAGTTAACAGGAGTGGAATTTAATTTACTTTTAACAATCTATCTCTTATTATAACTGTGTGATCTAACAGTCAGAGAATAGGACAATGCTTAAGGCAACAAAATAACAAACCTTTTTGATATCTATAATCCTGCTGAAACAGTTGTATGTAAGCAACATATTTTTTAAAATATACACACTTGTTACTTGTAAGTAATCCATTGCTATGAGTCAGTTGAGAAGCTACACATATCCATCTCTTCTATTTAATGACAATTTAAAATTTTTAAAAAAATTAAATCAATAAAATGAAAAAGTCCTCTTCCAAAATTCAAGCAAATTCTCTTTGTACCTCCAAGTGATTTGTGCTGTCTGTATACTTAAGCACATAGCATAAATAAAATGAGAACTGAATGAAATAGCATAACTAACACATATTTATAGTTTATCTGCTTGCCAGAAAAATTGCACAAGCAAAGAGTTAGAGATTGTCTCTGTTAAATAAATTTTCCATCAACTGAATAAAAGTACAGTACTCTTTTCATCAACCAAGAAAACTCTAAACCGAGCAGACTGGAAACTCATGAATATATATGTGCATGGCACAGAAACTTGTATATATATTTTATCACCCCAAGTGTCTGTGGTGAACCTGAAGCCACTGAAATGTGATTGACCAGTTAAAGCCAAAATAATGCTGACTGTGCAAAAACAGTTTAATTGTCTTTTGAATTTGAGTACAATTGAAGTAGGGTTTCTTCTCAAAGAACAGAGGGGTTTCCCTTTCACACTAGCCATCAAAACAATAATAAAAAAGAATCAAAAGGTGCTTTTATTTGTAAAACAAACAAGAAACGGATTTCTTAAAAAAAAAAAAATCATGAAAACAATGACGTGGTTGCTTTTAAATTTAGCATCTTCCACGTAAAGTAGAGAGCAAGACTATTTTGAATAACTTGTGGCATTTCCAAATTCATTTCTGATCTTATTTTGCCACAATAAAGGTAATTTTGGCAAGTCAGAGAGAAATATATTTCTTAAATCAAAAATACAAGTATCATGTTTTGCAATAATATAATAAAACTGTAAAATATATAATGCATATATAAAAATACAAATATAATTAATCTTAATGGTTTAATCTCTGATCTTACTTTATTTTACATGATTAAATAACTGTTTATATTTTTTCTATAAAAAAAAGTAGATTTTAAATTTAAATTAAACATTTGTCAATGTTATTTAAAACATTAAAATGAATTAAATAAATGGTATATTTCATAAATTAAAACAATAAAAAAAATCTAAATTTTAAAACAACAATTAACAATGCTAATTCAAATTACAGATAGCAAATTTTCATAAAAGTTATTTTACTATTAAAAAAAAATATTTTAAAGTATTTACATGTACATAGATTTTCAAAACTGAACCAGCATTATATTTAACAAGATCATTATGTTGATGCAACAGTTTGTAAAAGAGACAATATTATATTAATACAGAATATATACATTAGCCAAAATGATTCTGAGGACCCAAATAAGTATTATTAAATGCATAATATTTTACACACCTTGTCTATTATTTTGTCAAAGGCAAGCTTGCGGCGGACATTTCTCAGCTTTGCTTCTTCTTTTGAAAGATTTTCAATTATCTCATCTAAGACATCTGCAAAGGACCACCATTTCAAATAATGCAGAAAATTTCAAAGTTAAAACTACAGGTGATAGTGATTAATGTCAGTATATTCCTTAAATATAAAATTAAAATCTTATGAGCAATTAGTGATTAAAAAGATCAAAATTGAATCATTGGACTGCTGAAATAAATACTGATTTTGAGACTTTGTTTTTACATTAATTTAATTCATTTAAGTTATACTTCATTAGAAAATAATATGTATAATTATTAATATGAAGATGTACACAGAGTGATTTCTTTAGATGTAAAAAGAAATTCAGATGGATCATAAACAGATACTCATGACTTTTCAAACGAAATCTATATGACTTTATGAGCAAATATTACTCATTTACTGAGAAAAGTGGAACCAAATCCTGCAAAAAGGTGTTGTGTTGTCTTTTTTGTGTGTGTGTGTGTTTGTGTGTTTAATAATTTTAATCAAGTGAATCAGACTGATTTGAAATCATTTTAAATGTTAATAACTATATATTATTATTAACATTGTTATCAATTAAAAGTGAATGTGATGAGCTTGATTGCTGAGCATATACATAATGTATAAAAGTGTAATAGACATTTTCTTCTCTTTGTGGTAGTTATAAATTAGAGAATACTAATGCAGTCCCAAAGTGAAAGAAAAAAATAAATGGAAAGAAATCTTATTAAATAAAGACATTATCTCTAATGAAGGAAAAACAATCATAACTATGGTAATTGCTGAACTAGACTCTAGAAAATTTAAAGACATAACAACCATCAGTAGTTTTCTAAATGGCACAACTATCATTTTGTATTATCTTGTTTACAGGATGGGAAACAGTCATTGAGTCAAAGAAACAAGGTCACTCAATCACTCGATATATATATATCAGGTATATGTAACTAACTCCTCTATTAATATTATGTCTATAGCTGTTCACGAAAAACAAGATTGAGTGGATTAATGCTGTAAGTGTACATTTTATTTTGTTTTTACTAGCATTATTAGCATTTTTATTTTAATAATAAAATTATTATAAGGGAAAGAAACATTGATATTTTAAATAAAATGTTCTAATTGTAGCCATATAGCATTGTCTTTAACAAACTGATAAGATGACTTATGTATAACAGGAATTATTTTTAAATAAAGATTGGCAGGGAGGATTGTTGGGGTTTGGGGGAGCTGTATTAATATTAGTTTGTAATTGATTTCCTTGATTATGTTTTGCTAGGGGGAGGGAGTGTTTAGTGTTTGTCTATTCTGAGTTAATTTAGTCAGATGCATGGGTCAGATAAAATAAAAGTGTTGCTTGTTCAAATGTATAAAGCAAGACTTGTAGTTGTAAAAGATGATAAAACTATAAACAGATCAAAACGATCAAATACTCATTTTGAATAAATCACAAGCTGTCAAAAATGTGTTTTATGGTCGCACCCTATGAAATTAATCCATGCTTCAACCTATATAGTTAACAATATGCTGAAAATTAATTTTTTGTGCACTCTTTGATTTGTTAAAAACTGCACTCACATTTTGTTAAGGGCGAATATTTCAATACATCAATCTTCAATAATACTGTCAAGGAAACTAACCCATTTCTCTAATTCTTCAAGACATGCAAAAGTTGACCCAGTCTGTCAATAAAAGGTGACCTACCACTTATCACAATCAACCCTTGACAATCACTTGAGAGAACTTAATTGATGTGGCCCAAAAGACATGGCACACAATTGTAAGACATGCTTATCTTACATAAATTGATGCAAGACATGATTGTCCTATCAGCAACATTTAGCACAGTTGAAACTATGCTTTTTAATTTCAGCAAGCTTGTTTAAAATAAAATTAATATATTAAACAGAAACACTACAGATCTTATGATGCAAGGCAATTATGACTATTTAGTTGAATGATTATGCTCAGATAAAATTAAATGCTAATTATTTACATATCACAGAAAAAAGTATGAACCCACTTGGACACTTTTATATTTATTTTATTTTATGTGACTGCTATGGAGCGCTAGTAAAAGGTTAAGGAAAGTACAGATGGGGGAAAAAATGTGCATTTTAGGATTTAAAAATCTGTACTTTATTTTCCTGTACACTAAAGTTATTACTATATAAGCAATCAAAATCATTTTTGAATCTGCACACAAGATATCTTAACACATTTAAAAATATTTAGTGAGCGTATGCCTCAGAAAACTGTCATGTTCAGAGAACATAAATCACAATATTATTAATAAAGATGAATGTATTTTTTAAAAATTTAGAACATTAAAAATATTTAGTGATCATATGCATTTGAGAACTGTGCTTTGTTCAAAGAATGTAAATCACAATATTATTATTACAGATGAATGAATTTATATTTAATAAAATATACTTCCTCTGAATTTCATAACAGTATTTTTTGTTAATACTGATACTGTTAAGACATCTTGCACTTTAGGGTTAACATTCTAATAATTACATAATTATCAAATAACAGGCTTCGGAAGCAACATTATATTTAATGTACTACTATCATGAGCAGAGGTAGTATTGATGAAAGGCTCACAAAAATGATAAAAGCAGTACCTGAACATTTTTTTTAAAATTGCCTTATTTATAAGTATACACAGAAATGACAAATATGAATTTGTAAAAAGAGAAATATTTCAAATATCATTATCAATAAATCAAAACCTTTTCATATCTAATCCATTCTATTATTTTTAAATAAAAAATAAAAAATTCAAAAAGGATGAATAATAATAATTTTTTAAAAAAATAATGACATAAATCATTAAATTGCATCAACACTGATACACCATACCTCGAGTATTCACAAATGTGATTTATTAAGCACAATGAAGTTATTTTTCTCTTCTTAATGAAGATTCATACAATTCTTCATAATCATAGGTGCAATTTCCATTTATTTACAAAGTAGAATAAAAAGCTTTGTGTGACGATTAAAATAAACAAAACATGAAATCAATGTTATTTGTTAACTAAAACACTGATTGTATGTATTTCTAAATCCAAAAACATGTGATTCCAGCATCTAATCTACACTCACAGTCACTGCGATCAATGGCAACTGAGTAAGTCTTGCAATCCATAGCTGAGGTTGAAAAGTCAGAAACTACCAGCTCCATAAACAGTGCCAGTCTGTCAGCAACCAGTAATCCACACACACTAAAAGTAATAGTATACACTGAAAATAATCTGAGCAGAAAAACTGCACAAGTGCGTGACATGAGGTCTTCACTTTGCACAGCATGTGATCTTAATCTTCTTTGCAAGAGATTAAACTTTATCCAGCTAAATGAATTTTATGTTAAAGTCAGTCATGAAACCATGATAATTTTCACACTGTTTGAAAACTTGTAAGATTAAAACTAGAAAGAAAACAAAACCAGTCAAATTTGTGTGTTAATTACCTTTGATATAATCTTTCATTCTGACTATTCAGTTTATGAAACTGAGAGGTGTTTAATTTTCAAAGAACAGACATCAAGCAATCTATACCATCAGCATCAGTCTACTTTTAACAAAAAAGTGCAGGTGATGTAGGGTGCATTCTCTGAAGAAAAAGAATAGCTGGTGACAACTTCAGGCGCTGACAGAAAATTAATCAATGATGTTCAGGCCAGAGTTCAACTCTGGGTAATTGGACAGTTCAACAATCGTTCTAAGTACCCCTGAGGGATTTTAGCAAACAGAAGCCCACTGGGTAAAAAACTTGCAATTGCAAACCAGCGACAGCTAAATCATTAAAAGAGTAAGGCAAATGCTAGGAATTAGAGATATTTAAACCATTTTAAAAAAAAATTCTATTAAGTTGTTTAATCCAGATTCTACTCTAGTCGATCATGATGTTCAATATTATAATTAAAATAAACAAAAATTAAATATTTGAAGAAAATTAATGATAATAATAGCCCAGAATACCAAACAATCCTGCTCAATATAGTTTTTATAACTAAATGCAATGTAAAAATGTTCAATTACACTATAATAGTATAAAGTTCATCAATAACTGACTTTCCTCATGCTTAATTTAAATTAAAGTGTTGTCTGATATCTAATTATTTTTTTAAAAATTAATTGAATAGTTAAAAACCATCATCTTCAATCAAGGCAAACTATCATTCCTTGCGAAGGGATGTGCAACAGAGCAACTGTTGGCTGTGTATGGGTCTGCAATGACTGAAAATTTCAAATGAACCATTTCTGAGAAGCATATGCACATCAACTTGCCAAATTAGCATAAGTGGTTCAAGTGGCCACTAATCAAGACTCCTTAAATGGTAATGAGACATTCTAAGCAGCGTTCGCTTGATGTGGTGGGTGATGGAGGTTGAAGGTGGGATCAAAACATGGAAGATCACAAAGAGGAAAACTAAGTAATTTGAAAATGAATGGAAATTAAAAAAAAAGATATTTTAAAGTAGAAATTTGTAAACATTACCTTCACAGTCATCTGACGGTATATACATATCATCAATTACACATCCAATCCCACTGGCACCAGAATCTCCCGGTTCCATGATATTCCATTCCATTTTTCGTGTGTAGTGTGATTCCCAGTCGTATACTCAAGCCAAAAATGTGCTTGCTTTTGGTTTTAATAAGAAATGTTGCAGTGTGTGTAGAAGTCTGTGTAGTTGGGGTGAGTACAAACAAGCAGAAATTTATTTTATTCTTTAGCCTTTAAACTGTAAAACATATTCTGATGATCTCCTTTTATTTAATATTGTCATATAACAAGTCATGCAAGAAAATGACAAATGGATGGCAAGTGATAAATACATTTGTTCAACAGCCATATATGTGTCTAGGAGATAGTACCAGGCATGGAGCTGAATCCACTGTTGATCATCTCAGACTGAAAAGAGACAATATATTTAATTATAAGGACAAAACAAAACACAGCTACAGCTTAAAAATCAGTAAGGTAATCTTAAAATATTTTAGTGAATTTATTTTTCTGTAATAATTATGCTCGTAATGACAATTTTTTAAAAATGATTTTATTCTGGATACACAATTCATGTCAATGAACTATACCTATTTTGTCATGTCAATGAGAAAGAGAAATGGTTTTTATTCATGAAAAATTCACACCGATGAATCATATTTATTGTCATGTCAGTGAGAAAGATTCTTTTGTTACGATTTATTTTAGATAAATCAACTGTTCACAGCATTCAGTTACTGAGTTGGACCTTTCATTAGACATGTTCTTAAATCTTTCCCCTTTCTTACCTGAAGCTCTTAAGAAACAGTATTCAGATGCTGTTAAGCTTGCAAGACCAATTAAAAATGAATCTAGGTCAACAGTTGATAACACTTATGGTAAATCAAGTGCATCTGATGTCAAATCATAAAATATATAGGTAATTTAATACAACAAATAAGCGACTGCAGGAACAATGTTTCTGAATGAATATTCTATGTCACAAATACCAATATATATTATTTTAAAAATCAAAGCTGTAATATTATGCATGATGCTGAGACCCTGGACCACAGACACTTATGAAGATATGGCATTTCATAAATAAAATATCATCTGCATTAAAATAACCTGCCCATGATTGAACAAGAAACAAACTAAAAGGTTTTCACCATTTTTCAGTCTACAGCTCTTGGTGTTGCTATGGTTTCCTGGCAGTTTTTACTGCAAAACTGTGATCTTCGGTATGAACATAAGTTATGCTTCAACACCAAAATACAGTACTTCAACAAGTTGGTGGCCTCTTAAACCAAGCGACCTAGATTCCTCTTAAGCTTGTGGGTTTTAAAATGTGATTTTTCAATATTTTTAAAAACCTCGTCTTAATTACTTTTGTTTACATTCTGCAAAATCTACATTATCAAATCAATTTTGCAATCGAAAATAAGGCTTTAAATATTTAATTAAAACATATATTATGTCGTGCCTTATTACTAGTTGAACAGATTGTAATAGCATTCAATACTTCAATTAACTAAATTACAATCTATAGGATATATATATATAAGAGAATCTAGGAAACATTTCTCATAATTTTAAATGTCACTCGGCAGTCAGCCGCAATTTGTATACAAATTATAAGTAATTTTTATTTTATGCTACGAAAACTGACCTGTTCAAATCTCTCTTCTGGTAGCACTGAATAAATAAGCACCTTTGTTGGAAAATTATTGGGGGGAGGGGATATAAAATTAAACACTCTGATTATAATCAGGTGAATACAGCAGTCAGGTAGGCCTACTAGGTTCTAGCAGATGAGCGAGCACTTAATCGTGCATAGTAACAGATGCTGGCTAGACTGAGCCAGACGAACACTGCGCGGGTTGTTTCTTTTTAAATGATTGATTGATCAGTGAGCGAACTTACACAAATGTAAACATGTTTCTCATATGAAGATACCTGTATCGATTGATTCCGTTTCCACAGGGTTAAATGGCCCGACTCAAGTCAATGCAGTAATCAGCAACAAAGCCCAAGCCCAACACAGATCAATCGAATGGACTCGCGACGTATCGAATAATATTAAAAATTTTCCCCAACCCTTTAACAGGCAATCGTTGTACTCGTCTGCCTTTCTTCACCAAAATCTGTAATTTCTGCTAATTATGATAAGTATAAATATATATTTATGTAATGTCAGTCAACTTCAGATCACAGGCAGTACACGGGATAAAGTTAGATCGACCTACATTCAATGAGACCTGAAATTGCAAATTTTACATGCACATTAAAATGTGCTCTTCAAAGCAGTTGAAAATAACATACTTACACAGTACAAAGTACTGCTTCTTATTTGACTTACCTATGCAGAGACTACCAAGGTATATGGACAATATCTGAATGGCTACAAGTGATCGGCTAGCTAAACTGATCTCAATGTAAAGATGCCTTAAATTGCCCGGATGCACTATTTTCGTCTGCTCGTCCACCCACACGGTTTCACATAATTTAACGAAATTATTGTTTATTAATTAATGGATTTTGTTTTACAGTGCTGAACATGCAAATAAACTATTATTTATACAATAATAAGGGGCATATTTTAATTTTAAAAATCACGCAAAGTTTTAAGCGTGTGCTCAAAGATACACGTTTAACACTGCAACACGTGCCTGGATCTCACGTTTTCAAGACCAAGGTCAACAAAAAGTTTTGCGCATGTGCAGTCAAAACTAGCTGGAAAAAAAATAGAATGCAGTGTATGAGTTTGGGGGTGGGGGTAATACTTGCAACACCGTGAGAGCAAGACCGTCACGTAGAGTTTAAAGGTTTGATTTCTGTTGAACTGATTTCAGATTAGTAATAAGATTCCGTATAAGTCCTCTGTCGTAAAGCAGAAATACAATAATTAAAATTCATTCACATACCCGATGAGTGAGTCCCCGGCATAAAGGTGCTATCATGGGTTGTTGTTTTACAATGTTAGTTGACTTTTAGTGTGTGTGTGTGTGTGTGTGTGTTTGTGTGTGTGTGTGTGTACGATTTTCATTTCCAGCCTATATGACAGTTGACGAACTGACGTCAGATGAATTCAAACTCCCAACTTACACTTTATTCTTTTTTTTATTTATAACATAATCGAAGGGGCCCACCACCGAAGCTCTGCACAAGGGTTCCTCCCCACCACCACCACCACACCAATTGAATGAGACCTTATGGTTAAAAAAATATATACATGATACTTTAGTCTGTACTATTACCTATATATCTGTTAGGATTTACGTGGCTGAGGATTTTGTTATTGTTGTTTTGTTAAATTTGTTCTTTTTTTTTTTCGTTGTTGCTATCTTCCAACTTTCGGCTTTAGTCAGGCAAAGAAATAAATACAAGTCCTGGAAGGACTGTTAACACGAGAGGTCATCCATTCTCTTACTATTTGAATTCAATCAAAAGATTTCTCAATAGGAGACCCAACCCATCGCTCCTCAAAAAGGCACTCTTCTGAATTAGCTAATGAGAAGCTCAGTACTCTCTCTTCTATTATATTATTTGACACAGCATTAAGATTGTAGCAAACGTCATTAAGACAAAGACTGAGAGTGACTTATGAGACCGAAAAAAACCAACCAAAGAGAGTGATCATTTACAAAGAAATGTTATGTAAAGGAGAATTTTGACTAGGGCCTAATGGTTTCACTTCTCTGAACTAAATTTAAATAAATTATTAAGTGGAATTAATGTATTTTGTTTAAATGTAATTGAATGGCGAAGTGAAATCATTTACTGGAGATTATGATGATAAACTGTTGATTATTTGAATCTTGGGATGATTATTGCCTTGTATATAAATGATTCATAATGGTGGAGATCCTTTTGGAAATGTAACATCTAACATCTTACATCTAACTAAGCTAGCATTATTCATTTGGAGTGCTTTTGGCACACACCTAATATTTATATTAATTCCACGTAAAATACACATCAAGATCTTTATACAAAGTACTAAAACCCACGTGAAAACAAAAGATAGTATACCAAAAACAAAATGGTAAGCCAACATGCCAAATATCTGTATATAAAAAAAAATAAATGCACTTATAAAAACAACAACAACAACAACAAAAATAGGAAACAAATGAATTAATAAGTGAATAGTTTGATTCAACAGTAGAAAACACCTTTTGAAAATGACCTAGGTCCCTTTATGTTTCACTTGAAAAGGCAGCTCATTCCAAGTGGAGGGACCCTGGTAGGCAGAGGAACTGTGACCGTACGACTTATATATTGTGTTAATTTGTTAGTGTGACTGAGAAGAGTTGGCTGGGGGTTCTGAGCCGGAAATATGTGGATGTTATATAAGTCATAATTAATCAAAGGGAAAGAATGCTGCCAACGTGAGGCACATCAGCTAATTTGTCTGTCACTATGTTAGACGAATAAGGCCCCAAAGAGCAGAGCATGGACTGTTGTCAGTATTAGAGAACTTATATAGTAAAGTTCAGGATTAATAATTCTGATACTGCAACAGGGTTATTAAACAACCCTGCACGTGACAACTATACTCTTAAGTGCAGGATACACCATGAGCGTACTCTAAGTCTAAATGACGAACTTATCATGAATGTACTCTAAGTGCCGAACTGTCATGGTTATATTCTAAGTGCAGAATTCACCATGATTATACTCTAAGCAACAAGCTTACCTAGATTATACTCTAAATGTTGAACTTACCTAAATTATACTCTGAGTGTTAAACTTACCAAGATTATACTCTAAGTGTTAAACTTACCAAGATTATACTCTACGTGTTAAACTTACCATGATTAAACTCTAAGTGTTAAACTTACCATGATTACACTCTAAGTGCCGAATTCATCATGATTACATTCTTAAGTGCCGAACTCAACATGAATGTCCTCTACGTAATGCACTCACTATGATTACATTCTAAGTAGTGAACTCACTATGATTATATTTTAAGTAACGAACTCACTATGATGGTATGCTAAGTAATGAACTCACCATAATTGCATTATAAGTAATGAACTTACTATGATTTTATTCTAAGTAATGAACCCCCCACCCCACCCTTTTGATTGCATTTTAAGTGTCAAACTCACCATGATTATATATCTTAAGTGACGAACTCGCCAAGATTGTATTTTAAATAACGAACTGAATATGATTGCATTCTAAGTAACGAACGCGCCAAGATTGTATTTTAAATAACGAACTGAACATGATTGCATTCTAAGTAACGAACGCGCCATGATTGTATTTTAAATAACGAATTCACCCTGACTGTACTCTAAGTGCCGATAAAATCAGAGCCAGAAGTTCAGGAGTCATGTCCGCTAACAACGTTCGTTGATTTCGCGGATAGACGTAAGTGCAGTCTAGAGAGATATTTCGATTCTGCAAAGTAATGCGGTAAGGGCTCTTCACACACACACACACACACACACACACACACACACACACACACACACACACACACACACACACACACACACACACACACACATCTAAAGCAAATGACACTTCATAATTTTATAAATACACACGCCAACAAAAGCTAATAATGACAATAAAATGCTTTCAATTTCAGGTTTCAGTTTCAGAACGAAATTAATTAGGAGAGAAATATAAAATGAAACAATTTTGTGGACAAATTTCATTAAGTTTCTTTCTTTCTCGGTAAATCTTTTGAAGTTAAAGCACCGCTGATGTATTTGGAGCACTTAGTTCACAGAGGTAAAATAACATTGTCGAGATATAACACAGTGCCAGACACGTAACTCAAGGACTCTTAAAGACTGAATTTGACAGTAGGCATACTGTATATCCCTTTTGTATAATTACACCAACTTGCATCTTTTACTGATTCATCCTCGCTTTCTTCGGCAAAACCCAATGGTAAGCGAAACGCTTTACCCTAAGGTGTGTGATTGGGGTAGGAAATCAATCATATATATAGTTTTCCAGTCTGTGTGAAACTCTAAAGCGTTCTTGACCTTCGAGCAAGTGGGAGTTTTTCTAGAGCGACACTAAAGCATCCTTGACCTTCAAGCACATAGGAGGTTTTTCACATGGCCAGTTTTATGTTGCTTTGTCTAGTTCACGAAACACAGACAACATTAAAGTACTCATTAAAAAAAAAAAAAAAAAGACTGTCAAGGTCATTTGCTTGAATTTTCACTTGCAATGTAACTTATAATCAAACACATGGGAAGTGGGTTGTTTTTTGTTTTTTTTTAGGTTTTTTTTTTTTAGGTTGCATTTTCATGTTAATGGGAATGGGATATAAGTAATTGGTAAATAGTGCTTAAAATGCCTTTTCCCCCATTCAATATAAGTACATTTTTAGGCAATTATGAATGAAGAAAGTCGCTGAGATTATGTTCAAATCATGAGCGACTGCAAAGATAGAGGGCCCAACAGAGCCAAGAAACTCTCAATCATCTGTGGTTACAAAATGCAGCATGAATGTCACAAAGTCGTGAAATGGACCTATGAGCACGTGGAATTTTTTTAGCGACGCTAAAGTGTCTTTGACCTTCGAGCACATGTTTTTTCACATGGCCAGCTTTATGTACTGACGGTCAACGTCATTTGCTGGATGATACTCAAATTTTCACTCGCAATGTGACTTATAATCAAGCTTACAATAAACAAATTCATTAATGTTCCTAGCAATGCATTCATTTTAATTTTCAGCCCGCCATACTTTAGTAGCATTCGAATGATTGAAGTTTACAATCTGAATTTCGAAGTAAGTGCATTTAACTTGAAACGCTAAACTATTTCTGTCGGTTACCCCTTTTCCAACTCCACAGCATCACATCGCACCTTTAAGTCAAGGCCATGCAGCCTGATATACAGCACTGATAATAATCAAAGAGAATTTGCCAGAAAGCTCGGTCTGTTAACTGACAAGAGGACATATGTACGCAGCTGACATATTAATGGCTGAAAATAAACTTTTGTAATTTTATCAGTAACATTAGAGAGATAAAATCAATCCAGCAGGTCTGCAAAGGCAGTGAACTTTTCTTGACAAGCTGGCAAGTCATTTAAGTGCTTTCCACACCTGAGGTGATGACATCTGACGGTATGATTATAATTATTGACACAAAATTCCTGGTGTTTAATATGGTATATTTATATTGCGTTTTTATCTTTTCTTTTTCTTAAAGGGGATTAGATTAAATTAAAAGCTATACATACTTCTGTGTCATTTTATTTTATTTTAATCCTTGGGGGTGGAGGATTTAGAGCAATTAATGAATCTTCCAAGATCGTTGCAGAACTATTGTCTTCAGACGTTACATCTGCAAGTCTTTTCTGTCAGTTCCAAGCAAAAGATTTCACAAGCCTGTTTTTAAGTTAAAGATGATGGACAGAGAAAAGGGCTATTGAAAGAAAGCTGTAGAATAGTGATGATGAATGGTGGCCAGTGGGTCCATTACGCTCATGTCTGGCCAGTAGAGGCACAGATTAAACATAGGGCTAATGTCATGGTGGTTGTATTGTTGATGTCATTGCTTTGCTGTCCCCGATGTTGGAGGGGAGTAGGGGGGTATCTTACAGGCTAGTAGCACACCAAGTCTGTACCTGGTGAGTACACATGTCCGGGATGTTCAACCCCTGTCCTCTTCACTGATGTTTTTGTTGTCATCGCTGTTCCCGGGATTGTCCAGTAGGATGTGCATAGATGGGTGTGGCGGCCAATATAGGTGGTCGGGCATCAGTTATATCATGTCCGCAAAGGGATAATTAAAAATCTCCTCTGCGGATACTAATGCTGTCTATACACCCGTGAGTCTATTGTGTCAACTATCAACACTGATTTGTCTTGTGTATTGAATTCTTTTGGTGTAATCAATGATCCATATCTTCAGATATTTAAACAAGTCCCAAATTCGTTCATCACACTTTCTATTCATTTTACAAACTGTCTACACCTGTCTTCATCTGTTTACGACAAACTATGTATGTTTGAGTTCACTTGGGTCGAGCCATCTACTTGTCCATCAATCTGTCTGGTGTGCAACCAATCACGTCAGATTTTGACTTGGTTCTCACATAAGCTGCACAGTGCGAGAGAAGTTATGGAGGTGTATTTAACCAGCATGCATAGTCACATTCATCCAACAACAACAACACACAAACACACACACACACACACACACACACACACACACACACACACACACACACACTCGCATGCATGCAATCAAACACGGCATAGACTCTTACAGTAATGACCTGTCAAGATGCAGCTAGTTAAATTATATGAATAAACACATGCACGCGTATCGTGACAATCTTTATAACAAACAAAAGAAAATGGCTACTAATATTACCAAAATTTAGGAGTGAAATTAAAGTTTAAAATCAATCATGTTTTCCTACGTCACCACTGCTGACCTTTGTTTCTCTGGTAGGTCAGTTAGTGCATTCTTCTAACTACCTGGATCACTTTGGGGTGGGTGGGTGTTTCATTGGTATATCAGTTAGTGCATTTTTCTACTTCCTGGATCAGTTAGTGTTCCATTGGTAGGTCATTTAGTGCACATTTTGACTTACTTGGACACTCTGTATTTCACTAGTAGGTCAGCTAGTGCTTATCGACAATTCACCGCTTTGATTTTTCGGCAAATGTTTTATAAATGATTGTTATTTTTTATATTGTTCTTAGACTGTACTTAGTGGTAATTGTGAAAAAGTGTTTTATAACGTGAAAACGGTTCGATACCCACTCACTCTCCACTCTATATATAAAATTAGAAAAATACGAGTCGTCCGGTTTTTCTCTTTTATTCCGTGAAGGAAATACAGTCATTGTCCAACCCTTTTCACTCATAAAAGACTGTATACACGATGATTTTAATTTATTCCGTTGTCAGAAAATTATTTTTAAGTATGAGAAGAGAGAAAAAAGTAATATATAATAAACTTCTATCGTTTATCGAGTACCAAACAGATAATTACGTTATTCTAGTTGTTAATTCTAGTGAATATAAATAAAATAATTATGATTTAATTCACTGTGTGTGTGTGTTTGTGTGTGTGTTGGGGGGGGGGGGGTATTTTGTAGTCAGCTAAGTGCCAGATTTCAGAGTTAAATTTAAAGATGATCTTAATCTTCCGAAGGATGAATTAAGAAATCTGCTCATTTGGTGGACTGCCCTACAAAAGCAAAAAGAGGAATTCACACAAGGTTATTGTTCCAATGCCTCTCTGTGTGACGTCAGAAACCTCAGCTGTCCACAGTGTTTATGAAACGGTGTTGTGACGTCATCTTTATGATATATATATATATGATCATTGAGTTTCTGAGGTCTAATGTGGGCAGGGACTCTCAGTAGCAGTCTTGTGGGGATGCTCACGACGTACAGGAGATACTGACCAGTCTTGGAGGAGAGAGTGCATGGACGAAGCATGTATATTTATTTTAGCTTTATGAATATGACACTAAACTCTTTGTTTTATGTCCGTTTTGTAAGCTGTTTGCTGTCCGTTCTGTAAGTTGTTTGCTGTCCTTTTTGTAAGCTGTTTGCTGTCCTTTTTGTAAGTTGTTTGCTGTCTGTTCTGTAAGTTGTTTGCTGTCCGTTCTGTAAGTTGTTTGCTGTCCGTTCTGTAAGCTGTTTGCTGTCCGTTCTGTAAGCTGTTTGCTGTCCGTTTTGTAAGCTGTTTGCTGTCCGTTCTGTAAACTGTTTGTTTCTTGAACCTGATGATGCTCCATGTCACGACTTTGTTCCGGTCTGTTGTGAATTCAGTCACGTGTCTATGTTTGAAACCAATCGCGACTTTGTTCCGTTCTGTTTGTGAATTCAATCACGTGTCTATGTGCGAAACCAATCATGAATTTCTTCCGGTCTGTTTGTGAATTCAATCACGTGTCTATGTGTGAAACAAATCGGTATTAAAATACCATAACTTCTTTATTTTATACTAAATATTTTTTGCTTGCAGTTCGATTTTCCATACTATTGTCTGTACCACAACAAAACGTTATGGTTTGGGTTAACCAGGATGGAGAAATGTCTAAGTAGTAAGCATTTACATACACTGTAGTGAGTGACTGTAATACTAGGCGGTTGATATATTTCCCGAATTAGTATCTCCTCCAAATAACCATTACCACCATCACAAACAAACAAACAAAACTCCATCAAACCTATATTTCAGTGTTCAAGACACTCACTCCAAAAAATTCACAATATGGGTGTTAAGTGGTGCGTGCGTTTGTTTATGTTTGCGTGTGTGCATGTATTTAGAGGGAGGGAGGTCAGGAAGCGATGATATATCGCATGTCACACGATCGATATTTTGTCGTTTCCTCAACGTACGTGCGTCATGGTGGTTGGTGGGGTTTTTTTTAATGTATCTTGTGGTTAGTAGTTTTGTTTTAATGTATCTTGTGGTTAGTAGTTTTGTTTTAATGTATCTTGTGGTTAGTAGTTTTGTTTTAATGTATCTTGTGGTTAGTAGTTTTGTTTTAATGTATCTTGTGGTTAGTAGTTTTGTTTTAATGTATCTTGTGGTTAGTAGTTTTGTTTTAATGTGTCCTGTAGTTAGAAGTTATAATGATTCTTGTAGTTAGTAGTTTTAATGTATCTTGTGGTTAGTTTTGTTTTGAAATCATTATTATTCAGTCTCTCTTGATTATTTGCTCTTCCTCCGCCCACTCCTACACACACACACACACACACACACACACACACACACACACACACACACACACACATACACACATACGCACTAATTTTTCATTATTCTAAGACAACAACTACGCGAAACATGCTTCTCTTTGGGTTCTAGAGCAGCAGCCTAAGGTTTCAGACCCGAAATTAAACCTGGAATACAAAAGAATCTTTAAAAGAGAGATTGGATTGCAGGGGTGGGAAGGGGGGAGGCAAACGTCAACATTCACCAAGTGCTGTTCAAGTCACCTGCTATCTTGATTAAGATAAAGAAAGAATTTACAGAGACATCATGAAAAATAATGTAACGGTTTAGTGTCAAGCACTACACCCCCTTAAACTATTTTGTTGCCAACTTTCACTGAACTCTTTGTTTCGAATTTCACTGACCGCTAAAGCGTCATAGTTTTAAATTCGTTACACTCACCTAACCCAATCAGATCAATAGAGCAAAGCAATAGCGGTCATTTCAGTTCAGTCTGGTCCTGAAGAATGGTTCATCGTAAGATGTGCGTCAATCCAATTTCTAAGACACAAACAGCGCTAAGTGCATGCGTTAAAACAATCCTAACTACCTCTCGCCTTACTCTAATCCCTAATCCGTTATCTGGATATAGTGTAATCTGTTATTCCTGGATATATTACGATCCCCAATGCGTACCCCCTATCTTCTTCCTGTCACCAAGCCTACTTGGACAAGTCTGTCATCATTCCTACATTACAAACTGTGTGCCTGTCATCAAGCTTACATATATAAGTCTTTGCCTGTCATCAATCTTACATGTACAACTCTTTGCCTGTCATCAAGCCTATATGTACAACTCTTCGCTTGTCATCAAGCCTATACGTACAACTCTTTGCCTGTCATCAAACCTATACGTACAACTCTTTGCCTGTCATCAAACTATATGTACAACTCTTTGCCTGTCATCAAGCCTATATGTACAATTCTTTGCCTGTCATCAAATCTATACGTATAACTCTTTGCCTGTCATCAAACCTATGTACAGATCTCAAGGCGTAACCGTGAAATGATACATCATTATATTTTATTACACTCAGTTTATGTTTAGAGTCTCTCTTTCTCTCCACCTACCTCTCTCTAGCTTTGTCTGTCTGTCTGTCTTTAAATCTCCAAGAATGTTTAATGAAAAATGTATAGGTCAAATATAAATACTCATACACACATGCCTATTTGCATTCAGAAGGAAAATGTACACATGCCATGTGCTTGGTATGTTTTGGTCCTTTTTTAATGTAAGCAAACGTAGAAAGCCTATATGACGTACTCCCTTTAATCGAATGACCTTTGAAGAACTACTGGGAATTACACAAAACAATCGGTCATCGCTCATCTCCCTTCAATCCGGGTCCTCAGGTCTCGCGTGGACAAACTGCATACAAGTCAGTGCCTTGCACGTGCAGAACCGTCCGACGTAATCCGGTGTCGCTCGTGGAGACTAAGCCACAATCAGATTACCCATGCTCTCACCTCCACGTGTAGAGCTTTGCGTGTACTGGTGGTTGCTGGGCTACACCGCTCTTTTGGTGTATCGCCAGGGGAATCTTATTAGAGTACACGAATCAGTAGGTCATATATAATGATTACTTTTTTTTTTTTTAACTTTCATCGGCCTCCTTCCACGATATCGAATTGTTGACTGAGCTTGATATGTTGGTTAGTTAGCATGCAAAAGGTTGAAAACAACCAGTGTGCCGAGAATTAACCACATTCTGTCAGCTTTTTCTTCGCTGCTGAACGACAGTTAGCCATTGGTCTGTCTCATTCCCACTCCCTTGGAAGTGTTAATAGCCTAACTACAGAGTGGAGAAAATGATGTTGCTACCAGTTTACTTACCTTTAATATTATCGTCTGACGACAATTAGCCATCAGTCAGCAACATTTTCTTAAACTTGACGACAATTAGCCACAAATCTACAACATTGCCTCAAACTTGACAACAATTATTCACAAATGTGCCAACAACTTTTTTTCCAATGTAGCTTGAAGACAATTGGTCAACAATATGCTTTTTTTGTCCCAAAAATAATAGGAAGACAATTAACTATTTTCGTACCAATATTTCTCATAGCCTGATGCCAATTAAACAACAGTCTAAGAAATTCTCTTCATCGAGTCTGACGACACAGACAAAATTTGCTAATGCTAAAATATTCTGACTTTATTTAGCCAACATTCTGCAACGTTTTGTCACGGTGGTTCACGACATTTAGTCAACCTGGTCAAATAACTAAACTGAGCCAAGAGTCTGCAATCGTTTCTTAATAACAACTGACGACATTTAGCCAACGGTATGTCAATCTGGTAAAACAACTAAACTGAGCCAACAGTCTACAATCGTTTCTTAATAACAACTGACGACATTTAGCCAATGGTATGTCAACCTGATCAAATAACTAAACTGAGCCAACAGTCTGCAATCGTTTCTTAATAACAACTGACGACATTTAGCAAACGGTATGTCAATCTGGTAAAACAACTAAACTGAGCCAACAGTCTGCAATCGTTTCTTAATAACAACTGACGACATTTAGCCAACGGTATGTCAACCTGGTAAAATAACTAAACTGAGCCAACAGTCTGCAATCGTTTCTTAATAACAACTGACAACATTTAGCCAACGGTATGTCAACCTGGTAAAATAACTAAACTGAGCCAACAGTCTGCAATCGTTTCGTGATAAAAACTGACGACATTTAGCCAACGGTATGTCAACCTGGTAAAATAACTAAACTGAGCCCTGCAATCGTTTCATGATAAAGACTGATGACATTTAGGATGTACTAACTTCAAAGCACTGGTGATATTTATCCAAATTCTGTCAACTTTTCACCATTATGACTGACGCCATTGAACTAATGTGTGGAAGTTTTTCCATAGCAACTAAAGATATTTAGCCAACGGCCTTCAACCTTCCGTCATTAGGAGTGATGATATTTAGCCAACATAAAAATGAAGAAAAATATGAGTAAGAGAGTAGCCTTTTAAACTTGAATTCAAACAAAGTTGATCAAGAGGTCATAAGTTTAAAAGAGAAAAAAAATGTTTGCATTCAAAAACTGAAATACACTAATCTCTTTTAGTCTAAAAATAATAATATTAACAAGAATTCCTATAAATCAAAATAAATAAATAGGCAAGTCTGGAAATGTGCAAATGGACAGATTATGCCACGTGGAAATTGAACTTTTACTGTCAATAAAAATAAATTAATATTTACACCTTTGTTCAGGATGCGCAAATTTCACAATCGTTTTATAAAACTACCAAGAGTATATACTTATGCTTCCACTTCTGAGCCATTCACTACGTATGTCTGACGTCAAATGACGTCATTGTTCTGGAAACTCTTGTCATTCGGAGGCAAGCACGAGGACGTCCATAGTATATAAGAACAATCTTAAAAGTAGTGGACTAGATTGAAAACATAAAACGAAAACAGACAAGACCATATAAATGTTTAGTGGTAAATGAGGAGCACTTTAAGTGCTTTCCTGACTGAAATTAAAGTGTGACCACGCCATAGTTCAAAAAGACAGTTTGCTCTGTGTGGCAAAACCTGAAATAAGAAATAGCTTTGACCTCTAGCTTAGTTTCTCCTGATGGGCATGCACAAAGTATGAGTGGATAGTGGGGTGAGGGGGTGGGGGAAATACATAATTAAACATTTGTGTGTTTGATGTATGTATTTGGTGTGTGTGTGTGTGTGTGTGTGTATTTGATGTGTGTATTTGTTGTGTGTGTGTTTGATATGTGTCTATTTGAAGCGTGTGTGTGTGTATATGTGTTTAATTTGACTTTGTGTGTTTGATGTGGGTGTATGTTTGTTGTTTGCTGTGCATTATGGGACTAGCTGTCAATTAAGTGCGATCTCGTGATTTGTTTAAGTATTGATAGGTTCAAAGAACGAGACAACCAAATAAATGGTTTTAAAAGTATGTATTAATCCTGGATTAGGTAGAAATGAGTTTAATTAGCAAGAGTAGCTGATTATCACTAATATGATTGATACAAAGTGAACAGAGAGACAAATTAATATCTGTAACATGAGTTTAACGTTAATCATTGAAAGTATTAGTTACCCACAATAGCCAGGCCCTACTTCACAGCTAACAGTGATACACGAGAGTGAATAAACAAATAATTTTACTCTACGCCAATATACAAACTAATCTTGACCATTAGTAAAAATAAAATACTTTGCTAATCAGATGTGAACCAACACTGCCAGAGAAATTTAGTTCATTTATTTTGCCGCGGATTGTAGACTGTATGTAGTCAACCACTCAAGCTGTATTCTGGTCTGCGGAATCAAATTGCACGAACACTTTATTGGCTTTGACAGTCGGAGACAACGACCAACATTAACTAGCGTGTGTGTGTGTGTGTGTGTGTGTGTGTGTGTGTGTGTGTGTGTGTGTTGAGCATTGTTTTAAATGCCCTCTCCCCTTCACCTATTCCCCCTCCCAACCCCTTGCCCTAAGCATGGCAAGCACTGAAAACTCCGGTCTTGTCGGGTGAGTCAGTGATTGTTTTTGCACGTGCACTTGAAATCACACGCATTGCTTTCGCAGTGTTTTAATGCACGGGCGACTGAGTACGTTGCCCACAACATTTGTCATGGTGCATCTTAGGCCGTGCTTGTAAACTCTTAATCATTATTGACATACGACAATCAGTCCGAAAATGTTTGTAAACGCTTGTATTTGTTGTCATTACTGGCTAAACGAGTATCAAAATTCGAAAACGTTTGAAAACACTTGTATTTGTTGTCATTACTGGCTAAACGAGTATCAAAATTCGAAAACGTTTGAAAACGTTTGCCCTTACTGGCTAAGCGAGAATCAAAATTCGAAAACGTTGTAAACACTTGTGTGCCATTACTGGCTAAGCGAGAATCAAAATTCGAAAACGTTTGTAAACACTTGTGTGCCATTACTGGCTAAACGAAAACCATTTCGACACACTTTGTGCTCTGAGCATCTGTTGTCATCCAAAGACGTCATCTGAACAGTTACCCGTTGTCCGTGGTGTGAAGCCGAAATATGCAAATACATTTTGTTAATTCCGGTTGCGGGCTTCATGCGTGTATTTCATTTTGCCAAGCACAATTAAAATCAGCAAGAAAATAACCACTTCGTTAAGCTGCATTTGTAAATAAAAGTGATTAAGAGGTAATAGCTGATTACAAGAGAAAGAAAAACACTAAATTTGTAAATAAAAGTGATTAAGAGGTAATAGCTGATTACAAGAGAAAGAAAAACACTAAATTTGTAAATAAAAGTGATTAAGAGGTAATAGCTGATTACAAGAGAAAGAAAAACACTAAATTTGTAAATAAAAGTGATTAAGAGGTAATAGCTGATTACAAGAGAAAGAAAAACACTAAATTTGTAAATAAAAGTGATTAAGAGGTATTAGCTGATTACAAGAGAAAGAAAAACACTAAATTTGTAAATAAAAGTGATTAAGAGGTAATAGCTGATTACAAGAGAAAGAAAAACTCTAAATTTGCTAGCTGATTAAATAGAAATGGAAAACACTAAACTGGCTAGTCGGTATAAATAAGAGATAGAAAAACACTAAATTGAACAGCTAATTAAATAGAAATGGAAAACCAGCTGATACAAATAAGAGATAGAAAAACACTAAACTGACTAGCTGATTAAATAGAAATGGAAAACCCTAAATTCACCAGCTGATACAAATAAGAGATAGAAAAACACTAAACTGAATAGCTGATTAAATAGAAATGGAAAACCCTAAATTCACCAGCTGATACAAATAAGAGATAGAAAAACACTAAACTGAATAGCTGATTAAAGAACTAAACTGGCAAGTTGATATAAATAAAAGATAGAAAAATACTAAATTGAATAGATGGTACAAATAAGAAATTTTAAAAAAATAAATTGTCTGTTGACACAAATAAAAGTTTAAAAAGTACTAAATTAAATAGATGATACAAATAAGAAATGAAAAAACACTTAATTGTCTGTTGACACAAATAAGAGATAGAAGAATATTAAAGTGGCTAGCTGGTATAAATTTTAGAAGCAAAAAACATTAAATTATCTAGTTCCGTGTTTACCAAAAGTGTGCACCTCGGGATATTCCAAATTTTCAAGGAAAACAGAACTGTATACACATACACACTCTCTCTCTCTCTTTCTCTCTCTCTCTCTTTCTCTCTCTCTCTCTCTCTCTCTCTCTCACACACACACACACACACACACACACACACACACACACATATATATATATATATATATATATATATATATATATATATATATATATATATATATATATATATATCTGTGTTCATTATATTGTAAGATTTTCAAATATGGTATTAGTAATATTTTTTGATTGAAAGAATGAATCAGTGTGTTGTCTAAATTGCACAGTAAAAATATTTGCTATCTACATATTTCTCTTTTCTCTGACAGAAGTTGATACGAATACCCAATGATTTTGCTCTAAAATGTTGGTGTGACACCTCTCTGGACACTCTTCATGATTATTATTTATTAATTAATAACACATAACTAATTACAAGTGAATGAGAATCTTAATTTATAGTTATTAATAATACTCCCACTCTCAGTTGGCAGATTATAAGGGTGTTATAAAACTTTACTCTTTACACAATAATAAGAGAGAAATTTTACTTTTACATAATGTTCTGCAGGTGGAAACTTCTTACTAAAGGAGTAATAAAAATCCGCCTTTTATTTTTATTTATCGAGCCCCCATCCACCCACTATTACTCCAACATAGGTTTAATATATGTGCAAGAATGTTAATAAATTTAACAATAACTTTATGAAATCAACATTCAAATATACCACATATGAATATAATCAAAAGAGCATTGACATTTACATCATTTCACAACAATTTTTGATTAAACGTTAGACCACTAACTCAGCATAGACATCAGCAGTTAAATTAACATATATAATCAAGTTAATGGATATGGTTCATCATAGAAATGAGAGTGTAGTTTTAGAAAGATAATTACAGCCAATGTACAAAATCTTTCAATAATTGCAGCTGTCGCTGGTACGTGTGTTCACGATCATGCAGTTTGCAACAAGTAACTTTCTTTTTTATTAGATGACAGTCCAATGTACCCCTTCTAGACACATTACACAACTGGTCCAGAATCTTCGATACACTCACAACCACACCATGAAGAATCATCCAGAACTTTGATTGCACTATGTGGAGTGTTCTAGAATCTTCGTGTGCACTACTCAACACACCAAGAAAAATGTTCAGATATGTCATATCTAAGCTCCTTTCTCCTTTACACACATTCTCAACTTACAAATCCTGCAACAATATTTGTTAGCCCGATACACACACAGCTAAAGAAATATAGAATCGATTAAAATTCACAAGTATAATGTACAACATAATCAAATTAATGAACATAAAAATAATGATTTGATTTTATAAGCATTCTCCACTTCAAATCATAGATCAATAAAAAATATTTACGAAATATTACTAAGTCCATTCCTGCTTTATCAGTCAGTTAACTTACCATAAGTAACGATCACTTTTATGACTGGATTTGAGTTATGTCAATATCAAAGTGATTAAAATATAGGATTTTCTTCAACAAAATAACCTTCAATTCATCCCCATTGGATAAAGTTGTTATGAGCAAGTGTGAGACTATTAGTGAAAAAATCTATTCATTCGCTTGGAACTTGTTTGGATTGCATCAGCAATTATAGCATATTCTCCACCTGACTTGTTTACTCCAACTCTGGCATTTACAAAAAATATCTTAAGCAGTGCCCAAGGTCGGATCACGTTAACATTGGCAACAAAATATATAATTATTAAGTTTTAAAATAGGGATAGGCAAATTTACTCCATCATGCGGTGTTATTTTTTTTAAAACAAAAACACCCTCGACTATTCTTCGGATGCAAATAAAAATAACGTATCAGGGATGCAATATACAATGCACAAACTACAGGTCTGTCTATGACATCTGTTTTATCGATTGAATATTCTACAATGTCAAAATAGAGTACTATATACTCGATCACTTCTTCGACACAAAATTAAAAGACGAATGAAATGTGCTGAGTACACTCTTTAAATGCGCTAAATATTATGGCACTGTGTACTCATTTCTCTGACACATTTCGATGACGTACCAGTGTGCTCATTAATTGTCAGAATGTACAAAATGCCTTAGGAATAATATTTTTCACGTAAAATGTATGTTTACACATATTAAAATAATGTAGCAAATATAGTGGTTGATGATATTTTAAACACAAAATAAGCAATCCTACATATTCAAATGAAAATGATGAATCCAAGTGTAACGTACATAAAAAACAATAACATCAAATGCAATACTATATTATACGCATTCGTCTGGGTCCAATTTAAGTGTCAAGTCAGCATATTTCAATACACCTAAATCAATGAAAGCACTCTTTGACTAATAAGATTGTTGATTACACTCTTCAATGAACAAAATACTTAACAATGAAAGCACGTTTTGACCAATCAGCGTACTAATTACACTCAAAGCCGTAAAACCAATGCACGATTCAAGGCTTTCTTGACCTTCAAGATGACGAGTCAAAATGATGACGAGATTTCACGACACGTTAAATGAGGTTCAATCTCCACACTGTTCTGAAACATTTCAAACCACCAAACTTATCTGCTGCTCACTCTTACAAAGTGGCAACGAGGCTGTCAGATTCAGAGCTTTTGTGACATCCTGGCTTTGAAGGAAATATCAATTAACTGTGAGAGCGATGAGCAAGTAAATTACATGTGACGTGGAATACACACACACACACACACACACACACACACAAACATGCACACACACATATACATCAATTATTAATAATTTCGTTGTTTATCTCCCTATTTTAGATTTTGTTGTTGCTCTTATTTATTTTGTTAGGTTTTGTTGTCTTAACTGTTTAGCTTTTAGAGTGTTTTTTCTTGTTGCTGCTGCTGCTGTTATTTAGTGGCGGTGGGTGGACTGGGTGTTGATTGAATTGGTAAGAAAAACATTTTTTCATAAGTAATTTATGAGAAATGAATTGAAATAATAGAGTATTTCCTTTTGTCTTAATTTGCTTATTTTTAATGGAGTTTTAATGTTGCCGCTGTGTGAAGGTGATGGGTGTGTGTGATTGGAGGCGGGGGGGTTAGTTGATGATGGAACTTCTAAGAAAAATAAAATTGTCAAGTTGTTTAGCAACAGTGTTTCTTTTCATCTTAACTTTTTATTTCTTGTTAAGTATTTTGTTGCTATTGTTGTGTGGTGGTTGTAGTGTAGCGATGGTGGTTTAGAAAGTTGACGGTGATGGAATTGTAAGAAAACTTCTTTTTCTCAAATTATTTATTGGGAATGAGTTTAAATGGTAGATCGTTTCTCTTGTAAACCCACTTCCCAATTCGCTGATTTCGTGAACGGCTGATTTAGATGTAAATGTCTTTAATATCTTTGCTCAATCTTTTCAATTTAATTTTTATCTCAAGAGCACGTAGTAAATTAGTAGAAACATCTATCCGCGTGTTGTGGAATTCTCAACCTGTACTATTGACATGCCTCACATCCCGCCATGTTTTGTACTCAGAAGTCTGCTACCGTTCCATGCCGGAGTTCACTTCCAACACTTGGAAATGTAAAAATAACTGACAGGAACAGAGTTGTAAGTAGTACTGATGGGAATTACACTTTTCATTAATCTTTTATTTGGAAACTTTTATGCTTTGTAGTGGTAGTCGAAATTTTCATAGAGTTTGAATTAATACTGGAAGTAAATCTTCTGAGGGCAATGTGTTTGTATGGCCTTGACATTGGAATCATATTGCTATATTGATCTCAGTGGTTGTTTTCGTACAACATTAACATTAACATTAACATTCAGTTAATACTGGGGATTGAACATTTAAAATCCTGTCATATCTCTTTGCTGTTATTTTAATATTAACATTCAGTTAATACTGGGGATTGAACATTTAAAATTCTGTCATATCTCTTTGCTGTTATTTTAATATTAACATTCAGTTAATACTGGGGATTGAACATTTAAAATTCTGTCATATCTCTTTGCTGTTATTTTAATATTGACATTCTAATATAATCTGTAAATTGAATATTTTAATTTGGAGAGTAATTGAATTATCGAGACTGGAATATTTGGTTAGTGAGGTTGTGGATACAGGAATCTTGAATCAAGATTATCATAAATTTTAACTTTGTTCTTGACAGCTGTTGTGGGATAAGTGATAAGAGGTTGATAACATTGAGGTGAGAGAGGATAGAAGAGACTTTTATTCATCTATGGCCAAAAATTAAATTGGGTAATATCGTTTAATTGCATCAAACGTCATTTCAAGTGGGCTTGTCATGTGTCTACGGAAAGGAATGCACAGTATTTAATTTTGGCACTTAGATGAAGAAAAGGGATTGGAGAGAGAGGGTAGATGAAAGGGAGAGACTTGCATAATAAGTGCCGGTCAGTCTTAGTGCTAGCAGTCATAGTTCGGGAAAACCCCACTAGATAGCAATAAACACTTTTGTGTTGATGGACTGCCACCAGACTATAATGAATAGCAGACTTCATGGCACCGGGCATGAGGAACAGTTTGGAAAAACCCAGCAAGATGCTGTGGGCAAATTTAATGGGAACTAAATGGCATAAAGAATAAATATGCATGAATAGCACAAAGATGCTACTTTGAGGCTTAGCCTTTTTCAGTGCAGGGAAGAGTCCATGTAGATACAGTAGTCTAGTGGAGTAGATAGTCAAAACACTTTGACTAGGAATAATGATAAGAGGAAAGAATTGATTCTCTTCAAAAGTGAGTAAAGTGAAAACCCAAAGAAGGGTAATTTCCCTGTCGGGCCAAGAAAGGGAGGGGCGCGAGGGCAAGACAGTGAACTAACAATAGAATACCTTCATACTCTGATTGCTAACTGCTCTCATTTTTGAGTAGTGTGCATTAGAGTTAGAGTTTTGGACAATCACTCATCAGATTCACATTAGTTATGAATACCTTCACTTGTTCAAAGTGACATTTGCATGATTTATCACTTTCTATTGTAAAATTATCGTTAGTTGTCTTAAAGTCTCAGTCTGTATACAGATTTTTTCTATTGTAACATTATCTTTTGTTGTCTTACAGTCTCAGTCTGTTTGTACACAGATTTTTGTTTTGTAAATTTGTGTAAAGCACTTACAAATAAGCTCTCAAGACATTATTTATGTCATGAAATTGGAGATTACATTACTTATTCAATTTAAATGTCTTTTAATATAAAACTAATGAATTTTAATTATTATCTGAAAGACGGAAATACACAGCTTTATAACTTATTTTGAAATCCATTACCTAGATTGTTATGAACGGAAACGCACAATTCTGGCCAGTGAGTGAATGCCTCGAGATGAGACAATGATGATGGGGATTAGGATTTTATTTTGTCGGATAGGATGCCATGCAGTCTAAAGGAGTATAATAGGTGAGAACAGGAAGTAATTACAGGGACAAAGAGTTATTACGCCTACGTTTGTCCAGCAATCTGTCAAGTCACAGGAGCGTGGGCGAGAAAGTTTTAATTGCGTGACCAAGGTAAGATGGGCGGGGTCGTAACTAACACACTAACAGTGATTCTGATGAACTGTCGTCGCTCTATGCAAGGTTAGGCCGAGAGAAAGTCTTGGATGCAGAGACCCTACTACCGCTAAAAGAAGTCGGCATAATGCAGTGGGGAACGGGACATTACTACACAAAGACTTATAAGCTGTGGAATCATTAAAAGAGACTCTGGCCCTGTCTTCCTAAAACATTTGTGAATTAAATTATGTTTGGACAATGAACCTAGGACATTCATTGTAGGTCACGATCGGTGAAGAGGCATTTGTAATAGTTATAATCTAACTCTGTGTTATAATTTTTTTACCCTTTAAATTCAGTTTTAATTGTTAAACACTTCTTGCGCGTCTTTGTTAATGTAGTATTTGTTAGGTGTGGTGCCTCTTTTCGGGTATTGTCAGTTATAACCGTAGTGTATGTTCTATCTCTAAGCTAGCGCCATTGTTCGTATTTATTCAATTATGTCACAGGGGAAGTGTGTGTGTGTGTGGGGGGGGGGGATGAGCCAAGATTAATCATCAAAGTAATTACCTGGTCGTCGCCCCTTACATAACTATCTGCATCGACACCTACAAGACGTAATAGTGCGTTAGGCCTAAGTGCATCAGAACTAATTGCAGGAATATAGGTCATCCCAGATGTGTGTGTGTGTGTGTGTGTGTGTGTGTGTGTGTGTGTGTGTGTGTGTGTGTGTGTGTGTGTGTGTGTGTGTGTGTGTGTGTGTGCGCGCGCGCGCGCGTGAATGTGGGAGAGAGAAAATAAGTGTGGTATGTATTGTTACTGTAGTCAGGGCCGTCTTAAACAGCATTATAGGCCCATGGACAAGGCAGTGAACTGGGGCACCTATCTACACAACCACTCACAGGAATAAAAATTGACAGCAAGTCACAACGTACATTGATTAGCATGGACTCCCCCGGGCAAGTGCCCATCCGTTAAGGCGGCTCTAACTGTAGTGTGTGTTTCTCTTAAAGGTGACTGTTCTTTTTCTGATCTACATAATTTTCATGATTCTCTTAAGGGTAAAGCGAATAAAATTGCAACCAACCAATAATCCATTTCGTATTTAAAAAATAATAATTAATCAATTGTACAGAAATTTTTTAATGCTTTTTTTTATTTAGTTCCTGATGTGTGCCAGAATTCTGCTACAGGGAAAACTCGACAGATGTAATGGATATCCATTTTTCAAATCGATGAGCCAGTGAAAAATAAATAATGCAGGGTAACTTTCTGCTAAATATCAGAGGGAAGAAAACAGTACACTGACGACCGCAGGAAGGTACTGTGTCGATAAAAATGTGAAGCAAATATTTCCTTTGAAATTAAAACATTGCACCAGTGGGTTTCTTGTTACTTGTTTTTAAAATTATTTTTTAAAAAAAACTTTTACATGCACACGAATATTTTCTCCGTTCTTCATATATAAGCTGAAGAGAATTTACTGGTTACTTTAAAAATTTTAAACTAATTCGATGTTGTGTTCTAACCAGTTCAGAGTGGATGAGAAATTTTTGCTGTCCAATAGTTTATGGTTTACAAATATGAACTAGCCAATGGGTAGAGACCGAAACTTGCTTGTTGAAGAAAGTTGTATATTCCAATCACTTTGATTTTCACGTAGTTCAAGTCCAGTCATGAAAAGGAAATCGTTAACTTAATGGTGAGTTAACTGATTGATTGAGAGAGAATGGACTTAAAAATAATTCGTACACTTTGCTATTGATATATTATATTTGTAATTTAATGTAAAGATGTATTATGTGAAAAGACTATTATTTCTACAGTTGTGAATTATGATATGTGTATGTAATATGTTAAACACATGACGTTTCTAGAAGAAACATGTTCGTAATTGAGTATGTTGTATTTATTATAATACACGGATTATCAGATTAATAAATAATGTTGCAGGAATTGTAACTTGAGAATGATTGACTGGTGCCAATTATCAGTAATGATTATTATTATTTAATCATCCATAACCAATTACAAGTAATGAGAATCTTAATTTATGTTATTAATAATTCTCCAGAAGACACCACTCACCTCTCTCAGTTGGTGGATATTCGGGCGCTGTAAACGTTTTCTCTCTTCCAAAACATTAAAGACCAAAATTTACCGTCATACAATATTTCCGTAGGTGGAAAACGTCTTACCAAAGGAGAAGACAATCCGTATCGTTTAATCTATATTTAGCGAGCCCCCCCCCCCCCCATCCACCCACTATCTCTCCAACATGTGGTTATCGATATGTGTAAGACGGTCAAAAACTTTGATCAATAATTTTAATCCCTATACAGTCTTATATCCCAAAACACAATTCAACAAATTAGTGTCAATATAAATCGCAGACTGGTTCTTATCAGAGAAAAGAAATGGAGTTATTAGAGATAAGTGAGTAACCTTGTCTAGGCGAAACTGTAATTGTCTTTTCACGTGTTTTTCATAACAAAGTCACAAGTTTATTGTTCACTTTATTACTGGTCAATTCCGTGTGTTTTCCTTATGGCTGGAACAGAATACACCAAAAGACACAACAAAGTGGCAAAAATCATACACAGAAATCTATGTGAGAACTATAGAGTAAAAACCCAGCAAGAGCATGGAGAATCAATCGAGAAAGATCACAGTGACCAATAGGTTAGGTTCGAACCTATTACCTACTGTCTGTGAGGCTTGTGCCTTCGTCTGACAAGCCTGCCACTGGGCTTGATCTTCCGAGCTCAAATGCGTGAAGGCATTATTGCCCCTTGACGTACGAAGAGTAGGCAAGCAAGCAACTTGGCCTCAAACACCTAGCCTGTCTTTGGTTACTGACATAACATCACGCATTCCTTATTATACGCCATTCATGTTTTGAAGCTTTTTAGATTCGATACGTTCGATAATTTGCAAAAGCTACGCAGTATTAAACTCCAGTCGTTCTAATCTTACCGATGTGTATTTTCTTGCTAGCCTCCCTTTCTTAAACTAGAGATCAGCCCTGTCTTGACACAAATATAGAATGTGAGTTATAGACTTCCTGCACAGCATTAAGTCTCTAACTTTAGGGACATTAAACAGACCCATCTGGGGCAATGTGGTGTTTTGCGACGTACGTATCAGCCACCACCCCCGCTCCGCCGCCCCAAATGATTCCGTGTAGATTTATGAGCAGAAATAACTGTTTTTCATCAGTGTGTGTGTGTGTGTGTGTGTGTGTGTGTGTGTGTGTGTGCGTGCGTGTGTGTGTGTGCGTGCGTGCGTGTGCGTGTGTGTGTGTGTGTGCGTGCGTGTGTGCGTGTGTTTGTTTGTTTTCTCACGAATTTTGAGATATATTGTTCGCATTCTCAAGTGGATGGAAACTCTAGCGTTGGTTGAAGATGGATTAAACATTTTTCAACGTCTCTGTTGTCACGTAATTCATCTCTAAACAGTTTCTGCATCAGTGCTTCGATTTGCCACCGTTTGCCAAATTAATACGTAGAACTATTTTTCTGTCTACATGTGCTGCCCATCTTACAAGGCAGCGAACTAAATTTGCATGGCAGACATTTTGAGGTACAAGTATATGTTGAATGGATATTGAATTAGTCAAATATATACATACATAAATTATATCAAAATCACAAGCGCTATGGATTCATGAAATCACAGATTATTTTACCATAACATTCACAGATATAAATTGTTGAGCTAAGTATTTATAGTTCAGTGATATAAACAAGACGAATAGCGTTCCCTAAGTAAAAGATCTAGGTCTATGACGTACATTTGCACTCAGAGTCTGCCTACGTCATGAATCGATTTCAGTTGTCGATTTTTAAAGAATCCAGTCACGTTCATTTATTCGAAGTATTTCCCGACTATTAAAAAAAAAAGTATTTTAAGCTGCAATTTCACTGAAAGCGTATCTACCATTAGGTTTCTGTCAATGAAATAGATTTCTTGCTTTCAAACCTGTTTTAGAAATTGGTGACTCCAGACTGCGACACAGAGTAATGGTTATTACTTAGTCTATAAATGCTCACTAAGAAAATTTCATATGTAGCCTAATATCTCTTAATGAGTAAAAATTTACAAAATTTTAAGGGCATTTACTACCCTTACACTTTTTAAATATTTCTGGTGCAATTTTCTAACAAAAGGTTTATTCAAAGATGTCCGAAAGAGGATATGGACGCTATTTTAAAAATAATTATAGGGGACTTGATTCTATTGAATTTTATAGATAGTACGCATTTATTATTGTATTTATCTATGTCTTAATCAGTCTGCTTCTCTATCTACGTATCTGTCCATCTGTTTATCTGTCTATCTTATCTTTCTACATATCCATCTATCGATATATCTATATGTCTGTCTATCTAGTTATCTTTTATTTTGATATATCTATCTGTTTGGATTTAAGTTCATCTAGCTAGCTAGCTGTCTGTGTGTCTAAATATCCATCTATTTATACATTCATCTAAACTGCTTCTTTGTCGAAATATCCATCTGTCTATATGCCCATCTAAATGTCTGTCTGTCTACCAAGCAGAAAGATGGCAAATATGAAGTACCTAAGGTAAATGTCTTGTGGCTTATGATTTAAAGCAACGAACAATGCTTTTGTGTTACATTTAAGGGTATCTATTGCCTTAAAGTTAATTCTGAAACACAATTTTTGGAAAACTTTTTTTCCATTGAGAGTCTAATATGGAACACAGTGAGGTCAAGTAAAGATCAGTATTCCTGAATAACAATGGTCAAGAGCTGTTTAAGGGACGGCGATGTTTACTCATGTCACCAAATAACAAATATTTTTTTTATAATTCAACCATGTGTAACAATAGCAAAGAAAGCGTTCAGTTTAAACAAATGTGTCAACGAACAAGCAGAATTAATAAATTAAACAGATGTGCCAGTGAACAAGCAGAACTAACAGTTTAAACAGATGTGTCAGTAAACAAGCAGAATTAACAGTTTAAACAGATGTGTCAGTGAACAAGCAGAATTAACAGTTTAAACAGATGTGCCAGTGAACAAGCAGAATTAACAGTTTAAACAGATGTGTCGGTGAACAATCAGAAATAACATGAAAGTGAATAAGTAGAATTAACAGTTTAAACAGATGTGTCAGTGAACAAGCAGAATTAATAGTTTAAATAGATGTGTCATTTATAGTACCAATCATTATCACACTTATAACTAATGTTTATTCATTAATAAATAGTTTGCCATTACAACGACAAAGTAGCTTATTTTATTCATATCTTCTAAATAACCAGGATTGTTGGGTGGCTGGGGGGGGGGGGAACAGGAGCTGTTAGACTATTGTCTGTCTTAAATCCATTACATCATCCATAGTTACTCTGGAGTCGAGTCATGGAATATGGACCCTGTCTGTAATTTTAATTAATACTCGGGGGTGGGTGTATTCACACTAACTATTAATTATCATGACCACCCACTCCTACAGATTTCACAATATATGACCATGTTATAGTATGAATTATTAAGACTGTTGGTTTAGATATTTAATATTAATTATTCTAACAGCCTCACAGCCTAGTCTACTCCTTCTATCACTCTTTTAATACATGTTGCAATAACTTAATGGGACAACTTAATACAATGTTGCAATAACTTAGTGGGACAACTTAATACAATGTTGCAATAACTTAGTGGGGGACAACTTAATACAATGCTGCAATAACTTAGTGGGACAACTTAATACAATGTTGCAATAACTTAGTGGGGACAACTTAATACAATGTTGCAATAACTTAGTGGGACAACTTAATACAATGTTGCAATAACTTAGTGGGGACAACTTAATACAATGTTGCAATAACTTAGTGGGGGGACAACTTAATACAATGTTGCAAAAACTTAGTGGGACAATTGTTCAACTTAATAAAATGACAAGTAAACTAGTTAAAGTTGCATTTTAATACATGTTGCAATAACTTAGTGGGACAATTGTTCAACTTAATACAATGACAAGTAAACTAGTTAAAGTTGCTACTAGTGCCAGAGAATACTACCCCACCCACCCCCACCATCTTAATTAACACTCATTCATCCTATGTGAAGTTTGCCTCCCCCCCCCCCCAGCTGATTCTAATTAATGGTCATCCAAAGAATGAACTGATATATGGAGAAAGATAACAACAATTTAATAATAGGAATAATAAAAAAAATAACATTTACAAGTTGCATGAAATAAAGAAAAGCAAACATGCATTATAATCCTGTTACCCATTGCTCCATTATACAGATTGTTCGAACAAATTGTCTGTTGATTTACAATAGTCCCGAGAGCGTAGCTTAACTCTCAGTCCAAGATGGGGAGATAAACGTGTTGACATGACTGCATGTTACTGTTCGATCCGCGACTAGCGGAAATTATGTTTATGCCAGCAGCCTTATCATGAAACATCAACTTTCCTCCACTGGCAAATGACGACCCTGGAGTGTCCTGTCTTCTCTTTGGTTTAATGAATTACGTCACTAGCAAATGACAGCCCTGGAGTGTCTCGTCTTTCGATTTTTGAGTTACGGCACTAGCAAATGACAGCCCTGGAGTGTCCTGTCTTGTCTTTGGAGTACTGAATTATGTCACTGGCAAATGACAGCCCTGGAGTGTCTTGTCTTTCGATTTCTGAGTTACGGCACTAGCAAATGACAGCCCTGGAGTGTCTTGTCTTCTCTTTGGAGTACTGAATTACGTCACTGGCAAATGACAAACCTGGAGTGACCTGTCTTCTCTTTCGATTACCTAATTACAACACTTAGCAAATGACAACCCTTAGAGTGTCTTGTCCTCTCCTTGGAGTACTGAATTACATTATTGGAGTGTCTTGTCTTCTCTTTAGATTACTGAATTATGCCACTAGCAGACCATAATCCTACAGCCCAGTATAAAGTGGTTTGCTGTGTTTCCAAGGTTTCTGTTCCAATTCACTATTCTTCAATCCTCAGAAGGTGCTGTGAGAATGACAATCTCGAGCGATTAAATTACCACGTGTTTTTCGTTCCCCATATTGTCTGTGTCATATGATGGAAAGCAACTAACCATATATGGTAATCAAACATCCGGTTAATTCTCTTGTGTGTCTCCTCCCTGTACAACTACTTGTCAGGTCTAACAGTTTCTGCTTACATCTTAGCGACACATGTCAGGTTTGAAGGACACGGTTGGCTGTGTGGTTAGACAAAGAATGCTGTTCTACACTAACAGTCCATAGTAAAATATATGCATTATAAAATAATACTAATTCATGAATAACGAAGAAGAAATACAAAAGTTCAAAAAGCATAGATCGTAATTTGTCCTAGGATATTTATATCCTTACATAATGTGAAACACTGAGTAATATTTTATAACTTAATGTGAAACACTCTTCATCATAACACAGCTGACGGCATGCCAAATTACTTGAAACCTTTTTCCTGAAATAAACCTAAAGTTTCTAATTATAGATTTAAAGCAGGCAATTTCTAAATATATAATATTTTTTCACAAATGCCTGACAGCTTGCTCCAGTATAAACATTTTATTGAATGAAGTAAAATCTACTTTATGCCAACAACTTCCCAATTAATAAATTTGTTAAAGACTACCAAACATAAACAATTCTCACTTTCTTTGCTTCTTGTTGAAGTCAGCCATTTCTTTCACGTCACTATAGTCAAGTCCTATAACTGTTTTTCAGTTCAAAAAACAATAGTTTAGCCTTTCCCTCTCAAAGTGCCTGTTCCTTACTTTATCTCTTGTTCCCTATCACCCACCTTTATCTATCTATCTATTTATCTATCTATCTTCTATCTTTCTATCTATCTACCTATCTATCTCTAATCTATCTGTGTAGCAAATGAAATGCAAATGACAATTAACTATTATATTTGTATTTATTAATTCATTTTTCAATTAATTAAGTGTCTGTCACATTTGATTTTTAAAGATATTTCTTTCTGAGATGTTTGCTAAGATAGGATACAAAAGACCTGTTAACTTGTTAATTGTTTAGGTTAGGAATTTGGACCGCACATTTTACATGGCTACATAATCAGCTCTACGTAGCATGGTCGTCTGACGTCAGTTCTATAGATCCAGACATGCGTGAGTAGATCCAAGTGGCCTGCAGTCATTTTCTCAGCCATTTCTCCACCTGTGCAAACTGAAGTTTCTTTTCATGACTAAGTGAAGCATGAAAATGTTGACCAACATTGTACACAAGAAATTTCAAAAGATGTCAGACTGGTTGTGTGTTTCTTCAGTGGGCAACATGTCTCCTCGAAAAAAAGGAAACAATGACAGTATGTGTGTGTGTGGGTGTGGGGGGGGGGGGGGCTGGATTAAAGACCGAAGATTGATGAGATAGTTCAATTAAGGTCAGTTATTCCAGAAAGGTAACATTTGGACAGAGAGTTAATCAGTTAACAGACTATCCAGGGATTGACCTAGTTGCTCTCATGACCACAAAGGCAAAGATCCCGTCGGGTGACTGTGTGTGTTGATTGCAAGGAAGAATTATTGTTTGTGCATTAATTATGAATAAAATAATTAAGCAATTAACAGACAGTACCTTGCCACATAATTGGGACCATGAACTGTAGCCCTAATAGTAGCCTATTTCTGTACCAGGTTTCGTTAGCAAATAACACTTCATTGTTAATCTGCTTAGATTTTGATTCTATAACTAACTTCTGTCGTATGACCAGTACTTCTTATATAGCCTTTGTGACTATCACATATTATGTATCAATTTTGTCTTGTTACTTGTTACACTTCCACTTCTGTATTTAACACATATTATGATCAATTTTGTCTTGTTTAACTTGTGTGTGTTAAATAATTTTTTGTTACTTGTTACACTTCCACTTCTGTATTTAACGCATATTATGTATCAATTTTGTCTTGTTTAACTTGTGTGTGTTAAATAATTTTTTGTTACTTGTTACACTTCCACTTCTGTATTTAACACATATTATGTATCAATTTTGTCTTGTTTAACTTGTGTGTGTTAAATAATTTTTTGTTACTTGTTACACTTCCACTTCTGTATTTAACACATATTATGTATCAATTTTGTCTTGTTTAACTTGTGTGTGTTAAATAATTTTTTGTTACTTATTACACTTCCACTTCTGTATTTAACACAGGAGATATGTGAATGAATAGGGGTGGAGGAGGTTTTAATTTTTAATTGTTCTTAAAAGGTCAGACAATAGCATATCTTGGGAAGCATCCCCCTAATCTGTGAGATAGGGTGAGGGACAGAATTTCTATGACAACCAAGAGACGGACAAGCACACAAGTCTGGATTGGAATTCTGAATCAGTAACGCTCAGAGACAAGGTTGGGGATAAATTAGATAACGGTTAATGTCTCTGAAGCCTGACAGAGTTTCTCTGTCTGCAGTTGCAAAGACCCTTATGGGCTGGATTAAGCAGGTTAGGGGTTGTGTAGTATAAATCGTTCATCACACTATTTGTCTATCTATCTGTCTGTTTGTATACCTGTCTACCTCTTTTTATCTATCTACATTCACACATATCTATAAATCAAATTCTTTTGCGGAGCGCAACAAAAATTATCTCTCTCTGCCTCTGTATTTTTCTCCGTCTGTCTTATCTATCTGTATATCTGTATGTGTACACACACGCACACACACGCACACACACACACCTACACACACACAGATGATGTACCATCTGTATTTACATTACATTAAATCACTTTAAATTATCTCTATTTTTGAGTACCTATTGCATCACATTTTAAATATTTATTAATATTTTAATTTTTGTAAGTTCATTTATTTCTGGGGGGCGGAGAGAGGGTGTCTTGCAACAGGATCAGAATCGATCCAGTTCAGTTGTAACTCTCTGACATTACGTGCTGAAAGTCACAGACGACATCCCTAGTCGGCATGCGTTGTCAGGGTAACAGGAGCAGCTCCAGGCGAGCAGAAAAGGAATATACATTGTTAAATAGCTGGCGCTCTTTTCACCCGGAGCCCAGCAATTCAAAGACTCACAGGGCAAGTCACGAGGAACTTCACTTGAGTGATTGAAATTTACGTGCAGCAGAGAAGTTATGCTAACTTCCTCATCAAATATGCACATACGCACACAACTAAACATATAGGCTAAACACCAATGCTGTTGATTCTAAAACACAATCGTTCCCTTTCTACAATAAATAAAAATAATTTTAATTTTTAAAATGGAGTTGCAATAGTCCGGCTGTTATGAGCACCTTAATAGTCCGAGTATTACGAGATGTATCATTACTGACCGGCTGTCCAACCTAGATATACAACGGGTATTAGAAGCATTTATAGACCGGCTATTGTGAGGATGTATCCACTCTTAATAGACCGGCTATTTTCAGCCTGTATCCACCCTTAATAGGCTAGCTGTTATCAGAATATATCCACCCTTAAGAGAATGACTCTTTTCCAACTGGACACGTGTATAAATGAACACAGGAAGCAACTAAAGAAAACAGTCATGCAAATCAAACACAAGACGTTCTGGACAAGTGTAGGTATTGCAAGGGACAGGGCAGTGCGCATGTACTCATTCATTCATTCTTTAAACTATGCCTTGGAAAGCACACATAATTAATATACACCGCCAGGTGAAACAAGAGGTGTATAATTGGGATCAGTACGAAACTGCTCACTAGGACTTGAAAGATGAAATGGTCGGGGGACGCATTTAGTTAGATTGATTGTTTCCAGCTGACCGTCCAAGTGTACTTGTTCCTGATATTTAGCACGTGTTGTTTCCTACACAAGTCTTAGACATTCGTTGTCGGTCCGCCGTGCATTTCATTGCAGACGGCCACTACATGAACATGTTTTAGTATACAAACGTTCTTTTGTCTGTGTGCATCTGTCCGTTCAAGACTGTCCGGCATTTCTTTTAACCAGACATTCATTGAAACTATATTTATTTACAGTATTCCTGTGCGGTCGCTTGTACAAGTTTATTTTGCATTTTATTACAGAGATTAAACGCAAGAACGTTTTTTTTGTGTGTGTGTGTATTGTTGATACATATCTCTAACCCATATATTAAAATACAGAAAAATGTATAGGCATGTCTTCACTAATTTGAGCAATTATTTAGACAGGTTGTTTTGGTTATAAAACATACCACTATATGCACAAATTCTTGAATTTATATTTCTTATTTTGTTCTATCGTTTTAACGCTAGTATCTGGCATTTAGAATTTTTTAAAAGTACATGCATACGTAGACCTATCTCTCACAGACTTCAAGGATTTATTAGCCCATCCGTCATTTTTTTTTCTTCTACAGACCTTGTGTAATAACATATCGTAGAAATTATTTTTGCTAGTTTGTTCCTTATTATGCAATGAACATTTTGTGTACCCGAATAAACCAAGTTACTACTAAAGATTGTAAAAGCATTAACAGTGATATTATTCGCACGTACAATTGTACTTGCACGTTGAATTGTATTATAGTTATCTACCCTATGCACTTGGGAGTAGTGCCTCTTCCGAGCAGGCATCGTACACGTTACACTAGCTACGGTAAAATGCTAAAAACGAGAGCCAATAATTATGTAGTAGTTGTTTGAACCGAAGTAGCTGCCATTTACAATAACAAAAGATAAATACGAGGAAAGCTTTGTAGGAAAATTATTTGAAAGGACACCATAATGGCTTTGCCTCATTTTCGACGTAGATGATGGATACTGATATGTGGGTCAAGGTTGCTCTGACGGGAGTCAGCGGTAGGCACAGCTAGCAGCAACTGACACTTGATGAAGGACTACAACTATAATGATTTAGTGAATTTCTGATACAAAAACAAAAAAACCCTCAAAAAACAAAAAAAACAAACAAATTGTGGTGAAATGTTAAGATCTATGAAAATGATGCCCAAGCAAAAGGACAAACCATTCATAACTAGGCTATGATAAACTGATTTAAGATCTATGAAAATTATTTTATGTAGTGTGACGGGGTTATATATTGTTACATCAGGTGTGACGTAATATTTAAAATTAATCGCTAACAAATGGTTGCGTCATGTGTGACGTAGTATTTAAAATTAATGGTTACAGAACTGCAGAAATGTCACTTGCAGGACAGAATATGCCTTGTTTGATTATCTATCTTGGCATTATGCCACAAACTAATGTACCTTTGATCATCTGGTTCACAAAGTTCAAAATGAAATTTCGTTTAACAAGTCAACGTATTTAGTCAAATAATACATACAATTTAGAATATGTGTGTGTGTCTGTGTGTGTGTACACAACCTATGTTATTCAGATTATTAAAAAAAATATTACTTTTAGCCAAATAATTATATTACTTAAATAATGGACTTTGTCTCAAATTAAAACAGACAATGAATACAAGCAGTAAATACTTCGACTAACTAGTGTCGGAGAAGAAAGCCGGCTTAGCCTGTGATTTATGACAGCATACGAATTAAAATTAAACAAATTGTAAAATTTATAAAAGAAACTGGTTTGCCTAATATTGAGTGCATTCCATATTGTTGTACCTGTATCTTCTGACGACAGGTTTCCTAATCCTGACCAGAGATTGATGCTCTTAGCCTGTTAGGTTCATGTACATTTTATATTTAATTCAATTTATTTACCCTCCTAACCTTGAATCCACCAATCCGAACACAAAAATGGCAGAGACGAAATAGTTGATGTTTTTTTTTATGAATAGTTTTGTCTCATTAAACTCGAGGCGTGTCTTACGTAAGAGATCCATCCTTTTCTCACGTTTCCACTTCTGGTTTGGAGGCGATGCCTCTCGTCTCCATAGATAGGCCTCATTGTGGGTGATACCTCTCGCGGAAACGTTCATGTCACGTTCTGAAGGAGAATTCATGATATATAATGAGAGGTGTTCCGGTAGTAAGGTGGTGGGGCGTGTACCCTTAATAATTATGAATCGGGTAGGTGACCGAACGTTGAGACTGCTGACTTTCATTTATTAACGAGCGTCCAAATTAAACGAACCGCTTTGTGCTCTGTGGTTAAATTAAGAGAACCCAGATTGAGAGTGGATGAAATGAAACGGTAGCGGTGCAGTCTTCTGACAGTTTTCGGTATATGACTAATGATATAAACTTAGGGGATTCATTAATAGAAGTCTACTTCTGCTGAGGTTATTTTGCAGACGGATGCAAAGTAGTGAAGAAAACTTCTGAGATGAGTAAATTAAAGATGAAAATTCTTTAGAATGAATCAGAAAAATGAGGGTATAATTGGGTATGTTGTTGCCAACAGGGATTAAGATTGTTGTTGAAACTGGCACATTGTCTCTCTTGTAAACTATGGGTCTCAAAAACTTATGGATCTCTTTTAAACTGTGGGTCTCTTGTGAGTATTTTAGACTTCAGATAACCAAATAGGAGTTGGGGGTTATCCTTGTTTACGACCTCCATTTCTGTATGTACAGTGCATTTTCCTATATACACTCTATTAGCATAATATCAAAATTAATATTTTCGTTTAGCATTTTTTGGGTGTGTGTGTTTGAGGTTTAACAGTCATTTTAAATGTTTCTTATAGTTATTTGTAATTATCTATCAACTGCTTACGTTTGGTTGTTGTCTCTTTCGACATCTTCTGCTTTGACCCTCAGACAGTCACGTGTGTTTCCAATCATGTGTCCTGACCTGACATTTTCGAACTTTGCTGAGAGTGGGTGAAGTTTGGCTGAATGACTAGTTTGTGGCTTTACGTCTGCTTCCAACAGTTTGGTGTCGCCAACGGCACACAGCGAGAAGTAGGGAGACAGCTCTCAAAATCGCAGAAAGCCCAAAAAAAAATCATCGTTAAGTCTGTCTACAAAGAATGACCTACCTAATGAATCGTATAGTTTATCTGGCTCTCTGTCTACAAAGAATAACCTACCCAATTGATTGTATAGTTTATCTTGCTCTCTGTAAAATCATATAATGTCTGTCTACAAAGAATGACCTACCTAATGAATTGTATAGCTGTCTACAAAGAATGACCTACCCAATTGATTGTATAGTTTATCTTGCTCTCTGTAAAATCATATAATGTCTGTCTACAAAGAATGACCTACCTAATGAATTGTATAGCTGTCTACAAAGAATGACCTACCCAATTGATTGTATAGTTTATCGGGCTCTCTGTAAAATCATATAATGTCATTTGATTGAGTCCGATGAATTAGTATAATCTATATATACAAATTATTATTTTTTTATAAAGAAGTAAGTTCATCTTATGTCCAGCTGCAAAACGAGTACTATCCACCCTGTAAAAATCAGTTGGTGCCAAGGAATGTAGGCAATGGGTGTGGGTGTTTTTTAAACAGAACAAAACATGCTGACTGATATAGTTTAAATTGATTTAAAATCATAAAACAGCGTAAATTCGAAAAAAAAAAAGACTCTTAATCAGCTAGTTCTGATACTGACTGTCAGTGGTGTTCATTAACAGGAGTTCAACTGAACCATATTGACTGTCAATGGTGTTCACTAACAAGAGTTCATCATGACTTGACTTAACTGACTGTCAATGGTGTTCACTAACAAGAGTTGAACATTAACTGATTTAGCGTGATTTTGACTCACACGCTCTTGAACGGGCCTGAGGAAGCCACAGAAGTGAGTGCCGCACGCATCTAAATGTAAATTTAAAAACGGATAAAATTAAGAAAAAAACCCAATTGTTTTCGTGTCCATAGACTGTGAGATATCGAGTTTCCACAATGAGTCAGACTGCATTCCATTCCAGTTTATTTAATTGTACAATTAAATTTTACGGTTTTCAAATTAACACTTCATTGACAAGGCACGGCTAGCCACAAGTCTGGCACACTTTCCTCCAGGAAGGGGGATGTTGTGTTGCTGACGTGAAGACTATTTTGACCGCGTACTTTTTCGTTTTCAAGATTTTTTCTATTTATAGATTAAAATAAAAGAAAGAGTAGTGGGAAAACATATTTACATCAGTGCAGATCTAAAAACTGGTTCTTTTCTCTCACATCTTGCAGTAGTTCGGTTTTGTTTATAGCTTCAATTGCCGTTTAAAATAGACGTCAAAAGAAAAGATGTCCCCGTGCTATGAATCACGTGACAGGGCACATTCGGGTGGTTCAGTTGATGACGACAGTTAACAGACTTCTAACTGACTTGGCAAACTGTCAATATTTTTAATTTTGTGTTTTGTTAATTCGGGGAAGCAAGTAATAGCAAGTTCTATTTTAGACATCAAATCACTTTTTTGAAAGTCTCTCGTTGGTAATTCTTCATTTTGTCATTTGCTTAAGTGCACTGCTGTTTCTTTCTGAGTCTTTAGACTTTAGAGCAAGGACTTTCACCTGTGTCGATGACCAGACAACTTTGACAGATGAACAGGTGCAGTTGATTGACTACGTAAAGGTCCAGTGAGCCACTCTCCTCTCATCAGACAGCAATATCACTAATCAGGACATATAGGCCTATAGGCAATATCACTAATCAGGACATATAGGCCTATAGGCAATATCACTAATCAGGACATATAGGCCTGTAGGCAATATCACTAATCAGGACATATAGACCTATAGGCAATATCACTAATCAGGACATATAGACCTATAGGCAATATCACTAATCAGGACATATAGGCCTATAGGCAATATCACTAATCAGGACATATAGGCCTATAGGCAATATCACTAATCAGGACATATAGGCCTATAGTTAATGGTATCTTTTAATTTTTCTTTCTGTCTTCGGAATGAAATATCACTAATCAGGACATATAGGCCTATAGTTAATGGTATATTTTAATTTTTCTTTCTGTCTTGGGAATGAAGTATCACTAATCAGGACATATAGGCCTGTAGTTAATGGGTATATTTTAAGTTTTCTTTCTGTCTTCGGAATGAATTAAAATCACTCTGAAAGGGACTTCTCTTTTAAAAAAAAAAACACAGTAAATAGCTTTCTGTAATACTATCATTTGCGTTTGTTTATCGGTAAAAGAAGAGAAAATCAACGCTAAATTATAAAAATGTTGATTCAGCCATAATAACGGCTGGAAGATTACGCTAAGGAGTAACAGAAAGTTCACAAAAAAGCCCCTTTGTAAAGATACAGATGAAAACTAAATAATATATCGTGTATATAGGTGAACACTAAAAACACATATTCCCTCTGAAACAAACTGCAATATAATCTGACACTATATACAAAATATTTCGTCATTAGGCCAGCTAATTTTAGATAAGTAGTATGCCTTTACCCTTGTACATAAAACATAAACTGCATTTTTTTTGTTGACATATTTTGAATTTTAGAAAATATTTTACACAACAGCACTTTTTCTAAATATTGCTGCCTTGGAAGTTATGTGTACATATGATGTTCAAATTATGTTTATTTTATTTGCTAGGCTGAGCACACACAAAATAATCACAATGTTAATGCAATACCTAAAATACTATCAGTACAAGGTTTTAATTCAATATCTAAATTTATAACAAACACATAATATTCCTAATTCAATACCTAACACTACAACCAATGCGTGTTCTTAATTCAATACCTAACACTACAACCAATGCGTGTTCTTAATTCAATACCTAACACTACAACCAATGCGTGTTCTTAATTCAATACCTAACACTACAACCAATGCGTGTTCTTAATTCAATACCTAACACTACAACCAATGCGTGTTCTTAATTCAATACCTAAATATGCAACCGATATGCGTTCTTAACACTTACAAGCACAACAAATATGTATTCTTAATTCAATATCTAAAAGTACAACCAGTGTGTGTTTTAATACCCAAAAGTACAACAAATGCAAGTTCTTAATTCAATATTTTAAAAATACAACAAATATGTTTCTTTAATACCCAAAAGTACAACAAATAAAGGTTTTTAATTCAATATATAAAGTAAAACCAATTTGTGATTTTAATACCCCTAAAGTACAACAAATACAGGTTCTTAATTTCTAAATGCAGTAGGGCAGATAAGGGTGTGCGCCAAACCGGTGAGATCTGCTTTACCCCTTTCCGCCAGCCCTCCTGCCCTCCACCCCGAACCCACTGGTCAGAGATCAGAGATCGTCTGATGACTAATGCAAGCTGCAGTGGTGACGTAAAACAGCTCTCGAAACACAAACACATCATCTTAATTCAGTTCCTAAAATTACAACAAACACAGTTTCTTAATTAAACCAAGATATGTTCTTAGCATTAATCTCCCAAACAAGCTTTGTATATGGATCAAAACAAATATTTCGAAATAGATTGTGAAATGTCATCCGAAGCTTTAGCAGTGCCATGTCTTCCAGAGGTTCCGGATATGCTGACTGCATTTTGTTCTCCCAGAAGAAGCTCCAGAAAATTCGGACTGATTGATTAAAAATATGTCAAGGATCTTCACAACAAAGAAAACATGTTTACTAAGCAATTTCATATTGTTTTTTTAAAATGAGGTAAAAGTAAATATTTTTGTTAAAATTATATATTTTTCCAGTTTTAGCGTTTTGAAAGATGGGCGCTGTTTACAGTACTGCGCCTAGAAAGAAAAAAAAAACTCGTATCGCCTATATTTTCTTACTTTTACGAATTTGCTATTAATGACGACAATCCTAAATTATGTGACTAAAAATGTCATGCTTGCTCTTAAAGCATTTTGTGTTGTTTTATTTTATTTTATTGAGTTTACGCATTCTTATTTAATAAAACAAATAAAACAAACATATAAAAATAGTGAACTTTAAAAAAAACTTTACTGTGACGTAATATGGCGCCGTAAAACTCGAACATATCACAACTCAGTCTATATCTGCACTGTAAGTAATGTCGAGTTTGAGCACTGAAACAGGAAATCAGTTCTCAGTCTATATCTGCACTGTAAGTAATGTCGAGTTTGAGCACTGAAACAGGAAATCAGTTCTCAGTCTATATCTGCACTGTAAGTAATGTCGAGTTTGAGCACTGAAACAGGAAATCAGTTCTCAGTCTATATCTGCACTGTAAATAATGTCGAGTTTGAACACTGAAACAGGAAATCAGTTCTCAGTCTATATCTGCACTGTAAGTAGTGTCGAGTTTGAACACTGAAACAGGAAATCAGTTCTCACAACTAAGTCTAGTGATCTCTTCTGACTGAAGACAGGAATCAACAAGTGTGCAGACAACTGACAAGACAAACTAAACCAGTTTTGTATTTCTCCATAGTTTAGAAAGATTCACCATAGAAATGGGTCAGAGTTATTTTTTTTTTATGAATGGTAAATTTAGACTTTTCTCACATTCGTGATTGTAGGCAACTTTCATTAGCCTTCTTTTTGTAAAAATGTAAATTAGCGGGTCTCTCTCTCCACACACACGGAGAGACACTTTCAGTACCCGAACTCCTGGTATAGTTGTCGGAATGTTGTTTGTAATTAGAAAGCCAGTTAGCTTTCTTCTTTCTGATCCTACTGCGGTACATGTTAGATTATTATTAGATCTACAATATGAAGTAGGCCTAACCAATGGCTAGTGTTGTATAAATTCTGGTATAGTTGTCGGAATGTTGTTTGTAATTAGAAAGCCAGTTAGCTTTCTTCTTTCTGATGTACATGTTAGATTAATTATTATTAGATCTACAATATGAAATAGGCCTAACCGATGGCTAGTGTTGTATAAATTCTGGTACAGTTGTCGGAATGTTGTTTGTAATTAGAAAGCTAGTTAGCTTTCTTCTTTCTGATGTACATGTTAGATTATTATTAGATCTACTTTCTGATCCTACTGCGGTACATGTTAGATTATTATTAGATCTACAATATGAAGTAGGCCTAACCAATGGCTAGTGTTGTATAAATTCCTCTCGATTGAGGTGTTGGATATTCGGGATTGTTCACGACTAGTTACAATGGGGAAATAATACATAAGTACTTTTTTTTTTTAACTTTTCGATCTGCCTTTTGTATGGGTTTTACCAAATTGTGTCCATTTTTTGTCTAAGAGGTACAAATTTTCTTCTAGGTTGGTGAGATATATAAGCATAATTATATTCGTAATCTAGAGAAAGCCGGGATTTTTTTTCTGCCAGTTTATCAGCTTTTCTTTGCCCGATATGTGTGATGGTATTCATATTATTTTAATCTTGTTATCTTTATCATGTAGATTTTTTAAAAATTTAGTTTAATAACAGATATCTAATATCCGCTCTTTCCCCACCATGATTCTGAAGTACCGCTACCGGGGCCGCCTTATCCACTTGGCACAGTACGCATTCTACTTGTTATAGTTCATATGGAGGTGGTTCGTTCCTTATATTGCAGGTGGTGACTATTATTTTGCTTTTTTAAGTCACTACATGAAATGTCTTAAAAGTGTATTGTGTTTGTTTCTGTAAGGAAATGAATGCTTCTTTAATTAATTTTCTGTTTGTGGATGTGGGTGTGGGTGTGAGGTAGTGATTTGAGTGGAGAGTAGGACTTAATAACAGATTTGTGGTTCTTTCTTTCTTCATTGGATAGTGGAAAGTGCAATAGGAAGTGTTGTATAGTGTTTTCAGTTCTATAGTGATTGCACGCTTTTGTTTGACCTGAAATCTTGTATATTAAAAGTGTTGAATTTAGTCTTAATCTGAAAATATTTAACAAAATATGGGAAAAGGGAACCATACCATTAAACTGGAAACAAGTTATTGTTATTCCAACTCCAAAACCTGGAAAAGAGGAATATAACCCAAATTCATACAAAACAATATCACTGCTACCAACGCTAGTAAACTATTTTTAACAAGAGACAAGAAAACTATTATCACCCAACCAACATGGATTCAGATTGAAGAGATCAACAGACGCCACCATCAGGCTTATAGATAATAACTGACAGGAAGACATCCAATAGTCTTCTTTCTTGACATCTCTAAAGTGTTTTAAACAGCGTGAAACAATACTCGTCAAAGCAACACATCTTGGAATAACAGGAAACACATACAATTACATAAAAAATTTCCTTTCAAGAAAAACATTTCAAAGTCAAGCTAAATAATACAATCTCAACAAAAACAAAACGTGGTTTTTATATTGCTTCCTTAAAATCTTTGTATAGCAGTTTCTGTATGTTTTTTTTTTTAATAGTCTGTGTATGGTGGCTTTTATACTGCTCTTCTATAGTCTGTACTTGGTAGTTTTTAAACTGCTCTTCTATAGTCTGTGTTTGGTAGTTTTTATACTGCTCTTCTATAGTCTGTACTTGGTAGTTTTTATACTGCTCTTCTATAGTCTGTACTTGGTAGTTTATATACTGCTCTTCTATAGTCTGTGTTTGGTAGTTTTTATACTGCTCTTCTATAGTCTGTGTATGGTGGCTTTTATACTGCTCTTTTATAATCTGCATTTGGTAGCTTTTATACTGTTCTATAGTCTGTGTATGGTGGCTTTTATACTGCTTGAAATCAATGACTGCTGCTGGATTTGATATTTCTTGCACTATTATGAATTAAAACAACTGCAGATGTCAACAGTTTCCTTTGTAGTTTGTGCCCACGGCTTCAACTAATTGCATCTGGCAAAAGAAGATCCATTCATTTTCTTGTCATGAACTTTACAGAATTTGATAGATTGGATCTTGGAAGGAAAAAAAAAAGATCATAGTAAACTCATTCGTACAAATAAATAAAATTGGTTTTAAATGCAAAAAAACTCAGAAACAGTATAAAGACTTCACAACATTTTTATTGCCACAGTACAAAAGTTAAAAAAAAAAACATGTATGCAGACAATATGTGCGAAATAGGGAAGAAGAATGCAGAAGGTAAAAAGAAGTGGTGATTTCACTCACGCATGCTAAAAGACACACATTTAACAAAGAGTCTGCACAATCAAGAGCACTCAAGGTGATATAAATATATGTGGCCAAACCCTTTCTTAAATATTTTACTTGAGGTAAAAATAAAAACCCAGCATTCTTTTATTTATATCTTAGCAGGTTCAAAATAAAAAGCTAAGTCCTAAAATATAAAGTTCTTAAAATGTATCTATTTAAAATTACTAATTACAAAATGCAAATAGCTTTAGAGTGATTAATAATTATTATGCTATAGTATAAAAAGTGTTTTAAAAGTAGATTTTTTGTTTACTATCCTTTCAAATTAGCCTGACTCATACTACACTATACTAACTCGCTTACCTCTAAAAATTCACACCCACAACATATTTAAAATTGATAACATAAAAACTATTCTTAAGCACTATCCGGAAGAAATGCACAGCATTAATCCCCATGGCCTGCCACACTAGATTACTATCTATTCAGTTTTGTTGCTGAAATATTCGTTTTCAATTAAAAAAACAAAGTTACTGAGTCTTTTTCAGCACAATAAATAATAGTCATGATATGCAAATATAAATTGAAGAAAGAAGTTATCCCTCCATCCCACCCTTAATGTTTTCTGGTTGAGAAGCTGGTGTACTGATAGCTGTATACATGTTCAATAGGTTTATTTTGTTTTTTTTAAATTTTTAGTAAAAGTTCTTAGCCAAAATCTTCAACACACCCATTTTGTACATAAAGTGTCATAAAATGTACTAATAGCTACTTACAGGAAAAAAAAATATTCCCTTATTGTTTACTTCACTCTTTTTAAGAATGTATATAAGACATTTTGCTTTAACTTCCACACAGAGATCTATGTGGAAGCCTAGAGGCAACACTGTCATGTGAAACAAGAGCAGCCACATTTCCCTTATTAAAACAAGTGTACACATTTAAAATTATCTTCACTGTACAGCTGAATTATGTACACAAAAAATATTAATCAATATAAAAAGCAAATCAATGTAAAATTAATTTCTTGCTGAATCAACATAAAATAAGTATGAGATGAAAACCAACAGAGCAAGCAAATGAAGACTATGTCAAAGGTGGAAATGTAACATTAGTACAAGGAAAAAAGTATCATGATTATTCAATCAGGTCTTCTGAGTGTAAAATAAATTTTGACTGCAAGTTCTAGTGCAGGTGGTCACATTTGTAAGTTACAGGCTTGCAATGCCATGAGATCAAGCAATATGTTCACAGTTCAAGCTGACTTCAAACAAAACTTCAAGCCAAGAGATGCTTACTCTTGGGTACTATAAGACTATCCATTTAACAAGTTGGCTCTTATAGGTTCTTTTCTCTTCTCTGCATAGTTCACCATGTGAGATAAAAAGTGTATATCGTGGGAGAGGCAGATGTGGTTTTGATTTTAACCTCAAAGTGTTTATTGAGGTGTGGCAACTAAAATATTTACCACAAAATACTATGGTCTTTCTATACATTTCAAGCCTCTGAATCAGATGTCTTTTGCAAAAAAAGAAACATGACACATTCCATTCCATGGACTGATGACAGTCCTTAGCAGGATAGGTGCACACAGTGGAAGACAAATATCCCCATTGGTGTGCAGTTATTGTTTTGTTTTTACCCAGTGGAGTACACTGTTTTTGTTCTGTTTTATCAAATACACTTTGATAGTCACACAAGCTAGTGGTCTTCAAAAAGCTGTTCATTAGTTAATGTTGGAATCTTTCCCACAGAGTGGAACACACTGAAATGTAAAGTCAACAATAAATTACAATAATCTTGTAGGTACAAAATGGAAATATAAAACATTCTAATGTATACATAAAAGGAAATTTAAAAGATTTAAAAAATTTAAAATATAAAACAAAAAGTTGTATGTTAAAGATGGTATTTTCACAAAATGTAAAAATTCACTGAATGGGACTGTGAAATTAACCTGACAATCTAAGATCAATCTATTTCTTAGACTATACCATCATCCATCCTGCAATCAAATAAAATTGTAGCAGAAATTAACTTAAGAAATCAGTGCTGAAAAAAAATTTTTAAAAAAAGAAAACCATATGCACACAATAGAATGAAATAGTTCATTGTTCAATTCAATCAGGACCTTGTGATGGTGCAAATGATAAGCCAAAGATTAAAAAAAAAACACAACAATTCTCAAAGTTATTATTAATGTGATAATTAAAATCTTTACATACAAAATATCAAATGCATTAAGAGGTGGCCCGACAGGTGGGCAGGTGACAAGAGGTTTGCTATAACTGGCTAGACAACCGGCAGGCGGCAACTGGCTTACACATAACTTATATCTGTAGAATAAATCAGATAATTACTTAGATTTTTTTTCTATTGTTTAGAATGTCGTACATCGTATTACGCACAAGTCACTTGCCATTTGCCAGTTATTGCTAGGCATGTGTCAGTAGCTAGTTGACATTCGCCACTTGTTGCCCGCTTAGTGTCGTTTGTAAAATGTCGCCTGCCAAGATGTCATAGAACCACATTAAGATAATGTACTATAATACAAAATATCATTAAATGTGGTGGGATAATGTATTAAAGACAAAACACCATCAAGCACATTAGGATAATGTACTAATTATCTTAGATACTTGTAGCCTCAAGTTATGATTTACAAACTCCTTGATCCGAAGGAGTGTTACTTCATTAACTTTAACTTCATGAATGTTGATAAAAATAATGAATGATACCATCAATTATTTCTGAAAAAACTTCTTTTACATAGAAAAAAACATTCTTCAATTAAACACCTAGATAAGCATACCTAAGGAGAATAATGAATAAGAGGTACAATTTTTCTCATGAAAATTTTTTAATTTTTCTATATTCATACAAATAGAAAAATACAAGAAAACACCATAATCAAGGGATATAACTGGTAGCTCGACTAATGCTACCTGACCCACAAATAGGTCAGAAAACAAACTAGACACGGGTCGAAGATTAAATTCTAGAGAAAGTAGAGGTATTCCAATCAAGTGCTGACAAAATTTCCTTCAGGAAATGTAATTTGATCTTATGGGATGACATGAACACTGACAAGTGAACATTACATTTCAATGAAGATATATCTGAAACATCATTGTAAGGTGTAAGATGTAAGATCCATTTCAGTGGATTAGGATATTCCTGTCTGGAGTGACTGTCTACTTCCAGATATTCTGCCTTTATAGCAATGTTTCTGTTTGCACAACAAAGAAAATCTGCCTGGCAAATATTTGACTAATTGATGCCTGCCCCCATAATGTTATATGTAAAACATTTCTGTAGAGTTACTTGCTAGATCATCATGACCTTGATATTAAACTATTCTCATGTCTTGAGAGTGTAACAGACCACAAACATTTAATACTAAAACATTTAAAAAATGCGTAAACATTTCTGTAATGGAGACCATATCCGCTAAGTGATAACAAAATGTCTGTGTTTGAGGACCCACCCTCATCCATTCTGATGATTTTGATAGGAATTCACAACCTGCCGAGAAAAGAGATGTATTGGTCATCTGATGACAGATTAGTGTTCCTGGCGTCAACAAAGTGTGTGTAGATAGTGTTTGTAGCTGACAATAGGTAGTCCCACTCATTTTTTTCTACTTGATATTGTATAAATGTTTTATGCTCAAAATGTGTGTTCTGATGAAATAAGGTTGTACAGAAAATAATATGATGAAAGCTATAATACTTTTTGAGATATTGTCAATTTAGTGTCATAATTTGTGATCAACACTTTTTAGACGTAACGAATGTGCAGTTTGTCAAGTTCAGTACAAGTAAAATATAAACCACACTGATCAAAAGTCCAACATAATCACAGACAACAAGAAAAAATAGACAAAGCAGAATCAAAATTAAAGTTTATTATAAATTGCGATGGAAAATGAGCTTTTGTTTCATAAAATTGCTTACAAAACGCAACAAACTGGAATATTCATGGCATCATAGCATAATCAACTGATGAACAAAGTATATCTAAATGCATATTATTAAATCATTTGCTATGTAGTTAATGCCTATTTTTTTCCAAAGGCATAGCAACAACAGTGAAGAAATTATTTGATGCTGAAAATGGCCATTTCAACTAATTTTAACCAAAAAAGAGAAGTGACCCAGTGTTATAGGGAAAACATAAAAAAGCAAATTGTCATATCTCTAAAACTAACAACATACAGAGCTGGTTCACATATCAAAATGATCAGTAAATTGTGCTCTATCTAAATATATACAGTTAAGTTATGTTTAATCATTTATTTAATTTACATTTTTAATTTTATTATAAAATTTCTATTTACGAAGAAAATGAAAATTGATAAATTGTCATATCTCTGAAACTATACATAACACAGTTATGGTTCACCTATTAAAATGACCAGCAGGATGTTATACATGTAACTAAACAAAAGATTTGTTCAGCATTTTATTTGTTTTAATATTTTATAATACAAAATTTAATATTTAAAATCTTAAAACCATATTAAAGTGCTTGATTGGTATAAAAGTACTCTATAAGTATCAAAGATACATAAAGATGTTGAACCCATGCCTTTGCTAATTATATCACTATACACACACACACTAAAAGACCCAAAACATATCGTTTTATTCTGAAGGTTTGATCAGGTCTTAAATCACTGAAAGTGTACATGGTTTAAAGAAATATTAACATATTTATATAATTATAATGTAGGCTATGAATAAAAAATCATTTCATTTTTGTTTTATTTATTTCAAACAATGAATATGCACAATAACACACAGTGACACACATACAATAAGCATCTTGTGGAAACAAAATATATGTTTAAATTAATATTAAGTCTTGAACAGAGATAATCTATTTAATCCCAGTAACTTCATATTGATAGAGAAAGTAATATTTTACAATAAATATGTAAAACTTCGTTTATGTACTTAGAAAATAAATTATGTTTTGTTTGTCTAAATGTTGGGTTTATGTGGCTCACTTTACTATTGCAGAAAATAATCTAGCAGTAGGGATAAAGTCAGAGAACTAAAGATTAATCCAGTAATAAAAGTAAAAAGTGTCAAAATGTATACTTACACATGATTGTATTTAGCCCTTATGGTAGGAAGACTGGCATAGTGCTTGGATGTAAACAGGGGATTCAATTCAAGAATGGTTGGCCTCAAGTCAGAGAGTTTGTAACCTGTATAGTATTCAAGGGTTCGGGTCTGCACAGTATAAAAGGTAAAAATATATTGCTTAAAAAACTTCGGTCTATTTACACTTTTTTTTTAAATCTTGAAATTTTTTGTTACTTAGAAAAAATTAAAATAATTTTATATTATTTTTCAAAAATATATTTATTTATTTTTATTTTAATAAATACATTAGAGTTACATCTAATGTGCATTTACTTAAGTATATTCAGCATGCATTTGGTATCCCCCAAAAGTAGTGTGCTTGTCTTGGAGAGGTGGGATGAAAGATGATAATCTGCAATACTGTCAGCTGGTCTCATTAGCACATGGCTTTCAAACAGTCAACATCTTGCATGCTGAGTTTAATTCTAGTATATAATTATAAAGATATATAAATATTTTGTAAAATTTAATTTCTGTATATAATCTTTCTGTCAAATGAAGACTCAAAATCACATACCAAAAACAATTTGAGATCACACAAAAAAAATGTTAGAGCAGCTAAGGAGACGTAAAGAGACAACAGTAACTGTTGCCAATTGCCAAGATTTTTAAAGAAAAAATTACCAGCAGCAATCATACACAATCACCCTTGCACGCTGAATCAGCACCAACCACTTATCTATGACTGGCTGTCCATTCAAACCTATCCCAATGTCTCTTGCATCGATATCAAGCCATGATGTATCAATAGTGTTATTATGGAGCAGAGGATTAGTAACCACTGCAATATGAACAGTGACCATCATCATCTCACCACAAACCTCCCTGTAAGATGCAACTCCTCTGTGTACATTCATCTCATGCACACACACATATGTATATTTACAACATTCCACCCTCAGACAAGTCATAAAAAAAGTTATAAGTACCCAGTTCCCTTCATTCTGCATACGTCGGGCAATGTACAAGCAAGATGCTGCCATGATTGACTCTCTGTAAGAGATAAACTTGTACTCTAGAAGGGAGAGCTCTAAGAGGTAACGTGCCAGAGTAAGTGTCACCACAGGAGACCGAGAACACTGCAAAGACACATATTGCATATTAACACAATTACTAATGCAAGTGACATTTTACATTAAGCAGGTCTGTTGCAAAAGTCAGTTCTAGAAAAGTCTTAGATTATCCTTGAAATATTCACCACGAGTGCTAACATTATAGTAGAGTTCTTACCTTGGCATATCGCCGAAGAAAGCGGTATGAAATAGGTCGACCTAGATCAAAGCCAACAGTCTGCAACAATTTTCTCTCCATGTCTAAGAAATCTTTACGTTTGTATGCATCATCACATACATAGAGGAAGTCCTCCACTGCTGGGGGTATACGCTCCTATCATGAAAATGAAAGAAGAGAGAAAACAATATACTTTGGAGTCAAGTTTTAGGAAAAGTGATCAAAAACCAACATACAAACACCAATATACAATCTCGCCGTCTGATGTGGTATAAACAGAGGTCACACTAACACAAAGAATCAGTCTTGACAAATTCTTGGAAAGACAATTAGGAAAAACGAGTGACAGCTGTAATTGCAGAACACCAGATTATTATCTATATATAATATATATCATGTGGTTATAAAATCATATTTTTAAAAATCAGTAATTATCCTCTGAGCAGAAGAGGCTAAAACAGTCAGAATTTATTAAAAAGTTCAGAATTGATTTTCTAAATATATTTGAGTTATTAAATGACAAGGAAATTATACCTACATTTATAAAATTATAATATTTAATAAAAATTTGAAATATTATCTAAGCCCAAGCTCAAACTCATAATTATAAAATTAATAATTACTATAAATTAATTTTGAATAAAACGACAAATTTATTATCTTATTTTTTATCTCTACTATTCTACAACATAATTATCATATTAAATTATATTTCCATAGTCATCTACTTTATACTGTATATAAACTAAAATGATGTTAGAGACCATTAAAATAATTATATTATAAAAAATAGTTTATAATTATTTTAAAAGACAATACTAAATAGGTTTATAAAATTGGAGGAAATAAATTAAAAGGATTTATTTAAGGGAATGTTGTCAAACCTGTTCAAATATACTAGAGTAGAAAATTCTTTTAAAAGAAAAAAAATTACCAGAGGATGTGACAGATCAGTTCCATAGGTTTTTACATCTGGTATTTTTTTTTGGTATTGAAACCATTTAAAGAATGGTAACTTGTGGTAGATCATGAGTACTCTCGACAAGTTTGTTCCATCCCTTCAAGATGCACACTATTTAACCAGAAGTATACAGTAAGCCTAGAATTCAAAGATATATAATTTCATGCCATAAAAGATTAGAAGCCCTACACATATCTCAGGTATATGTTCTAGACATAATATTCTAGCCTTACCTATCTCAATTCTTGGATGCTCAGTTACAGCTGAAGAGGCCTTTAAGCTCCTGAGAACTTTAAATGAAAAAAGCTTTTAAATTGCTCACAAGACTAGCCATTTACAAATATCTAGGAGTATTGTGGCAAGGACCCTGCAAGGTTATCGAAAAATTGAGTGGGTATAATTTCAGAATTCAGATAGGATCCAAGTGGAAAATTTTTCAAGCTAATCTGATGAAGCCATAAAAGGAATGCATTGATAGCAGGTTTGCTACCATTATTAGAGAGGATGATGCCACCTCTGTACCCTATTCAATATCAGTACCAGGTTTAATGGTATCTGAAACTATCAATGATATCATCATAAACCCAGAACTACCAGACTGTGATACTCAACAGTTATGGAGCAGGATAAAAGAAACTTGAGATGTTTTACCGATAAACCCAGGAAAATGATTCAGTGCAAATTTACAGTCACACTGAAGGGATCATAATCCAATCTGCATGAAACCTTATGCTAAATAGGATGCTGTTAAGCAGGAAATCGACTCTAAGTTAACCTAAGGTATGATTGAAAAGGCGGAGTCTCTATATAGGTTCTCTTATAGTCCTTGTAAAAAAGAATGACAAGCACCTATTTTGCAAAGATTACAGACAACTAAATAAGTCATTTTTTTCAGCTGAACACTTGCCTGAACCAGAGCATATGTTTGCAAAACTCAGTGGAGCTAAATATTTTTTCCAAGCTCAATATTGTAAAAGTTTTTTTTGGCAAATTCCAGTCTGTGAGGCAGACAAGCTGAATTTAGTGTTTAGTACAACTGATGGCCACTATCAATGATGGGTGTGATGCATTTGTAATCCTCACAGCAACAGATGTTTTCACCAAGATGATGAGATTGCTAATCGAACCCATGAAAGAAGAATCACTTGTAATTAGTTGTGCTATTAATTAATAAATAATAATCATAACGAGTAAAGGAGCCCAAAGAGGTGTCGCAACAAGTATGGAGAAAATGTTATCATCTACTCTATCAAGTGGAGGGTCTATAACTTTTCCTAGTTCTTTCACTTAAGCACACTATGACTCAAGAATGTATTACCTAGTGGGCAGTCAGTTAAAGTCAACTCCGATTCATAGTTCTCTTATTGTATATCTGATCTAGAAGTATAAATGAAAATTTATTAGTTATTAATGTAAGTGAAAAAAATTTTTTTTTTCTGAATACTTACAAGCACACACAAAGACTTTCAGTTTTATTGTTATTTGGTACCTTCACTGATGATACTGACCTCTGGTAAACAAATTGGGTAGCACTCTAGTGGATAATATCCCCCCCCCACCCACTTCCCGATGGAACGGACATTGACTTTCTGGCTAAAAAGTCAGAGAATGGTTATCACCAGCATGTTTACCTGATGAACATTCAATTTAAAATTTACTTTATGTAGAAAAATTCCTTACAATGCAAATCTGTAGCCACTGCACAATATAAAATTAAAGTACATGAAAGGACTAAAGTATATTTAAACCACACTTACATCAAATTTGCAGGAAACAAAGAGAGATACAGCACCAATTAGCTGCACACAATCCTTCCGGACATCATGGAGGAGAGAGAGGTAGGTGTCAGTCAGTTTTACAGCCAGGTAGAGAGTCTCATGGTTAAGTTCAAAGTTTTCCTGCACCTCAACAAGCCAGTCAACCAAAATGGCACGCATGTTAGCTGATAGATGAGGGTGCTGCTCTAGGTAAGGTGTCACTATAAACTTGAGCTGCACATCAGACACAACAAAAATTAATTAAAATGTATTACAAAAACGGTCTAAGCCTGTGCCCTCTAATCAGAGTAAACATTTTCTCATCCTCAGGCAGAAACCCATAATGCAAAATGTAATGTGTAAGCACTGTGTAAAAGTTTTCATAACAAATTATAATAATTCTTTTAAACTTAATATTCTGGCTAAAATTTTTGAACAACCAATTGTCACTGAGTTTTGTTTTAATTTTACACAAAAATATATTGAACAAAAAAATGTGGATATTATTTAAATAGTTAATAGGGGGAAAAAAACACTGAAATAATAGCAGATCTATTAAGCATAAATTATTTTGTTTTAAGAAAATCAGTAACTGCAAATTATTTCAATGTCTCATTATTTACCCCATCTTATGTATAAGACATCCAAGCTAAGTTTAAAAAATGAATGTTAACTTGTTATTTCCGACTTGTGGTTAAAATCTGAATGTTTATTAGTTTAAAGATAATTGCACCAGACTGAACACAAATGGCAAAAAAATGCAAAGCCATGAAAATTGCATTTTTTATACTTAAAATATGTTTATTTTGCTGTAAAACTAAAGATTTCAAAATTGAATTTGTGGTGTACATTATGTGTTACATGTATAATTCATTAATTAATAATTAAATTTATTATGAATATTATGTTTCAGAGTATAATTTATATACTATTTGCACACAAACACACTGAGACTATTATTCTATAATCAGGGTTCCTGAAAATGATTTTCCAGATAGACAAAAATTATTAATTCCATACCTAATACTATTAACAGTATCTCATTATGCACTCTGAAACTGGCAAAGCTGTGGTATGTGGATGAGGATTTTAAAGCCAAATTTTTTAACAATACAATGGGGATATCAATTTATAAATAAACCAAAAAGTGAACTACCTGCAAAATCTCAATGAGAACTAGACTACATTTTTAGAATGAAAATTATTATTATCAATTTACATTCTTCAAATGTGAAATTTAAGCTGCCTTGGTTATAAGAAAGCAATATCATTTGTTAGTTTTAAATTAGCTTGTTTAGCTTTTATTTTATTAATCTTTTAATGTATAAAAATACGTACTATTTTAACTCTCTTCAAATAGGAATATGGAAAACATCTGCACAAAATATCATTTTACTTGTGTAATTGTTCATCAACATTAAATATTATTTTATATAACTAATCTTTTTATAAAGTTATATTTTACTAACTAAGTCATGTTCATAATCTTATGTTAAAAATCGTAAACAAAGGATATATCCCTTGCTGCCATCTTGAACTTCTCACGAATTATGGTAATACACTTGATGAAAGAAACCTCAGTAAGGAAGATATTATTGCTCCAAATAGAGAAGGGTTTGTTCATTTTATTTCAGGTAAATTTTTGACAGCATCAGTCAAAGGTAAATTTATATTGAGTTTTAATACCTTGAAATTAGTTTCTATATTTTCAGCTTGCAAAATTACTTATTTTAAGTTATATTAATACAGTCTTTTGAAGAAATGTTCACATGAAAAGCAAAATTTCATTTTTGTATTTCACACCAATGCTGGCGAAGGAGCTAGCAATGGCTTGCATTTTTTGTTTACCTGTCCTGCTACATAGCATAAAGATGTTTTCTCCGTGAGTTATATCAAATTGCTTCTTTTATTTGTTTTGTTTCTGAATGTATACTAGGGCTGCAGTAGTCTGAGATAGAGCCAAACAGCATTTGAGGCCCACTGACTTTTTTAAAACTTTATTTTATAGTATCACAAATAAAAATGCTAGTGTTAATGAGAAAAACAAACCAACTGTTTTAGAGGGTGATACAATCTTAGTGTTGACAAATTTGATCAATTTTAATATTTTTTATTCATCTATGGAGGACTTTTTTCAGTTCTAAATGTTGATAAAAACTTCAAAAACAAGCATTACAGCTTGTTGAGGACTATATCAATACATGGGATGGTTGGATAAAATTGAACAGTTAATAAATAAATATAACAATGTTTTGGGAAGAAGAAGTGCTGGAAGATATATTTTCATTTAGTAGATAATGCACAGGTAAATGTTTACATTTTATTTGAGATTGGAGGGAAACATTCTAGATATAGAAGAACTTGGATGGGCAAGATTATTTTACAGATGAGTTAATTGCTGGGGAATATAGGTTTGCATGACAAAACACCTATTGCTACAAATCCTGAGTCTAACAATGTTCCCTGAAATTGTGATAACAAACTAAGCAAATTGTGAGAAAGACAAGTGTTGTCTTTAAGTGTTAGGTGTACAGTTGGTCACATTTTCTTATGCTTTCAGAAAAGAGAAAAATATTTTTCTCTTCTTCATAAACCATAGTCACCCCATTATGTTTGCAAGGTACATCATGATTAAACATTAATGAATTCATGGAAAAATGATTGAAAAGCTTATAATAAAATAAATATATATCTAAATTGCATTTTGTATCAGTAAGTCAGATGATATTTTAAAGACTATTTCAATATGTATTATGTTAATGTTATATATTTCAACAATTTGACTTTATTGAAATAATTTACTTCTACTAAAAATAAATGTGCAAATATGCACAAATATGACTTAAAGACTAGTCAATTTATTTTTTACTGTCACATTAATAGTCATTTCCAGACTATTTTTTGAAAATAAAATCACTCAAAAACTAGCACAATGCAAAAATGGCATCAGAAAGTAAGAGCAAAGCTGATTTATTTAACCAATCAGAGCTCAAGACAGTAAGTATTCAGAAAAAGACATCCAATCAGAACATCTGATCAGTCGCTGCTTCCACCAATGTGTGTCCCTAAGTTACAAAAGTCTCTTCTTAGCTAAGAGACTTCCCATCAGATGAATCTCTTTTGTGCCAATCATGACAAATGGTGATACTGTTTCACGAACAATAAGGTCAAGTTTCTGAAAATGCCCTTGTAAAATGAATAGTCATAAAACACACCCATTATCACCAACAAGAGACTCACCTCTCTTTCTTTATAATAATTAAAGATATCATATGCATAGAGAGCTGCCAATGTGACATCATTCTGGTTTTCTGAATCAATGTCCTCTACACCTTCTTCTACTGGAACCTAACAAAAAGAAACAATTTAACTCTTTAAATAAGATGTGTCCAAAATAAAGAACTAAGTCAAAACATGCAAAAATCTAAATTATAAGAAAAAGTATTTTAAGGAAAAAGATTAATTTTAAAAAGCAATTTGTCAATTTTACCACAACTGTCTGATAAAGCTCCTTAAAACACTTATTATTTATATTATTCTTTGAATTTTTTTTGTAAATCACCTCAATCTTGCTGCTATATAAGAATAGAGGTAACCCCCTTAAATTTTTTTTAAAAAATAGTTATAATTATATAAAATGAATAAACAAAAATTAGGTAGATTCAATCTTCCATTAAAGTGGCATGCATTAATTTTAATCAAATGTGACTCTTTTTAATGAATCTTTTCACTTATTACAAACAAATTTGTAAATATACTGACTTCTTGACCAGCAGATCCTTTATTGTTTATTAAAATATGACAAGTGCAATTAAAAATAATACGGAAGTAATAATGCATATAAAATCAGAAGTCATGCCCAAAAACAGTAGCTAAATTTTATTAGCCAAGGCTACTGTTGGGACAAGCTTGCCAGGCAAACTGGCATCAGTCACAATCCACACTGCAAAACTAGATATCCACTAAAGATTTTGTCACATTTGGTTTAGATGCTTGTTTGTTTTTCAAAACAAATATCAATTTATAAAATAAAAATGTCTGCTGTAATTCGCAGTTTGATTGTACAACAGTATAACAGGAAAGTAAAAGAGTTTTACACCTACATACATTTTCCTGACAGATGTTATCTGCTGTGATGTTAAGTGCATTATTATGGATATTGGCCATGTCTTGTTCATCTTCTCACAATCAAAATATAAAAGGTTTTAATAAGGCAACATCAAGATTCTAATATATTTTTTAAAGAGTGTTTTATATTTTTTCTTGTTAAATAATTTTCACCAAAACTTATATTAACACTTATAACAGTAATAAAACAGAACCATTAACATTTAATTATCACAGTAAATTGAAATGATACTGTAAAACTCTTCCAGAGTCTTCACTAAAATTAACTGTTTTCAAGTAGCACTGATATTTGACTGATAAAATGTCATTTTGCATAGCATTCTCAGAAGAGTACTGGCATCTCTAGTTACAGCAAACCATCTGTTATTCTGACTTATTACATCCATTCCATACTTATGAACCATGGCGAACTAGTTCTGATGCAGATGAATTGCAATGGAGACATAGGAATCAGATGCCATTTTAAGTCATCTAAACTATCATGCCAATATATAAATCTCACAAATTATAAAGTCAATTTTAAACCTTTTATTTTTAAAAATTACATTTCAATAAAACCATTAATGCTGTTAAAACTGACTGGTGAATGAACATTATATGCCACTATTAAAGACAGGTTGGTTCATGGAGTTTTTTTGTATTTAAACACTAAATGTTAAAACTGACTGGTAAATGAACATTATATGCCAGTATTAATGACAGGTGTCTCAAGGAGTTGTTTGTATTTTGAACACTAAGTCAACCATATAGACAGGCTATCATATCTAAGTGCAAAACAGATTAGATGAACAAAATTCAGTTTCAAATAAAAATTAAAACAAAGCTGCTAAAGAGGATACAGATCATTAAAAAGATTATAATAAAACAAGGTTAAGACTACAATGCAAACTTAATCAGGTTCATTCTGCGTTTGGATATAAATTTATATAGAGTGAATTACTGTATATAAAGGAGGAAGTCGAGCAGCAAATTCTGAATTGTACATAAAAATAACATGAGACTATAAGGTATATAAGGCTGCTTAAGGTTTATTAAAAAGTTCTGTATCTATTAAAAAAAAAAAAGCAAGCACCTTATCAGATGGGACAGTAAGCAATGAAGTTTTTATAGAATAAGAATTAAAATATCATTATCTTGTGAGAGCAAGAACAATTACAAAGTATATGTTCAACAGAAAAGGATTCCTGACAAAACTGGCACTTTGGAACATCTCCCTAAGTAGGTAAGAATGTTAGGTAATTATGACCCGCTTTGCGGCATCATAGCAACAATAAATGCAGAGCTTAGCAGACTTTTCAGTAAGCACAGTGAAGATAAGGTACAAAATACTGTAAATCTGTCATCCTAACCTTGTTGTCAAAAGATGCCATAGAATGGGTTAGTACATGGTTTAACACCATAGCAGTGACTATATCCCACAGGTATCAAGAGATGCTGTTGCAGCAGTGTCATGGAGTAGTTTAAATTTTCCTAATCTCAATGAATGCTCTCAGTCATTATATTTTTTCCATTGTTTCTTTCACTGCTATTTCTTAAATTAATGAAAAATTAAAAGAGATGTTTATACTTTAAATTCTTCATCTATAAAATTAACTTCTGACTTCTATGTTTTATCACAAGTGAGTGTGCTGAACTAGACTATTATCTGTATCAGTGTCTTAATTATATTAGATTTATACCATTATATAGTTTTACTTTCCAAAATGGTAAAACATGTCATGCATTTAGCTGTTCTAGGTTTGCTTTATTTGTTGTCTACTGATATAAATTTTCTCCCTTGTTTCACAGACATGACACAGCTTAGCTAAATTATAATTCACAACTTAATATTTGAAACATAAAATGATTTCAGAAAATGGTTACACTATGCAGCCATGCTCATACTTGAATGAACATAAACAAGTAAATATGATAACATTTTATAGTGAATCAAATTGTAAAAGTAAAATTTAAAAAAAAGAATAATTTTGTATACAAAATGCCTTTATAAAAATGAAAACTATTAACTTATATAAAAAATATTATTCATCCAAATCTTCCCCTGGTGAGATAACCTTAAGAAATGTTAATGACTATTATTACTACAGCAACTTAGCAGTATAATTCATTTCTATGTTAAGCATAAAAGCAATATAACTTAACTTTTAAATGCTTCCTCAGTAACATACTGCAATAAATACAGTACTAAATACTACTATTCTCTATAGTGCAAATAATATACAATAATCACAATTTCAGTATTCAGTATGCATATTTAATTTGTGTTGGATGTTGAATATTTTGCCATCAGTTAATATAAAAATACCATAATACATAAATATTGTGCAAGTCAGACATTTTTGTTCATCTCTATTAGGTCATGTCTTTTCAAAGCATTATGAAGAGCAGTTCTTTCATTTACTTTCACGTATTTTAACTGCACTCCTATTATTATGTTAAGCTGTTTGCAACAGCCTGAAACAGAGATTAATAAAAATAATTTTATAATTTAATAATGCTATTACCAAAAAACATAGAGAAATCCAGTACAGGTTACTAATGTAGTACTTATCACAACAGCAACTGTTATTGACCCATAGTACATTAAAAGAAATCAAAATATCTTATTTAAATGCTGGCATAAAGCATATTAGTCTATGCTTTTAATAGATTTAATATGCAAATCTTTAACAGTTACAAAGCTTCTATTTTCCATTATACAAACACACCAAACTTACGAGTTTAGTATTATCTCAATGTCATGAGAGTTCTAAATGATTTAAATAATTGATGATACCCATTGATGGTGAAAGTATATGTACACAATTTATTGAACATTGCTGAAAACATGAACACTGCATCAATGTTCACTGCCTCAGTGAGCACCTTAGCAGCAAAAAAGTTAACATTCACAAACGTAACACAAACAAAGTAACATAACATGCAGAGAGTTAGCAATGTGCATGCTTGTCTTAGTAGGCTCTGCTTATATTAATGCTATTACTGACAAACCAATAGAAAAGTCATATCTAATCTACACACCAATGCAATATTTCTTATGAAAGTAAATTCACTTTGAATATATAGAAATATGTCAGTACCAGAATTATTATAAAGATTAGTTTATAGCTAATAGAGAACTGTATACAAGGAATTTTTGTCTGCTTTAAGACTGAACTGGCTGGAATTCATTTAAAGATTATAAATCAAGATCCACACAATCAGCTACAGTAATACCAATAAACATGTCTATTCCAAATTTTAGAACTCTTAAGCTGTAATTAGCCAATAATATAAATTAAATGGCAGATGAATTAATGAACATATAATTGTCAATAATGTCTACAAAATTTATATTCAACCACCAAGACAACTTTTCCCACTACTATCACATTATGGTAAAATAATTTGGCAATGGACTCAAATGTTCTCACCTCATGCATTTCTTCCATATTCATAGTACAGCTTTCATTGATACTCTGATCCAAAGACATTCTGGAAGTATCTTTACCTGTGCTAAAGCACAAATACACGACACTTGTTAACAATCACTCCAAATGTAAATATGATTACAAATAAAGAAGAGTGAAAAATTCAATAACAGACCTTTGTATTTGCCGCTTTGACTTTTGAACTTATCCACTAGCATACAACTGTAAGGGAAGAATTTGTTTTATCAAATACCAATGATTTTTGATTCCATATGACGAGAAAAAATTTGTAAGATTTATTATCTTTTAAGGCTTTTATTTGGAATACAAAACCTGAGAAATATAATTTAAACCACTGAGTGTCAAATTCAGTCCTGAAGCAGTTCAGTTTGGATTCAAATATCACCCTCACAGATCACACAGTTGGTTCTAAGGAAAAGCATAATATGTCAGATGTAATTTATTAATCAGCTAAACATCAGCTGCATACATAAACTAAATTCAAGTCTACACCATACAATATCAGAATTTAAACCATGCATTAATGGATGAAATAAAAAGACACTCATTGGTGGAACTATTTGACATCAATCTTCGAAAATCTCACTAGCAATTGGCGAGTGAAAAATTGTCATATATAAGCTCAGAAATCAACAAGTTATCAAGGCGATATTTCTCCATAAAAGATCGTGATTTTTAAATCTGCTGAGAACATAGAATTAGGTTTGAAACAATGACTTTGGGCTCTTTACCTTAAGTATCATTTCAGAGGTGGGATAATAGAATTCTTGCCATAAAAATCTTTATCTTTAAAAATTTTGGTCACATACTCTGATAAAATATATCCACATAAATTCTGGAAATATCTCTAAAATAGTATCAGATTTAACTGTAAATCAGTTACTTCTATCTGTAACTTTGCTGATGTAAAAATGAGTGCAAATTCATTCACATTAAATCTTGGGGAAAATGATGGATGTTTATTAATTATAATGACGATACAAGAAAGTAGTAGAACAACAACAATTTAGCCTGGGTTGCTGGAGAAAAAAAACCATTGCTCTAATCTGTGATGAAATATTTAGATTTTAGTAATCCTTTTGAAATTCAAGAGTTATTAAAATTTCAAAACAATTAATATTCAGAGAGAGATATGTTTTAAATGCATATTATAGCCACTATTACTGTTATCAATAAGCTTGTTTACAAATAAAATGAAGAGTAAATGATGAGACTTTGCTCTAGGGTGAAGTGAGGATCTCAATACCAAAATATTCTAGAAACTTAATTTTCCAGTATGTAATTTTCAAAATATTTAGTAAAAGAATGTTGATATTAATGCTAGAATCACCATTACTATAACAAAAGTTTGTTTACAAATAAAATGAATAGTGGCCACAAGATTGAACAACGCTAAGTGAGGATGTGAAACCAAAATATTCTAAGTACTTTAATTCTCTGTTTAATAGTTCTTGTGACAGAGAGGGTACTAGCTAATTAAGCACAAATATTTATTAAAACATGCACTTGGTCTAGCCTTCCATAATCATTAAAATTCTAATAAAACTGAGATAATTATTTATATGTGAAATTTAAAAGCAAGTAACTAACAATCCTTAAACTACCATTCTACACTGAATACATATTTTCTATTAAAAAAAACAAAAAAACCCTCAATCACAAACAGAATTACCTTGTATCCAATTCTGTGCCCCCATCCTGTAGACTAGCAGATGCTGATGTAGAGGACTCTTGTGAAGATATAAACACTTTCTCAATAGCACTGCTCATACCATCATTGAGATTTGTGGTGTCCACAGTAAGAGGTTTCAATTTCTTTTTCTGACCACAAATCCCTGAAGGTTCTCGTTTTGTTCTGCTGGCAACTGGCTTAACCTTGCTAGTCCTGGCAGAGACTGTCCCCTGCTTGTTTCCCTTTTTCAGTCCATCTTTGGCCTTGAGTTTAAGGGCTTCAGCAATCTGCTGCTCCTGCAGTATGACAAGTTATGAAGCATGGAATTGCCCATGCTCAGAAAACAAAACAAAATATGACAGAGTCAGCTTCCGAATGACGCAGTGATCAGTGACAGACCAACCTGATTGGCAACTAACATGAAATAGGAAATCTGTTCATCCAGCTAATGAATTTCCGTGAATTGATTTTATGACAGTAACAGTAGAAGCACATAAAACACCCAGCAGGTAATATGTTTTCAGAATCCTAATTACTTATCTAAAACTAATTATTTACTCTTAAATTCTGACTAAATTTCTATTTCTTTTTTCCCTACAGAATCTATTTTAGATGTAACATTTAAAGGACTGTTTTAGTAAAACAAAAAGAAAATAATATAAATAGCAATTATAAGAAACATAAGCTAAATAAAATATATGAAGCACAAGTTAACATTATCAGTCCAAAACATAAACAGGAATTAAATTTAAAAAGCACCTCCACACATTCAATACTCAACCTGCAATTATAATTAGTTAAAGATTCTAACCTGTTCATGAAAATCGAGTTAATGATTTAATCATCTCAATATTTATTTCCTGAAGAGTTGTTTCTCAAACTCTATTATATAACAAAGCAGGCAGCATATACAATACAATTAAATAGATAACATTCTTCACATCATGTTACATAACAAAACCTGTTGAATATGCATGTGTGAAGGAAAATTAAATACAAATTCAATAAATATACATTTATTCATTTTTTTATAAATGCTGTTAAATAGTAACACATGCATATGAAATTAAGAAAAAAGTCAAAAATATGCTAAAATGAAAAATGTGGAAGTTGTACTAACATTTGTTATATCACCAAATGCAGCACGTCGAGATCTGGAAGATTCAAAGTGTCCTGTTCCAGACACACCTTTCTTGCCAACTTGGATATTTGGGTCCCCATTCTGGTCCTGCAGCTAAATAAGTGTGGAAATGTCAAATGATATATACTTGCAATTCCATTTATAAATAAAGTGATATCCTTGTTTCAAAATTTAATAAGTAGAACAATGTAATTCAGCTAATTTTGAGTGAGTAATGTGTAAAAAAAAATTTCTTATATATTTAACAAGTAACAAAAAAGGTCAAATTTTAGTAACAATATTTTAAATTTAATTAATAATCTATAACTCATAAAACTGAAATTGTGAAAAAAGCTCATACTTTTATATTTTGTTGTATGTTTGAAAGGATGCTATTTCTATTGTTTATCCAGAACCAGAATTTTAACCAGCATTATTAAATGCAATAATAAAAACCATACAAAAAGCCAAATGAATTTACCCACATATGACTCCATCAAGTCCTGAAATGTTTTGAAGCTAATCTTTGTAACCACCATCTTTAGTCAACCATGCTCTACCTTCAAAGTGTTTATATGCTTATGAAGTAATATAAACTATCTGTGCTTTAACTATGAAAAACAGCCAAACAGAATGCAAGTCCATGTGATTTGTTTCCTTACATAGCTTTGTTGTTTAAAATTGGACTCTCATGTGATCATTACTTTTTCCTAGTACTTTATTCACTTTACAATCTAATTTTCATTATTTATATATTTAAAACCCAAGAAACATTTTCAATTTATAATCCCACCTCTGCATTCTTTTTATCTACTTTTTTTTTTCAGTTTCACTGCATCATTGGCAAAACAGTCCCTTAGGGGAAGCCCTGTTCTATTCCAGTTGCACTGGTCGCACTCTGACATATCTGTAATAAACTAGAGTAGTCTGTAAATGAATTAATTTATTATTCACTAAAATATTTGTTTATCACTTTATGTAAATTCATATACTTTTGTAATTGTGCAAAATGTTTTCAATCATTAAGCCTATTCCAGAACATCATCTGGAGATCTTTGCAATTAACTTTAGAAGCCAGTTCAGCATTATCACTTTTGTTTTAATTAGTGTTGGTTAACTGTTAATCTTTAAGAAGGTGTCACCAATTTCTTAAGTCATACTGATAGTGATGCAATACCAGTCTTCAATACTAGTTTGCATTCCCCCCATACCACTTACCAGCCTTTATTATATTTTTTTACCCTGGAATGGAACCCTTGAAATAATTTTCAAGTCTCTGGGAACCCCTGCCTAAAAACTACTATATCTTCAATGGTTAATGTTTTTCAACCATCTCTTGGGGAATCCAAGAAACCCTGTACTATATACTGTGATGAATGGTAATCATTAATCAAGATGGAAACTCACACTGAAGTCATCATCAATTAAATTAAAATTGTAGAAATAAAGTGTGCATACAACTAAGGTTTAAATTTTTCATGCGCACATTAGATTAGCAATCAAAAATTTAACTTAATTAACTTAAGAAAATTATACTGTTATATTTTATAATAACAGCTTAATTTTCTTAAGTTAATTTTTGATTGTTGGTCTTATGTGTGCATGAACTGTAAATTATAAAATATTATACAAAAAACTATAACTAAATTCATATTCAAAATTAAAATCTGACAAAATCTAAAAATTGTAATAACACTTAGGCCTATTTCAAACTACAAAATTAGAAACAATACATAAAAATTAACAGAGAAAAGGCTAATTGCTTTTTATATCCAGTGGAGAGGTGAAAACGTTCCCATATTTAGATGACCTCAGGCATTTAGTCTGCAATACAATAGCCTATTAAGTATTAACTAAAAACAATTAAGTTATTTCTTCAAACTACATCAATAACCAAAGAAATAATAATTAGCCTATGCTGTACGCCTACATAATTGTGAAAATTAATGCCCTAACAATTATACTGTAATTTATAAATTTAATCACGATGTACATGTATCACCCAACGCTCTATAGAGTATAGGTCTATAAGTTTTATTCTATTGCCTTACGCAATAGGCCTACTATTGTACTAAAATACTAATAAATAGTAAATTGTAATTTGTACTGATGTTTAAAACATTGATATCGTAACTTTGTAAGTGGGTTCAGTTATTGTCATCTAATGTAGCAAGTAGTAGAAACAATAATTTAGTAGTTTACTAGAAATTCTACTGTAGTAGAAACACATGTATCATTGTATGTAATGTAGTAGTACTACAGTGTCTAGATGCTGCATGTACAACTACTCGGGTATTAGTTTTACTGATATGACGCCATTTTATAAATGGTATTTGCATTTATAGTATTTTATTGTACCCGGGAATTGCAAAAAATATATAAACATTTTGTTAAGAAAGAAATTGAGAACAAAGTCTTTATTCATGTTATATATGCACATATTCACAATAGTGTAACTTTATAGGCCTACCGCTGACAAGATTTTTTTGTGTCGATCTTAATCTTATTACTTGGTCGCGTGACTCATAGTGGCTGACAGGAAAAAAATATGTACCTTGTCTCTAGTCTTCTTAGTCTCGAGCTTTGTCTTCAGCATTTTCAAAGCTAGTTATATTCTGTCCACGCGGACCTTTACAACGCTGCAAGACAATGCGTCTGTTTAGTAAACACAGTATTGGTAAGAAAACTTCTTATGTGAGAGCGTCGACATTCGTTTGAAAATCGCTCACGGATGCTCGAACACGATTGGCTGTTGCTGAGCCGTAGCCAATCATCTTTGAGAGTTTTCAACAGTGAGAAACAGGGGACATTACTCCAAAATTTCATAGCAGACAGTATTGCCGCTGATGCAGTTGTTAATATATAATTATATGGTTTCTCAAACTTTTTAGTAAATAACAGTAAAAGTAAACGGTGCACAAAAAGTGTAAAGGACTGTCAATAGAGTGTATCATAGCTTCAGACTGGAAATAGTTACCTTCCCCACTTCGGCGACATAACTAGTCGCATATATGTATGTCATGGTGTTTCTCCACTGCCCCCTCCCGCGCGTCATTCTTTTTTTTTTTTACCGACAAATTGAGAGGAGATGGAGTGGGATAAAGCAAGTTTTAAATTTATTTCACTAAACTGTAAGCACATATATTTGTCAGTGGCATTAGACTGAAAGTGTTATATATACTTAAACGCAATGAGTATACACACACATACACGTGATATATTCTTTACTGGAAATGCCCGAACAACCGTTTGCAACATAAGTTACAAATTAAAATGTAGAGGTGTCTAAAACCTGTGCATTGAAAGACATACGAATTTTACATAGGATGCAATCTGTTGCACAAATTGTATCTGTTCTACTTAGTTGTTACTAAGATTTAAATGAAGCGCTTTGAAAAGCAATAAATGCTTGTCATTAATTTACTCATAAAATACACAATATCTTTAAAATTTAAGCATATATATTTTTTTAATATAAAACATTTAAGAGGTCTTCATAAATGATCCAGAATTATCTTTCCTACGAAACGTGTGGAGTCTGAGTCGTGGAGTCAGTTGATTTTTTTGTGTCCCGACTCCAAATTTTATGAAACTTGGGATTAAGGTGGATCCGTGTTTAAACCATGCAGGGGTAAAAATGTCTTTTAAAAAAACTGAAATAACATCTCAAGTAAGTTGTTTATTATTAGCTTAGTACATTTTAAGCAGCGGAGGTAAAAAGTACTTTGTAAAGTTATTGAAATAGTGAGCTAAAACCAAAAATCTTCTGCTGTATAAATTAAAGCTCGTATGAAAAGTATACAAGAGGAAGATGAGGCGGTAGTACATGACAGCATTCAAACACCTTCTTCATCTTCATTAACAGTAACCATGAAGATTTTGTCTAGACATACATGTGTGATGGGGTGTCGGGTGTAGTGTTATGGGTCACACAAGGATGCGAGATGAAAACATTGATGATGGAGAGGACAAAACGTCATACGCTCGATGATAGCCACAGCAAGATATGACAACACTCAACTCCGTATCGGAGCTTCTTCAGCACTGTGTTCTAGAATTCACCAGAAAAAGCAGATTGCATGTACACCAAGTCCTTAACTCCAGCCAAGTCGAACCCTAAACCCTGCAATAGTTTTATGCAGCTTTAAGTATCTTATTACCAGTTGTGAAGTTGGGCTATTCCAGTGTTCACAGTTTTTAATCTATCTCATCCTGCAAAAGAAAATTCATTAATACAAATTTTATTCAAAATAATTCATTCTCCCCTCTAATTGATAAACTTACATATATCTTCATGGTTTTTACTTGGCATGCAATTGAAGAAAATTGAATTCTTTTTCCTCCAGTCAGAGTATTTTGACTGTCTGCTGTTCACTTAAATTGCTTCGTAGTACTTACAGACTTCCCTTCCATGAACGCTTGCTGGACAGTGCTCTACTTTGGTTGTTGTTGTCACGGCGAAATACTAAACCTTTCATGACGCGACTTTATTGTTTTGTTTTTGGTTAATATCAAGTCGACAAATGGCAATAAAAGCAAAGGACAGAGTTATGTTTAATTAGAACATGTACGTGTAATTGTTACTGAATTATACTGCACAATATACAATAGTCATTAGTTAGTAAGAGAGAATATCACAGTATTATCATAATAACACGACTGATTAATAGGCAATGAGGTTTGTTGAGGTTTGCTTCCTAGTAGTCACAGGCCGTAATAGTTTTAATGTTCATGATCTTTCAGCAGCCCATAACAATGGTAAAAATAAATTATAATTTATACGCTTAGATACTTGGCATATCTTAACTAGCCAAGAAGTCCTTGTAAGAGCGTGCATAGTTAAATATTACTCACTTTCCCAACTTCTCATTCTATGCATATACGACAACTGCAAAAATAAACAAAAATCAGCACACTTCAGCCTCCTTTTCAACAACACACTTTCCTCACCCCCACCCACAAATTAAAAAACATATCCACAAAGCTTTAATCACATTCCTTCATGACATAGACATGAAGTAGCTCACAAACCCTCACAAAATGAAACTACAACAAACACCGGTCACATGCACACACACACACACACACACACACACACACACACACACACACACACACACACACACAACCTGCAGCAACAGAGGTATCACTGAAACGACCCAACCTCAGCGAACGAAAGATTAAAGATGACGCTAAGTTCAGTGAGGGGACAAGTCCCTCCAGAGTTCAGTAAAGGGAGACAACGCAGCTCAGGCTCGAGAACGTCCAAATCGACCGTCAAGGATGGCATCACCACAGCGGTATCGTCAAAGTTTCAAATTGTTATCTTCCTTTATCCCCCCCCCCCCATCTTCTTCTATCCATCTCCCCTTTCTTTTCTTTTTTCCGTTTCTTTATTCTTCCTTCCCACACTTCTTTTTTGTTGCCCCTACTATAGAAGTTTCCCTTGGGGCGATTCGCCACCATTACTCCCCACTCCCCCGTTCGGTACGCCAGCGCATGGACATCCTATAACGTCATCGGTTACACTAGTTTCTTGACCTTAGCTGTTGAAGTGCACAGGGGTGAGTGCGTCACTTATACTAGTACCATAATTACTCTCACCCCATCCCTTCACCTTTTCAACGCGTCACACTCGTAGTATTCCTACTCGCAGCACACAAAACATACCAATGATCACGTCTGAACAAAACTAAAGACTTTATATAATCGTGAACAAATTTTGATACCAGTCGATAAATTGTTTTGTCAATACTCATTATCATTTATTGACACCAGTCGATAAATTGTTTTGTCAATACTCATTATCATTTATTGACACCTGTCGATATATTGTTTTGTCAATACTCATTATCATTTATTGACACCAGTCGAAAAACTGTTTTGTCAATACTCATTATCATTTGCTCTTGTGGTATGTAGGTACACGATGAGTAATGTTAATACTATTAGCACTGCCGTTAGAATTGTTGCTATTATCATAATTATATATACTTAGCTTACTATTTTATTCGCTTAAATAATGTATGTGTGTTTGTGTGTGCGCATGCACTGATGTGTATTGCACTATTTATACATAACGACATGTGTTTGAACACTTTATGTATGTATGTTTGTGTGTGTGAACATATAAATTATGTTTTCTATCAAGAACTCTTAAGATAAAGAACGATTTCTTCTTTACAAAAACAAATTAAAGAAACGACAAACAACTTCTTCTTACAGTTCACCCAACCCCTTCTTTACTCTACAGCAGTCTCATTTACACACTACAGTTCATCTCAACCCCCCCCTCCTTTATAATACAGCAGTATCACTTACACACTATATAGAATCAAATTACTACTCTAATCTTGTGTTGTCATAATATATTCTTGCTATACACTATTATATTGGACTAACATCTATCGTATTAATTACTAAATTCTTAGCAGTGTGGACGAGCATGTCACTGAATGTCCTAAGTTTCTCAAGTCTTTGGTGCATGACGATAATGATGACGAATTTGAAGGAGAGCTTCCGCCGATTTCGCGCTGGGCCGATAATTGTTTGTGGCGTCCTATTTACAGAAATCAACACAGACGTCTGGCGCCGTTTGGAAATACACGTAGTCCGTCTATTTTACCTTGACTTTATCCGTCTTGACCGTCTGTGTTCAGGGCTATAAGCTGAACTGACAATTAACACCGACAATCTAGCTATTTCTTTCATACCCTAGGACCGCGTGAATGAATGTAGTGTGTGTGTGGGTGTGTGTGACCTTCCGGCTTCCGCGGTGGGAAATGGGGGGTGGAAGAGGAGGGGAGATATGGCTTGCTGGCTGCATCGTCATTGTAGTAGAATTTTTAAAAGTCGTCTTGTAGTGTCGTTATGCGTTCTTTGAAGTAGATTTTTTCTAAGTCGTCTGGTAGTATCGCGTGCGTTCGTCGGTTTGTCGGCAAAGGCGGACTCTAGCCGGTAGTCCGTGGGCTAAAGTTGTGGGGGATTGTTGCTGTTGTTACCGATGTTGAAATGGGAGGGGGGGTGTCTTACAAAGCCTAAACTGGTAACATACCAAGTCTGTACCTACATTGTACGTACACCCCGGATGTTCAACCTCCTGGCCTCCTCACTGGTGGTGTTGTCGTCGCTATCGCTGATGTTGTGGCTGTCCCCGGGGTCCGTTGGGATGCACGAAGAAGGGCGCTGACGGCTAGTAAAGATGATCGAGCATCAGCTAGAATGCTAGATCATATCCGCACTGGGTGGTTGAAATATCCCCGCTGCGGATTCTGCTGCTCATAATACTGCCATTGTTGTTGATTTCTGCAGCGTTGTTGGGGCCGTTATTGTGTCTATTGTTGTTGGCGCTTTTGTTGTTGTTGCTGCTGCTGTTGTTTGCCCTGTTGTTGCTGTCTTCGTGCATGCTGTGGTGGGCGCAATCTTTTCTTTCCATCTCGTTTTATTGTTGGAGTATGGACTTTGTGTTAATGAAGTTGAAGTTGTTGTTGTCGATGGTCTTGGTGGCGTCTCTGGTAATGGTGAGAGCGGTGGAGCCACAAGCACCCCTGTATACTCATCGAGGTAAAATTCCGGCTTTCATTGCTCACGCTAACGCCTTACAATAAATCACTCACATTTAATAGCGTTTTCTTCAGCTATAAGCCATAAATAGAAACACTGGAACGCAATGTGCAGTGCGTGGATGTACATACAACTGAGAAATGTGTAAAAGGCATTAAATCAATCTTATTTTAAACACTTTCCAATCAAACGATGTGACTGTAACTGACAATGTGATGTAGGCCCTACCCTTCGCTTTCTCTCTGCCATTGGAGACAGTCCTCAAAAGATAGTGTCTGCTTTGCGGCTGAAAAATCCTCCACAGAACGTTTATATGTGCTGATAAGCATCCTACCATTGACAATCCTTTCGCGTCTATAAATACATGTGTAAGCATACCAGTCAAAGTTGGAAAAAGAAAATCAATGCGGCAATTCTAACCCATCTGATAATCTCCTTAACATATCTTTATGATGATCCAATCTTACTTTCAAAGTTTTCTTGTGAGATTCTAAAAATAACTAGTTTCTAACGAGCGGCTCAAAATAAATATACTTTCTCAGTAACAAATTCACACAACCCGTAGTTGACCACAAAAGCCTTGAGGATTTACCAAAGTCACCGACCTTAACATATATTTTAAGTAGGGTCAGGAAAGTTGTGGCTACATAGAGGAACCCGCGAAACTTTGGGACCCCGCGAAAATCAGTTTTAAGATAAAGTTTATTTCAATAACATTTTCTGTTCTTTACTGAAATAATAGTCCATGAACACTGCGTTAATGTGTTTATTTAAATCAATGTTCTATTTCCTGTTTTTGCATTTTTCATTTAAAACACTTCTGCGTATCCTCGTGCTCTCTCCTTTCCTCCTTCATTAGTAAGGACCTAACTGCGATTAATTTTTGATTATAAAGTTTTTTGAACCACCAGTAATCAGCCTTCTAATTCTTTCTTTTCTAACCTTCCCGTTCCTCTGCATATCTATTTCACTAAATGCCATTCTCGCTGTCTGCATGCCGCCTTTGTCTCTCAGTGTGATAGTTTTTCGGCCTTTTTGTCCAAAACATAAACAAAGGTCAACAAATAAGGCTGACAGATAAAACAATTGTCGAATAGGTAGAAATTGACGGACGTCCATCGGCTAAAACTTGTCCGACGAGACATTAAATATAGTTACCACTTACTTATAAGTGGTAAAAACACAGAAAAAGCAAAATGTCTGTAACATTGCAACGCCGCTAGAATCTGATCACATGAAGAAACCGTCGAGTTACCTAGCCGACTGATTAGATCTATACAAAATTAGTCACTTCACACATCCGCAAGATTAAAATGATTTTCTGATCTGTTGTTTGTTAAAATTATCGGGAAAAGCTCTCGAGGTAGTGAAATTTGGGACAGACAACCTACCAAAAAATAGTCTTGGACGGATTAAGGTACTTTTAAAAAAATGAATCTTTCTACCCGGACAAAACGAAATTGTCGCCCCTTCCCGGTACAACTATGGTTTATCCCTCTACTGAGTCTACTCACTATCGCCTGCTGTCATATAGACGCACGAACATATTACGAGTACTGAGAATCTAGGGGGTGGGGTGAGTAGCACTGCCATATTAAGATTCTAGTAGGCACTAGATATACTTAGCCAAATTATCTAACAAGCAAAACAAACAAACACTCACGAACCTCCCCTCTACATACAATCCACAAAAAAATCACCCCTCTTCAACCACTATGTTTTTTGTATAACAATATATTTGAAAAACAAAACAGTTTCATAGGTCCTAGGCTCTCCTATAGGATAATTGTGTGAGAGCGAACAGGCGATTACCGGTACACCCCATTCAGACAACCGCTCACGCCTCCCTGAGTAGCCATGTCTTACATAACGTTTTCGGGGCCCTATTGGGACCGTACTTCGTGTATACATACATGAATACACATACAGTACGGGTTTTTTTGTTGTTAAGAATAACTCGCATCTATTATTCAGACAAGCTATTTATTTCCTTTGTGTACTTGAGCCAACAAAGTCCATGCATATGCGCAAAAAAAGCACGACTTTCTAAACTCGCTGGCCTACTAATCACCACTAAGGCGTTGGCAAAACAATCAGATTTTCATCTTTACTGATAACGTTAATGAGGCTACGGCCGCTGAAACCACCACCACCACCACCACCACCACCACTGCTGTGTCACGAGGTCTGCTCAGTCACTTCTGCTGCATAATTCTCGTTGCCATCATCAGAACTACAGGGACAGTGTTCAGTGTTATTAAAAATGCAGTTTATATATAATAAGTTTAAAGCAATGTGCTATTTCAAATGAGAGGTTATAGTTACAAGCTGGCTGTTGATGGGCGCTGGTGAAAAGCCGTAGAGAGGAATATTTAGGAAATTTATTCATTGATTGAAACTTGATGGTATTGACAATAGTCGTTTTATTGACCTACATTGATCAATGAAGGTTCATAGCATGTGCATACAATTTCAGTAAACCGATAAAATATCTGTCTGCAGGATTACTTTTGTACATATTAATAATCAAACTTAATATGTCTCATCAGATGTATGTGACATGTTTAAGATAAGGTTTGTATTTCTGTCACTAAGTTACAATAGTTGTCAGGATAGTTGTTCTTTATTTTCATTCGCTTTCAACACATCATCATCACTACCACCATCACATTTTGCTCAAATAAATATTATTATTATTGTACTCGCTTTCATAATTTTGAAGGGGTTACTTCAGAAATCTTCCATACCCTTTTATTTAATTAAGAGATCCATTGTTGATAAAAATAATAGTTAAATAGTTTTTTCCCTCATTTAGTACTTCTTTATGTGATATATGTAACATTATGTTACTGTCCGTATTTCTTACCATAAAACCCACACCAGTCATGACAAGAATGCAGAGAGATCCATCCAACAGCTTTATCGCAGGATCTTTCAATGATGATCATAGTTATGCTTTGACACCTGCATTGGGTGGTCAAGACAGCCTTGTGCCAAAGCCATATGACAAGGTCACACCTAATGTGCTAGGATTTCATGATGCCATGCAGACAAGACAAGCAAGTGTGGATGCCACAGTTTCAGTTTTGAATGCTATTGCTGAGGAATTACAACATGCAAGTGAAATGTCCAATTCAGAATCTTTATCAAGAAGTTACCATAGTGACGTGTCTACTGTCAGAGTAGAGGTAAGCATTCTTGTTGATAAATGCTTTAAAAATGTTTAAAGAAAGATGTTTGTCACAGTTTCTTACTTAATAGTTGATATATATTATTTTAAATGTTAAAATTGTTATATTTTAGTTATCATTGTATTATTCTACACCTTCTGTTGCACCATATTTTTCCTGTGGAAATATATAGACAATAATATATTATTTCTGTGGAAGTATATAGACAATAATATCATTTTTCCTGTGGAAATATCTAGACAATAATATAATATTTTTCCTGTGGAAACATATACTAGATATAGGCAATAATATCATAGTTTTCTGTGGAAATATAAAGACAATAATATCATATTTTCCTGTGGAAACATACTACTTTTACTAGATATAGGCAATAATATCATATTTTTCTGTGGAAATATATAGACAATGATGTCATATTTTTCCTGTGGAAATACATTACAATAAACAGTAAATAAAAAATATGAACAATAGTAATGTATATTGTTATCTTGGTAGTAAAATATTTACTAAATCAATTTATCAACAAAAAAAGAAAAAGAAAACGAAAATATTAAACATTCATTTTCAATCGCTTATGTCTCTGACACTGTTGTATATAAACTTACAGAATTAATTAAAAACAATTTAAATCATGCATCTGTAAAAGTTCTAAAACTAAAGAGATACTAATCCATTCACTGCCTGGGATGTAGATATTTATGCATCATATTTATAGGTAAAGTCAATGCATAGAAGATCAAATGCAAGTGATAAAAACTCTGTCAAACTTATTGAAAGTTACTGCTGTTTAGCTATTCTGGCATACTGTACTGATGGTTTATGAATTCTGATTGATCTTTGGGGATGGAGTGAAGGAATTAATTCATATTTAAACTAATAGATCAATCATTGCTTAAACATGCTTGTGTGTGTGTGTGTGTGTGTGTGTGTGTGTGTGCATGCATGCGCGTTTCATCATAGCTATTTTCTCCAAAACTAGCATTTATCATTTGCAGATTACTGATGTTGGAGAAGACAGTTATAACTTCACAACAAGTACACTAAGAAAATGCAAGGTTCAGATGCTAAAACCATATTTTGGACTTCTTATGTTTGTAAGTGATGCTCAAGTCACCCCATTCTTTTGGGTAGCAAGTCATATTTTAACAGAGATAAGAGGGTTTCTAAAGAACCTCATCTTATTTGTTAAAATATGTTCTGTTGTGTATACTTTATAAGCCACATTTGAACCTTTACATTATGCTTGCTTTTCTTAATGACTTAATATAATTAATCAGTGCACTTGGTCAGGTTTTCATTGAATTTATTTCAGGAAACATTCAAAACAATGACATATTGGAAAAATGTTGTTTGCTACAAATTCTTTATTATACCAATACCAAACATGCATTATGATGTAAAATATTATTTCATGGATACTGATTATTCCATCATCTGATCTAATGGCCATTAAACCAAGTAAATATATTATTAAAAATACTATCATTAATATCTTTGTTAGGACGTTCATAGTACTGTACTGTACAGATTGTCATTCAAGACTGGTCTTTGGAGTGATGACATTTAAAGTTGGTTTTTAAGTTACTCAAGTTTGGTATGTAGGTTCATGACTTTTAAATTTGGTTTGTTGGTTCATAACATTTAAGGTTGGTCTGCATGTTCATGACACAAAGTTGATCTGTTAGGTTCTTGGTACCTAAAACTGCTTTGTGGGGTCGTGATATTCAGGGTTGGTATGCAGGTTCTTGAATTTCAAAACTCTTTTGTTGGTACTGTATTCAAATTATTATATTAATATGATATTCAGAGCTGGCCTCTACATTATGGCTTCACTATTCAGATTTAATCTTCAGACTTTTAAGACTGGTCTTGTGGATTACTGATATTCAAAGTTGGTCTGCAAATCTTGACTTCTAAAGCTGGTTTGCAGGTGTATGATATTCAATTTCAAGGCAGGTCTGTATTTCCATCCGTATATGATGTTCAAGCAGGTCTGTAGATTCATTCCATTTGGACATACTAGTCTGTAGGTTCAAGACTTTTAGTGTGTAGGTCCAAGACTTTTAGTGTAGGTTCATGATGTGTAGTCTGTAGGTTCATGACATGTAGTTTGTACTTGTAGGTTCATGCCATTTGAATTTAGTCTGTAGGTTTGTAACATGTGAGGCTGGTCTGTGGTTTTAAGTTATTCAAGGTTTGTATGTAAATTTTAAAACTTTAAATGCTGGTTTGTTGAAGTGTGATATTCAAGGCAGGTCACTCTTACGTCTTAAGGGACATGACTTTTCAATGCCATTCAGATTTGGCCTGTAAGTTCAGTACTTTTAAGTCTGTTACATAAGTCACATATTCAAGGCTGACCTATAGGTTCAGTATTTTCAAGTCTGTTATGTAAGTCACATATTCAAGGCTGGCCTGTACGGCTCTAGGTTCAGTACTTCAAGTCTGTTATGTAGGTCACATATTCAAGGCTGGCCTGTAGGTTCAGTATTTTTAAGTCTGTTACATAAGTCACATATTCAAGGCTGGCCTGTCCTTACTCTGTTTTGGAGGCTGACTAAAATGTAAGAATAATTTATAAAACAACATCATGTTGGCAGTGTTGGTCTAAGAGATGTTTGTACAGCTCTGTATACACATTTAATTAATTATTTTTGTTTAATAGAATAGTATTATGTAATTAGAAAAATCTACAATTTTTGCATTAAATAAATAGATTTCTTTGAAATTGTACATTGATATTAATATTATTTTTTTTTAATGAGTTTGATGAAACAGAAGTTCTGAAATGTGTTAAGTTCTGAAATGTATTTTGTCTTTTTTTTATCTTCTAACTCTTTGCTATGTAGATGGGTTGGGACAGCAGGGATTTAGGCATATGTGTGGTTTCTACGTTCCGGAGGTGGGTAAGTCCAAAAATGATACATCAAAGGACAAAATAAATACTTAACAAAACGAGGTGTTTGTGGTGGTTCTTAAACTTAAAGCACAAACTGCATTCACTACTTTTCAGGAATATGGACAAAACTATGGCACATGGTTTGTGCACACAATTCAGAAAATAAACACAAATCTGTGCACACAATTCAGAAAATAAACACAAACCTGTGTACAGATTTAAGAAAATAAACACAAATCTGTGTACAGAGTTAATAAAATAAATACCAATCTGTACACACAATTTAGAAAATCAGTACAAGTCTGTGTATGGAATTAAGAAAATTCACACAAATCTGTAAACACAGATAAGAAAATAAGCAAAAACTGTGCAGACACTTAAAAGATTAATAACAAATCTGTGCACATAAATCAGAAAAAAGCACAAATTTGTACACACAATTCAGAAAATAAACACAAGTTTTCATACAATTTTTAATTTACAAGAAAAGAACAAGAATATTCGCTTATTACCACTATTGAATCTAACACAATCTATATTATAATCTCCATTTGTCTCCTGACTGCCCTAAAACAGTAAGTTGTAAACTTATTTCTAACTATATCATTCAGCAACCTAGCTTTTAACCCTTACCCACTCCACTAACAATCGATCCAAAAATCTCCTCCCTCAAAAAAAGTCTACAAAGCCCTAGAAATTATATGCAGGTATTATCATCCTTTTCTTGCTTCATCTCACATGGCCACGTACACTATATGGATACCTCCCTTCCCCACGTAAAGACATGCCTTCTTAACTGTCCAGATCTGGGATGGTCATTGCTCTCCAAAAGTAAAAACATACAACAGTCAGAAACCCATGCAGAAAAGACCCAAGTTTATTTTCCCATTTACCAATTTGTGGACCCCACTCCAAGAATGATGATACAACACCACTCAGACTACTTTAATAAAACAAAATATTTAATTTTTAATATTTAATTAAAAAGTTACCAGGTAATACAAAACACTTTCTAACAAAAGCATCTGAATGCAATTGTCTTGTTATATTACATGTATATTATTAGTTTTAGAAAATGTAAACTGATAAATGTTTAACAAAAATTTCATTCCAGATTGGCTGGAGAAGTTTTAGACACGATATAGCAAACTCTAATGTGGTGAGGCTACGTGCATTCAACATTATTTACCCTAGTATCATTGTGGTACTTTTATTTTATACATACATGTATGAAATGGTTGCATGTGAGTGGAAGTTGGATCTCGTCAAGGACACTCAGGTAAACTATGGATTGTGTTGTGCGTAAATTTTTTTATATTGCAGACTGAAATGGGATGAATAAAGTTTTGAAAAATTTGAGTAACATTGCTTATACTTGTAGTTATTATGACTAGTGCATATTTTGTTGTTATGGTTTGTCTGCTGGAATTTCTGAATATGTACTATTAATTATTATTTCATTTAGCATGTACACTTAAATAATGATGTGATTGTTTTAAAGTTTACATGTGGAAATTTATTTATATCCATCTTAAATATAAATAAATTATATCATATACTGGTATCACATATTTTTTGTCTTGACATTGTATTTTTTGCTGTGAAGTGTGATTATGTGAAGATCTTTTAGAGGTGGCATTGTTAGCTCTAGTATAAGTCAGTGAATAGTAATTCTAGCATTGGCATTAGATAACTGTTAAATTGCAAAGCTGTTGTAGGTATTTTGATATTTGTTAATCATGATTATTGCTGGTGTTAATAAATCAGTAAAATATAATGAGATTAATTATTAAACAGTGTCATTTTCTATATATTTATAAATAATTGATATTAATTAGTAGTTAAATAATTAAATTAACCTTGGCATTAGTTTTTATCTTTCTAAACTATATCTTTAATTTTGGCATTAAGCTCATTCAGGAAGTGGTAATATGAATTGTGGGATTGGTATTAATAATTCTAGTATTACATGTAGCTATCATCACAAAATTATATTAATTATTCTACTTTCTAGTATTAGCTATCATCACTAAATGATATTTATAGTTCTAGTATTAGCTATCATCACTAAATGATATTTATAATTCTAGTATTAGCTATCATAACTAAATGATATTTATAATTCTAGTATTAGCTATCATCACTAAATGGTATTTATAATTCTAGTATTAGCTATCATCACTAAATGGTATTAATAATTCTAGTATTAGCTATCATATCTAAATGGTATTAATAATTTCTGGTATGAAGTATAATCACTAAATTACATTATTAGATGATAAGCATAAGGTAATAAGCATATTTGGTACTTGATATGATTAAATACTGGTATTAATCACTAAATGATATTAATATTAATAATTTCTAGTATTAGGTATAAACAAGAAATGTATTATTAAATATTGGTTTAGGTATAATCACTAATGATATTAATAATTACTGGTATAAGATATAATAATTAATTGATATTAATAATTTCTGGTATTAGATATAATCACTAAATCAGTAAATGATATTAATAATCACTGGTATTAGGTATAATCACTGAAAGATATTATTAAAATACTAATATTAGGGAGTCACTGAATGATATAATTAACTTTGAATCAATTAAATTGTTATACTCTGGTATTAAATAATTACTACAAGATATTATTAATTCTGGTCTTAAGTATAGTCACAAAATGATATTATTGAACTTCAATATTAATTAATCACTGAATTTTAATATTAACTTGCAAATAGACAAATGAAACCTAAACTCTGATATTGTTTATTACTTTGGCACAGTTTATTGCAACATAAATGACCCATAATACTGGTGTATTAAATCGCTAATTGATTGCTTTATCTCTGGTATTAGAAATAATTTTAAAATGTATTATTTCATTTCAGTCATTAAATAATAACTCAACAATTAAGTTGTCTATGAACGTTTGTATTAATTAATCACAAAGTGTATGTTTGTATGTAAAGTATTGCTCTATGAACATGAAGAAAAAGAAATATTGGAACTTTTGTACAAAACTCTCAACATTTTAAAATGTGTATGTGTATGTGTGTGTGTGTGTTCTTGTGATTTATTTCTCTATAAAGCATATAATAAGTATAAAGCAATCGTATACAAATGAATACATATTATGATATTAGGCCATGTAAGTTATAGCTTTTTACCTTTGGCTTGTGCTCTACCTATACAATTGTCCTAAATTGGAACCCACAAAGATTAGCATAGCACACTGTGAACAATAGGGTTTGCATTAAATGTTTGGAAGAGACACTGATATGTTTTCCTATCAAAGTATGTTTTATCATGGCACTCATCTGATAATTAGTTGTAACCCACATTTTTCACTCTAGATGTCTGGGTGTCTTGAGCTTTGATGAAACGAACAAAGGGCTGATAGTATTTATACATGTTTGATACAAAAGATAACAGATAGGATAAAAAAGATAACAGATAGGATACACAATGTAAACTCTTTTTCACTCACTCATTGATAATGGAAAGTAGTTATAATGAGATTACTTAACTGCTAGAAAGAGAACAAATTCTTTTGCAGCAATTACATGAAATTGTTAATTTAAGTGTACACCAGATGGAAACATGATGTACATTTAGTTAAGTAATTAAAAGCTTCAGTAGAGACACAGGAACATATATATTTGTTGATTTTAAAAAATAATTTATACTAACAAAGCAGACAAACGTCCAGTAAAGTAAAATTATTTTCAGTTTCATGCCTAATCTTATGGTTTAAATATCAGACACATTTACAAGCACTGAGTTACAAATGCACAATTTTATGCATTTATACACTAGTTGCATAAAAGTTTACTGTCTGAAAGAAACTTATTGCCTTCATGAAAGATGAGTTAATGCATCTTTCATTTTTGTTTATTGTTAGATTGGCCTGATTGCCTTATCACAACATTCTTTCTTGACAGATCATGACACTGTCACCTCCCACAACTACCATTCTTCCTAGGAATCACACGACAGCCAGCCCACTTTTTTCTCTTGGACCTGCAATTAATATCTCACCTCCTGCTGAGAAGCAGCCCTTACCTTGTGAGCATCTTGTGACCACCTACCTCATCCCTAATATTCTTCATTTTGTTGCTTTTGTCATGGGGATGTACTATTTTAGAATTCAGGACAATGAACAGATGTACGCCTTGATGGAAAAAGTGAGTATTGTACAGGGTTAATGTGTGCTTGTAACCACACAGCTGAGGATTTCCTGTTGATTTAGAGTAATTAATTGCTAATGAATTAATACATGTGCATATAGTGATCAAAGATTATTATTCATGGACATTGACAGTTGAGTTTTCAGTTTTATAATGTGTTAAATATAGTGGTGAATTTTAAATAATCCATATATTAATTATATAATATGAAATAGAGACAATATTTTGTTGAGAAGAAATTTCTAAGAAAAAAATTCTTTTTATAATATCTTCTTCTACAACTACTATTACTCAAAACTTCTCTTATTGTAGAGGCTTAAATGTGTTTGGAAGCTTTAGTCTACTTATAAAAAATGACTTAAGTTGTTCTTTCAATATAGATTTTAAGGACTTCAATTTAATGGATTGAGCTGACTTGAGTGGGTGGAAAACTTATTACAAATAAATTGTAATGAAATCAACTGCTAATACATTTTTTGTGAATATTACATACATTCTCCTAGCATTGCATCAGCTTTATTTTATGTATAATATGCACTCACCCAGATTTGATATGTACTCACCTAATTTGATATGTACTCACCCAGATTTGATGTTTTCACCCAATTTGATATGCATACATATCCACAATTTGATATGCATACATATCCACAATTAGATATGCACCTCAAAACAAAAACTTGATACACATATGCACAAGAAAAAACCAAAACAAATTGATACTTTACTCTCAAATTTGACATGCACATCCCATAAATTGAAATGTATATATATCTCCAAATCTGATATGTAAACATTCCTCCAAATTTGGTATGTGCCAAAACAAAAAAAAACAACTAAACTTGCTACACATGCCCCCAAATTTGATATGTACCAACACCCCCACCCCCACAAAACAAACTTGATACATATACCCTCAAATTTAAAATGCACAAAAAAAAAAATAAAACAACAAAACAAACTTGACCCCCCCCCCCACCAAATTTGATATGCTATCTAAAAAATAAATCAAACTTGATACACATATCCTCAGATTTGATATAGACAAAAAAACCCCCATCAACCTTGATACCCAAACCCCCAAATTTTATGAGTACCCCAAACTTGATATACGTACCCCAAATTTTTTATACACCCCAAAAATCCATAACAAATTTAACACTATACCCCCAAATTTGATATGCACCCCCAAAAAACTCACCAAAAAACCAAAACAAACATTACACACTCCCAAATTTGATTATGTGCCCAAAAACAAAACAAAACAAACTTGACACATCCCCAAATTTGATATGCACAAAAAACCCAAAACAAACTTGATAGACATACCCCCAATTTTGATAAGCATACCCAAATGATATGCAGATCTTAAATTTGATATGCATATCTCATATTTGATATGCAAGACTTTATATTGGATATGCATACTCTGAGATGTGATATGCATACCCCAAGTTTGATATGCATATCCAAACATTTGATACCTATACCAAAACCATTTGATACACACCTCTAAAAAAAATTAGGCAATGTAAAAACTCAGCTCAGTTCATCGCAGATTCCTTTAAGATGACATAAATATCTGTCATATTCTCTTAATAATGCTGATATGCAATTTTTAAAAAATATATACCAGTACAAGTAAATTATTGTTATTATTTTTTAATTCAAAGATTGAACAGTTTCCATTTAAAGTGCCAAATTGACATTTCAAAAACCAAAAACAGTTTGGAAGTGGCCATCAGTATTTCTTTCTTTAGATACAGTAATGGCCAAGCCTTCTTTGGCTTATGCTCTGTCAAAACAAACATTATGGTGGAGACAAGTGTACATTATGGATTTGCTCTGCAATTTTCAATTATAAAGTACTTTCTTCAATACACTCATATTAATTTGTTTAATTCTTTTCGTTTTTGTGTCATAGTCTTGTGTGGAAAGTTAACATCTGATTACTTTTAAGAACACTGGAGTATTTTGTTCCAATTTCTGCAAAATTTATGGACCTAAAAAAAAAAAGAGAAACATGAACATTAATTGAGATATTCACAGAATATCTAATATTTACTGAAATTACTCTTGTAGGTCTTTCTCTTGGCAAATCCAATGCATACTGGTGCAAGTTCTCAACACAAAATGGTCATCAAGATGAGGTTAGTGTTGATAATTATTAATTGTTGATGTATTTAGAAAATATCTACAACTTTAAAAATTGACCGTGCATTTTATAAGTACAACAATAGTATATTTATCACTTGTCTGAACAAGTCCAACAAATTCCACTTGATAAAGTTGTGGCTATTGAGTTTCACTACCAGGTCCATGGTCTAGTAAATTGCCTTATTATGTATAGCATAGTCTAGTAAACTGCTTTGTAATTTTGTCTAACTGTCACAAAAACTCTGGACCCCTTTTCCTTTTATTTATGGTGACTTTCAATTTTAGACTTAGGATATTGTTGCTTCTTAGTGCAGCTATGATAATTGATTTGAGAACTATGAAATTCATGTGCAGTTATGACAATCAATGTGATTGGAGAGTGAAGGGATTCACATGCAGCTATGAATGACAGTGTGACTTGAGAAACATGAAATTCATAGACAGCCTTAAATGATAAGTGACTTGAGAAACATGGGATCCATAGTCAGCCATAAATGATAAGTGACTTAAGAAATATGGGATCCATAGACAGCCGTAAATGACTGTTATTTGAGAAACATGGAATTCCTATGCAACTATTCAAGACAATGTGGTTTTAGAAACATAGGATTCATATACAAGTATGAAAGATGTGGTTAACTGAGAAACGTGTTATTAACCAGGTGAGCTTTCACACAAACCTGTCTGAGGCTATAAAGTAACCAATAATTTGAATATTGGCACTGTACATCTTCATACCATTCCATACGTGAATATGCTGGCAATCAGGCATGGGGAGCATAGCTTATGTATGCCACACCTTCTAAATCAGGTGGAGCTCAACATCTTATTGCCAAGGCTGAGATTTAGTGAACACAGCAAGTCAAGTTTGATACTGGACACAGTAGTCATTTTGATTAGCACTATCTGTGGTCATTTAGCTCCAGTCTTCACTTGCCCAAGCACAATTTTTGTGAAATAACTTTTCTAAAAATTTGATTTATCATTCCTGATTGAAAACAGCAGTATGTAGTACCATTCCATGAGAGTGGTCACTAAGTGCAAAAGCCAAGTGAAAAAACTCATGAATGCCAACCATCAACTGATTCCTGTGCAGTCAAGGGAAGAAGGCAATTAGTTGCTATTCCTTCTCCCACCCCTAGTTGCTAGACCATTCTTCTCTTTGATGGGCACCTTGACTTACATTTTGGCTTAGTATTTTATTTTGTGGAGACCCAAAGCTGTCTTCACCCTATCCCCTCACAATAAGTTATTAAATTTTGATTCTTAACATTATTATTTTGTTAAGGTAGAATGATAACTTAAGCTTCCTCTTGGCAAAATTTAACTTTTGTTTTGCAGAATATTTTTAGTTTGTGGGTCCATTTGGGTCTGCATGACACTGGCATTGGAAGTACTCTACATATGGGCATATGACTTTCCACGATTAGACATCTTTGAGAAATATGGGTGAGTAGAAATAATGTCCATCAGTATTAGATATGTTACAGCAAGAGAAGTGATTCACATTTATTGTTTTGTAGCTTATTGGCTGTTTCTTGTTGACTCACTTTGTAAATATTTTCTACTCTTTTACAAATTTTGTTCAAACCTAAAAAATATTTCATTATTTTTGCACTTAATGGAATTGTAGGCAGGTGCAAACCACATTGGTAAATTTCTTTTTTAATCTACACATCAATAAAAAGCCAGCAACAAAGGAACAAGAGACTCAAACAACCACCATGACAATATGCGAAAAAGAAATGAATACATACATTATTTGGAAAATACCACCTAAAACAAAAGTCAGCTCCATTCAGATGACAAGAGAAGCTTTTTTCACACACACCAACAAAAACAACAAAGTCCAGAGAAGCTTTTTTCACACACACCAACAAAAACAACAAAGTCCAGAGAAGCTTTTTTCACACACACCAACAATAACAACAAAGTCCAGAGAAGCTTTTTTCACACACTCCAACAATAACAACAGCAGAAATTGAAGTTCAAGCAGCAAAGAAAACTGAAACTAAATTCACACACATGGAAGGATAAAACTGCAAATCGCCAACAACCCAACCAGCAAGACTACCACCAAGAAGGAAACAAATTAAACTGAACTCAACAGCTACAACTCCACCACTAAGGAAAACAAAAAAGAATCAGGGGTGCAGACAGAGAAGTATGTCCAGTTGAGGAAGGAACAGAATGGGGATGGACAGATTTTCGGACAGTTTTTTAACAGTTTCTATGCTGTCAAACATCCCCTCCCCAGTCCTAGGCAAGCTTATTGCAAACAGTTCAACAGCAGCAAGCGTGGAGAAAAGATAAGTTTGAAAACAACAGCAACCACAACACCTCATATATACATAATGTGTTTAAGGAGAATACAGGAGGAACTTTACAATTTCACAATCAAAAACACAACAAAAAACTCTTATATAAAATGAAAATTCTGAAAAATAAGTATACTCTATTTTGTCTCTGGTAAGTAAACAAGTACATGAGTTCCTAGCTGTCTGTGAAATAATTGTTAAGTGATTAGAGCAAAATCATCATCACTTCCATCACAATGATCTTCATTATTTGTCCTTGCAATTCCTTTTTGTTATGTCCTCATGCAATTATAAAAATATCAATGTTACATTATGAATACAAAGCATCCATGTTTCCTTTCCCTTTTATACATTCTTGGTTAACTTGCATCATTTGTTTCTAATTAGTCACACATTTCCTACTTTATTTTTAATTATTGTTATTGTTGACTGAGTGTCTATGTGCTGCTAGGCTAGTATTTCATTGGATAACATTTTCTGTGGAGCTGATTGGACGTATTATTTTCAACTCTATCATACTGGCGGTTGTCATTAACTATGTAACTCAGTGTGCCATGGTTATGTTTTACGTGAAAGGACTCATGCTCCGTTTACAGGAGAAATCTACAGACCTGAAGACTGCTCTTAAGGTTTGTGTTGCTTTATTGTAATATTAAAGGTTTTCATTTCTTTATGGTGAACTTTCTCAATATAAGAAAACAGACTCATTAAAAAAAAAAAAAGAAAGTTAAAGGAAGAACTGATTAACATTATATACAATAAACACAACAGATTTCAGTAAGGGAGTATGATTTAATAAAAAAATATAATATAAAGTTTATGTGAATTTTCTTTAATATATCAATGAATTGTAACATATTTAAAAATAATTATACTATTAAGTCATTATGCAGGGTACATGTAATAATTTTTCTTCCCTTGAAAGTATAAATAAGGCTAAAAGCTTTTATTGCTATGTAGAAAATGCATTATATTGCGATGCTGAGTTTAATATGCAAAAACAATTGTTTACTGTAGAATCATTTTCTGAAAATTGTTTATTTTAAAAAATTCAAATGATTTTATATGTGATCAGAATGTTTTAAAACAAAATTCATTTTTGCATTATGTGTTAACAAAATTGCTCTGTCTTCAGGAAACTTTCGATAATATACATACATGTAGAATATCTTTTTTTGTATATTAGTGTGTGCTCTGTGGTACTGTGCATTCTTGTTGCATTTGTCTGTGATACATGGCAAAATTTGCCAAAAGCCCTTTTATGCTGCTACTTGCATTTTATGCTACTACAGTTTTCACACTACCACCTCCCATGTCTCATTCTTTGATGAATTCCAGAAAAATGTTCATATTACATTTAATTCTTCACTGGATCATTGCCAGTATGTTCATAAGTAAAAGGTTTCACAATTTGATCTACTTAGTGTGCTGTTTTTAATTCTGTAGCAGCAGGCAAAGAACATGTGCTAAAGAATGTTGCAATTGTTTACATCATGTCTAGCAGTCCTTATTTCAGTTCTCATTACATGGAGAATTGGAGATTAAAAAAATCACCTTAAAATCCGATTCCCATATATATTTTGTGTTTGAGTAAATATGTATCAAAACTATTTTAAAATATTTATGATTTAAAAAAAGAAAATGATTGTTAGCTTGTTATATTCTCCTTAAAGAGACAACTCGTGTACTATCACCTAAAATATAATGACCAGAACCTACCATGCTTTGCAGGACATTTTATTACTGCGGCAAAGCCTAAGTCTCCTGAATGGAATTATCTCAAAAATGACCTCCCTTGTTCTGGTCATTCTGGCTGAACTCACTATTATTGGTATGTCAGATAAGTGTTGTTCTTACATATATTGTTGTGAGCTTGTGTGCATGCAGAATTCCTACCAAGTTTGTTTATTTTCTGTCTGATCTGAAATTTAATCTTGGATCGCCGTTTCCTTTTATAAATGTCTTCACATTATAAAAAGTTGTTAATTTTTTGTTTTGCAAGTAGAAGGCACCCTTTTGATATTATATACATGTATATGTTCACCATACATTGTAACATGTTAATCAGTCTATGATAACATGTTTTACATTTATTTCCTAATAGGTTCATTGGTCTAATATAACAAGCTCACAAATCAAAATATAATATGTCTATAAGTGTATTCATTATATGTTCACCAGTCTATTATAACCTGTTCACCTATCTCTTATAACCAATTCACTTTATGAAAATGTGCTGTTAAATTTGGTTATGATGTCTATATGCAGGTCTTAGCATCTTGATTCTAAATAAACATGATGTGACTAAAGTATGGATCTACAGGAGTGTTTTCCCCTTTGTTTGGGCTTTAATGCTCAGCTTTCCTCTTTTTCAGGTATGTCAGTCTATGTTTGGTTTTGGAGTTTTCTTTTAAAAGAGTATCATTCTTTGCATGCTTGCAAACAAATTTACTTTAAAAACTACAATTCTTTAATTTTAATATTTTAAAATGTTATTAAATTTCTTTCTTTTAATCTCTTCATTTGATATCAGTTCTCAATGTCACATCTACATTTTATTTTAACTGGGGTTGCAGTGAAATTGTGCTACATATAGCTTGAGTTATTCTAAGGTTTATTGCTTATCAGAGTTCTCCCCCCCCCCCCCCCCCCGATGTATATGGTTTATCTGTATGTTAATTTTTTAAAAGGACATTCTTATTATATTCTTATTCTTAATTTCCAAACCTACACACTTATGATGGATCATTTAGTTGCCTTATGATCTGTCATTCCTTATCACTTTGTTAAACTCTTTTTTTATTGTGTTATGTATGGCCATTTTATATTCTGTATAAAGGGGACAATCCATAAATAAAAAGATCATTATTTTTTTCTTCTGCTCCTTACCCTTCTTGCATGTCTACCCTTCTTTTCCCCCTGCACATGTACTTTTACATTAGAAATCATCAAAGTTCATCTTATTTTAAAAATAATGCACATATACATCACAAATGTCATTTTCATAATTAAAATTAAAAGTAAATAATGATTTATTTATTTATATTATTACAGATCATATGTATAAGTCATTTTCAAGTAATGATTGCAGATTTTATAAACTAGATAAAAAGTATACATTATTCACAAATCACTGGTGTGTTTATTTTATATGCTTACATACTGCATGATCTTAACTTCCATTCTCCCCTCCTCATGTATAACTACTAAATGGATGGTCCAGAAGAACTCTATTACAGCCACTTAATGCTCTATATAATGCAGAAGTTTTAGGCATCATAAAGTCATTTCATACTCTGTATACTGCATATCTTGAAGTGTCATGTACATTTAAAGACTTTCATGCTTTTTTTTGTAGAACCTATGAGAATCTTATACATATATAGTCATTTCATGCTCTGTATAAGAAAATGTATATGAAGCCTCAACCATATTTTGTTGCTGAATACTTAAGCTTACCCATTAAAATTATTTTTAAATGCCAACTAACTTTGTCTAAGCAGATACAGAACAACAAGATTCCCCAAATATTCTTGTTATACTAATTTTGATATTACTTATATAAATATAATGATATCCTGTTTAATTTTGTTTAAAAACTTAATTTTAAAAAAAAGTCTATAATTATATATCTTGTCTTAATTTTTATTCGTTTTTTTTTTAAAATCCTTATTGTAAAAATTATTATGAAATATAGAATTTGTTTTGTATTTTAAAAATATTATAAATAAAATTTTGCTATATTATTCCATGATTGGGCAACCTGTGCTTATTGCTCTTCACATATCTGTAGCATTACTTGCCATTTTGTATGGGAATTCTTCTGTATTATCTTGAATATGTGAAGTAGAATCTGTAGCATTACTTGCCATTTTGTATGGGAATTCTTCTGTATTATCTTGAATATGTGAAGTAGAATCTGTAGCATTACTTGCCATTTTGTATGGGAATTCTTCTGTATTATCTTGAATATGTGAAGTAGAATCTGTAGTATTACTTGCCATTTTTTATGGGAATTCTTCTGTATTATTTTGAACATGTGAAGTAGAATCTTAGAGATTTTCAATCATAGATTGTAACTTATACCATTTGTTCCCACTGATTTTTTATTTTACATTAGGGATGTTTACCTATAGCCACACTTAAGAAATTGAAATGCTCATATTTGCATCCAGCACTACTTTGCATTAAATAGAGTTGTTCTGTATGCTGTCAGATAATTTGAATTAAGCTTGCTTCTCTCCCTCCCCCCCCCCCAATCAAGTATTTTACAATGTTTTATTGTGTAGTTGGCACATGATAAATCTGTTGATATTTTATACTTTTATATTTTGTACTGGTGAACAGGCTGCCCGAGTGAACTCTGTATGTATGGGGCTGAAAAAGATTGTGTTAGAGATGCGTGTCTTTGGCTACAAGAACAGTTCTCAGCTTGAACTGGACTCCTTCATGCAATTTGTTCATTGTGCCAAATTCAAGGTAAAAAGTTTAACACAGCTAGGGAATCCTTTTAAATAAATAATAACCAGTATTTTTTGTTTTCAATGATAAAAGTTGTATTGCACATAAATGCTTGATTAAGTAGATGTAAGTGAATGGATTTTAAAAAAATTAAAAATAAAAACCTATGAATGATTAAAAGTGGATCTTATGTATGGATTATAAAGGGGTGCACTTTTGAGGAAAGGATTAAATATAATTTAGAAACTGCATAAACAGACTAACTGGTAAACAAAAAAATTGGGTCAGTTAAAAAAATGTGTAGGCATGACAGGCTTTGGAAAATTCTCATTTACTAATAAAATTACTATTAATATAAATAATTTTATAATACATTATATAGACAGCAATTTTATTTTCATTTTAGTATGGACTACAAGCTTTTGAGTTTGTTTGTACAGTAAAGAATTAAAAAAGCACAGTTGCTTATTGACTACAAGCATTCTAAGTGGTTTTATACATATAATGGGCAGATGAAATTATTTCCCTTTATGGTAAATACAGGGTGGCCCAAAAGTAGGTTTACAGTTATTAAACTAACTTTTATATGGTTGAAGTTACTTGCTTAGTAATACCAATATAAAACATTCCTTGTTTAAGTATACCAATATAAAACATTCCTCAGAGTTTATTTTAACAGGTATAACGAATTTCCCGCTGTTCTAGTGTCGAATTTTCAAATAAATAGTCGATGTGATAATGTAAACCTACTTTTGGGCCACCCTCTATATCATTATTGCTACATGTACATGCTGCATAGCAAATTTACCTTTCTTATCAAAGGGAAGTAAATCGCCTTTTGAAGCTGTGGTCAAAGGGTGTGTTAATTAATTTCTTAAAACATATAGGTGAAATAAATTAGTATCACTTATTCATGAATTACAAAAGCACAAGTTTTTAATGATTAAATAAACTTCAAGATTGTTTAGTACAGTTAACTGTAAAAGTACAAGTCAAGAGTTTTAGTGATTACTGGCACTCAGGATAGCTTTGTACAGTTAAGAATTATAATAGGTAATAAACTCTTGTTTTAACTTTTTATTTTCAGGCAAAGCTTTTCAACATTCCCATTTTATCTTCATACCTCATATCTATTACTGTGCTTGCTGCCTTCATCTTTCTCATTCTGGTGCAGACCAGCAGTTTTGGACCAAAGAGTTATATATTCTAAAATGCTGTTGTGGACCATTTTGAGTTGCAAGACTGTCTACAATGGAGGGGTCTAACCTTCATTGCACAGCTACTAGGCAATTATTACTGAAGCTATATATTTTGCACATATAACTGTGTTATCTGCCTAACTAAAGTGCCAAAGGCCACTTAGTGTCATCACTCGGAAACAGTTTCTTTCACTAATGGAACATATAGTATCTAAGTTAGCAGTCTAACTTTACTTCTTATTTGCTTTGATCAGCAAATTTAAATTAAACCTGGTATATTATTAAGAAAAATTTCTGGCCTTCCAGTGATAAAACAGTTAGTGATTTTTATATATGCTATACAAGTCAAAGGGAAATTAAGGAAGAAAGCTACTACTAGGTGGATAGTGACACTTCTGTAGCAAAAGGAAATAACTTCTCCTAATTGCCCATTTGATAATGTTATTCTGAATTAAGACAAATTGCATAGGTGTTTATTAAAGATGGTTTAACAACAGAAAATGACAGAAGAAAACTTAATGAAGGATATGAAAATGTCACCAAAAAATGACATATGATTTCCAAAAAGAAAAAATACTGGGAGCTTTGCACAAAACAGTATTGTGAGGCACTGTTTATAAACAGTTTTTGATTCTCTGTTTAGAGTCTGACATACCTTTCATAATCTGTGCTGCGTTATTGATAGTTTATTATGCACGTATCCTGTGTGGAATTGCAACTATAATTGTGAATTTTTTTCCCTTTTTTTTTTTAAAAACAGTTTGTGACATATATGTAAACTGTTACTGCTGTCCACAGCATTACTCAAAAAGGTTTCACTAGTAGGAGCTAAGTGCACTTCAAAATTGTGTACTTTAATTACTGACTAAATTTTGTGGGCTTCGTACTTTATTTGTTTATAAATGCCTAATGCTCCAAAGTTAGACTGTGGGTCAGTGTATGGAACCCAGTTTTTAAAAGTTTACCTTGCTGTAACTGTGGTACTAGATGCAATCTAACTTAATTTCAAATAAGAAAGCTTTTTATTGGTCTATACATAATGCAGTTTTATAATTATAAGTTACGTATTTGAAATGCATTTTACATTTTTTCAATAATCAAAAGCTGTTTTTCAGTTATATTTGTTGCAATTTTCTCTTACATTGCCCTTGTTTGCCTTTACTGAAAATATACTATAGTAAAGAGTACATTTATTGATTAGCATATGTTCAAGATGAAAATTGTTAAATTATGTATAAGGTAGCATTAATTTGAAATTAAAATTATTAAACAGTTGAAACACAATGTATAAGTGTCAACAACAACAACAGTTGTATGACAGCTCTCTACATACAGTGATTGAGCTGGTAGGTTTTGCATGCACACAAGTTCGATGTAAATGTATGCAACCGTAGTTATGCCCTTATTAAATCCTAATTATCTTTAGGCAGGGATTTTTTTTCATATTTCAAACACATTTAAATTTTGCATGTATTGCAGTTGTGCCCAAACACAAAGTTGTATAAAAGTTTGGTTCTTATTTTTGCTATTGAATAGTATTCCTGCATTGCATTTATTTTACTTAGTTATTATTATTTTCTTAGAACTGATGAAAAATAACTAGTAATATAGAAATTAATTTGTTTCAAGCCGGAACACTCATTGTTACAATTATATTACTTGTGTCTGCTTAAAGGAAATCAACTGTAACAATTGTGTCTGTGATATTAGTTTAATCACTCAGAACATGAGAATATTGTAGTCTGCAAAGTTATACAATTTGGAACCCAATCAATACAATCATTTGTCCTAAATTTCAGGTTGATTCAAACAAAAATGAAATTAAAAATTATTAGAATAATTATGGCTAATGTAGATGCCTGCTTATTATTTTAGAACATATTTAATTTACATTTCTGCTGAATTCAGATTGTTTGCGATAACAAGGCCCCTTTTATTGAAAAAGATGCATAAAGAATGTGTCAAAATGAATCACTCACAAAGAGAGAGAGAGAGAGAGAATTAAAGAAAGGGAAAATAAAGAGAGGAAGTGCAGAAAGAAAAAGTGAATTAATGAGAGAGGAGAGAGAGAAAAAAAAAGGATGGGTGAGTAAGAAAATAGACTGATCAGAGAGAAAGAGAGAAAGATATTTAAAATTTAATTTCAAAAAGTTACAGAGAGATTGTGTTTTATCTACTGCTTAAAATTTCATTTAAAAAAGTTACTTGCTTTGGATTGCTGAATAAAATTCTAATGTTTAGAAAAGTTTGAAGTCACCAAGTTGCACTACAGTTTACTTACAATATTTATGCAATTAGAGAGCTATCCTACAGATAGCAATTAACAACAAAAAAATGTATATTGCTGCTAAATGATATAATTGTCTTGTAGAAAATGATTTTTTATTAACATGAAATTATTATTAGCAATTTTTTCTTTACTTACTTCTGTCCAGTTTTGTGATATTGGCTTATGGGTAGATGTATGCATGATAAATTCTTTTGTATGCTGATAATTAGCTTGAAAAGCATAAATTAGAAATTACATGTGCCAAGTAATATTTTATTGTACATTTTGGGTTGTTTGTGTTTTAAAAACCATTTCTATATATATATATTTAATTTTGAGTAAAAAAAAAAGAAAAGAAAGAAATTACCCACCTCCAACCACTATCATAAATGTTTAATAATTTATATTTTTTGTATGTGATGAAAGTAAAAACTTTTAGGTACTATAAATTGTGATATTTTTTAACCAGCTACATCCCTTATTTGTTTGTTGTTATAAAAATTGACATGCAACCCAAATAAAAAAACAAAGAAAACAAAACAAAATAAGCAAACAAAATTTTAAAAAACTAAGCCCTAATTCCCATATTATATGTTAAGCAGATTTGAATTTTCATTCATTTATTACTGATTGTTGTTAATAATGTAGTAAATTTATTGTATTGAAATTATACCACTATGAAAATATAACCTTCAAGATCTGTTGATTTACTGATATTAGGATCTGCATGAAGCTCTAACAAGAAAAAAAATACTTTTGTTGTTGTTTAGATTCATTGTATAACAGTGTAAGAAATATCATTTCTTGTGAAAGATATTTGTGGTTGTGAATAATTAGTAAATTAATTGATTTATATACCAGTGTGTTGATAATTTAAGTACTTAATAAGATCCTTTACACTTTTGTCAATATTCCATTTTCTGTGATAGCTGTACAAAGTTCTTTGCTATCTGAAATGTGATAATCAAACTGAGAGTGAGTGAGTGAGAGAGAGAGTAAATCAATTAATGTTTTGTTAAGTAGTGAAAGAGAAATTTATAAACTCAATTAAAAAAATACACTGTTAAATATGAAAGAAAATAAATTAAAAAATAATTAAAGAAATTATATAACAAGGAAATACTAATATTAAAAAAATACATTCATGATCAAAATTGTTAATTCACGATTAGATGTTTTCCACAAAGTGTTGAGCAAAGTCTTGAAAACGCTTTAATTCATCCTGGCAGACTGTTTTACTGTGGGTGGCTATAGACTTTAGAAAATCATAGAGTTGCACCTCTCGAGGTATAACCTACACAAAATAAGACACCAGAATTAAACATACTAGTGTCCAGCTATATGAATTAACTACTGATGAAAAATAAGTATATGTTTATTAGTTTCTACAATACTAATAAAATCTATACAATTGTTTATCAGTTGTTTGTAATTTATGTACGTGTGTGAAGAAAACACTGCTCATTCTGACATCCCCTTCTCCCCCCCCCACCATATATATGATATGATATACACACATACATAAGTATAGTTGAATTTGTCTATGTTAAAGTGTGTAAGATGCGATACTACCGTAGCTATATAAAGTATTTTTATGAATAAATAGATAGCTTTGATGGAGTCTTTCAGTGTCTGATGAGAAAACTGCTTAAATGATACTTTGACTTGCTTATCTTACCTTGTCTGAAGGAAGATCATATAATTTAGCAGCAATGGCATCCTGATGATCAGGTGAACAAGGAGTCAAATGACCATCTGTAAAAAATAAATTCAGAAACTTCTGTAGTTGATGATCCCTGAATCAATAACTTTTGTAGTAGATAATTCTTCATATATTATTACCATTTAATGATATTAATAATCAAGTGAAAAAGAATATAGGTCAACCATGCAAATGAGTTCAATCTAGTGTTCTAATAGGTCTAGGAGTTTTAATAATATATAGTCAATAAGCATAGTCTCCTCAATGGATATTGCAATTTACATGATCAAAAGAATGTGTTTCTGTGAGACTTCTGATGTTACCAATGTACACAAACAAGCTTAAAAATGACTGTTTCATGCTACTGCATAACTTGACTGCACAAAGAACAAAGAAAGTTTTGAATGGACTATAGATGTGCGCATTATTACCTCTCTATGTCATCATGTAGGATCTCCTGCATGATCATAAGCTTTAGTTTCTATTCCACTTTTAACCTTAAAATATTAGTATTTATAAAAGTTTTCAAATGCTTCAACTTTGCCAGGACATTTAGAAATGTTAACACTACTAGAACATCTGGATTTTATAAATATATATGTTTGAAGTTGATTTCTATTCAAGTGGTATTTAATATGAAATAATGTTTTAATTTGGCACATCAAACCTTTTTTTTTTTGTTTTGCTTTAAGTGTTATAGGAAAAGAAAAATTCTGGGCAAGGGGAGTATTCACCAATAACTACCACTCATCCACCCCTCCTGGACATGTTTTCCTGCATGCTGCTGTCTTTCCCCATACAGACTCAATCTATTTTGATTATACCATTCATGCTGGCTTGGCAATGCAATCTTCTTTTGAGTCAAAAGTTGGCAAACCACAGCAGACAACCATTGAAGTAAGTTCACAATACTGGTATGATTTTATAATCAAAGAGAACAGCAAAAGAAAACCTTTTTTTCTAAAAGTTATGATTCTCTGCGTGAATACTGTTGAAACAAACAACACCTCTAGGCTAATAAGACTAGCACAATCAAGCATGCTACCCACAGCACACACACCTGGAAACTGTATCCAGTGGGAAGCCTGCTGCAAGTCTCGGATGGGCTGGAACAGAGCACCCAGGGTAAGTGTGGCAAGATCACTGCCAGAGTAGCCATTTGTATTATCAGCCAACTTCTCCCAGTCCTGAGGGGTTAGTTTCAAGGGTGTGGCTTGACTATGCAGCTGCATCAGTTGGATCCTGGCTTCTCTGTGCAAGACAGCCAGCAATTTAACTAATGGTCTACATGTGGAGTTTCTTCTTTAAAAAAATGCATATTGGTAAACACAATTATGTCAAGCTATCCTATACAATGATTTTAATAGCCTCCATAATTCATTAGTCTATTATAAATATTTATTTTGTGATGATCCACTAGGCATTATTAAGTCAATAAAGCAAAGAAAGACAGTAGTAAAAATGTTGCATCAATTTTACCTATCAGGCAAAGGAATGTAAATTCGTTTTTGAAAACGCCTAAGGAAAGCTGAATCTAAATCCCAAGGACAATTAGTTGCACACATCAAAAAGATCTCCTCTGAAGTACTAGAATTGTCTGCTCCTTCCATTTGCTTGAGGAGTTCTGTTTTGATTCGTCGGGTGTGCTCATCTTCTCTGGCACATCTCTGTCTGCAGATGCTATCGATCTCATCAATAAAAATTACCTACCAAAAAGTCCAAACAAATCTAATAATTGCATACAAATGGTGTGGTCTCATAATAAAGTACAGATTTGAAAATTCAACATTTACTTGTACAAATATTATTTTTATGAATATCACTTTCTACTGCATAGCAACAATAAAATAATAAGAGAAATTTTAAATATAAAATTAAAAGATTTTGTGAGAATTATATTTTCACATTTTCAGTATCTTTCTGCAAAAATGCAGTGTTTGTACTAAAAGTTGCTTTGCCTAGAATTTGAGAATTAATAAAACAATTGGCAATAAATATTTGATTTTAATTTATGTATGCAAAAAAACATGCAGGTACAAAAGCCTTTTCATTCTATTATCTATATAAAAAAGCAAATATTCTTACAGATTTTCCAGGCTGACCATTTGCATGGCAAAATAATTCCTTAATCAGCCTGCAAAACAGATGAAGCCTTTAAAATCTTAAGTTACAACACAAACAAATTTTTACTTCCAAGTTTGATCTACTACAAATCCATGCAAATTTAAATATCTACAGAAACTATACAAACAAAAAAACCCATAGACAACAAAATGCCTAAATATTTCATATTTCTATAGGTGTGAGACTGATATATTAAAACTGTATAAATCAAGCATTAGATCTAAAGATAACTGAAAACTGCTGACAGAATTTTGTAAAAATAGATTAAAAACCTAAACTAAATCAAGCATTAGATCTAAAGATAATTGAAAACTGCTGACAGAATTTTGTAAAAATAGATTAAAAACCTAACTGAAAACATACTAACTTTTCACTCTCTCCAACCCAACTAGAGACTAGGTCAGCACTAGACACACTATAGAAGGTAGACTTTATCTCAGAAGCAATGGCTTGAGCCAGGCGAGATTTTCCAGTTCCAGGTGGACCATAAAGGAGAATCCGCTTCCAGGGCTTTCTGCCACCTGCATGAATAAATCATGATTCCACCTCTGATGCAAACATATAAATACATATGCATTTTACTAAATATACAAATGATCACTAAATTAAATAAACTATAAATGCAGACTGCATTAAACAGATGATTGATTGTACACTAAATTGAATGCTTCAGGACAAATCTTCATTGGGATTTGTTAATTGCAGATATTTATTTTTTTTGATAGATGTTATGGTTTGTGTGAACACGCACACTACTGCATGCATTCATGCACACACACACACAAATGCATATCCATGCTAATTCATTCTATTTTCAAAACTAATTATGGATCTCTCTAGCTCAGGGGTGCACAAACTTTTTAGGCCAGAGGGCCAAATTTCCAATTGATAGTGTGTGGAGGGCCACCACATGGATGGCTCAATAGAAAAAACCAACACAAATAATGAAATAATGTGCCTTACATTCGTAATAATGGTAACATCCAAAAGTCCTCCGGGGTTGCATAGAGCCCTGTCTTGGGCCACTTGCGGGCCATGGTTTGTGCACCCCTGCTCTAGATGAAAGCATCTAACTATAATTTATTGATGGATAGCTAGACTCTACAAAGCCCCTATTTTGTCTGACATAGCTTTCAAACTTCCATTCAACTTCTAAATCTTGCAAGCAAGCAAAAGAACCTTTTTTAAAGAAATGGTATGCATACATTTTAATCTTAATAACATATTTAAGAGTATATTAGTCTCTATGATGGTTTTCAGTATAAATTTACAAAATATTACCCTTAAAGTTCACATTCAAACTTAAATAAACACTGCTGTGGGCAAGAATGTAGAATGCTAGTGCTAAACATAAACCATAAATACACTGCTATGTTATTATTTGCTGTAGTCCAGACTTGACTGAGTGTTGAAAGCTCATAAGGTCTAATAAACACTAATTGATAATATGTCATCACAACAGAATTGTGAATTGTACAACATAAAACAGAGGTCAAAGGTAATAAATGATGATAGTGTTCAAGATAGTGGCATCCACTAGTGAGAAGCCTAGATGGACCTACATAACTCCATATAAAATGTAAACAAGTGTACTCCAAATGCTAGCAAGGCAGACTTTATTCAGTAAATACTAAAAATAAATTAAATATCTGATATAAAGAAAGTAAACAGTAAAATACTGTACATGACTTGGACACATTTTTCTTAACAGGGTACATTCCCTTAGTCAGTCTTCCTGCTTTAAACACTAAAAATATTATTTAAATGACATGTTCAGGTCCTGTACGTGTTGCTGCCAATAGGTATAACACACACAAACCCTGTATGTAGTTTCATGAAAAAGTTAATATCTATCTCATTCATGAGGACGTATGAATAATTTAAAAAATGGTTTCAAGTGCAACTATTCAAACTATTCTTCTTTACTTTTATTTATAATTACATCCTACAACAATTATTTTATCTTAAAATCCATTTTGTAAAGAAAAAGTTTTATTTAAAAATACTGTCACAGACCTACCAGAAAAGAGATGAGGAAAAGTGAGAGGCATGACTATTGCCTCTTGCAGAGCTTGCTTAGCTTCTGATAATCCAACCACATCAGAAAGACTGATGCTGCTACCTTGTAAAATAGTTTCCTCAATGCATAACTGTCGAGAACGTTTCTCTTTGTCTTTTGCATCTCCAGAGTCATTATAGGTCTGGGCTGTAAAATATAAAGGCCAAAATTAAAAAGACACAAAAGTATAGGGAAAGAAAACAGTGAAAGTATTTAAACAAATACTGTGCAGAGAAAATGGTGGGGAAAAACTTAGAAATCATTTGGAATTCAGCAATTTACAACCCAATTACTACGGCTTCAATAAACCTTAACTAAGTCTGATAAAAGTCACAACTTATCAATGCTGTAATGAAAAATATATTCTAGAAACTAACAGAACAGATTTTTAAAAAAATCACCTGTCTCATTAATATAAATAATAGGCTGACTACACAATGTAATCCTTAATGATAAAGCAATGTAAAAAAGAAAATGAATATTGGTTATAAATCAGGAGAAAGGTGTACTTTCATGCACCCAAATAAACCTGGAATGATGCTTAGAAACCTGTAATATATTTTAAACCAATCATACCACATATTTTCAAAACTCAAGACTTGTCAACTCCTGTTTTACTCTATTAAAATTGTCATGAATTGTAATAATTATAAAGTTAATTTTACCAATAGTAAACCTCTTCACTTAATTAATAAAAAAAAAAATAAGTTGCACTTTAACATAAGACTTAAATGGTAATGTGAAGAGGTATGCTGTTGGTAAAATTAACACTATAATTATTACAATTCATGTACATTTTCAATAGATTAAACGAGAGTTGAGAAATCTTAAAATCCAAACACAACAAACTGTAAACACACCTTTATATCTTGTGATAGACATTGTACACATTACTGATATTATTATAAGTGCTTTTGTGAAGTTCTAAAATAAGCTAAAAACATCCTGCCAAGCAAGTACACTTAATGTATTGCTGTTGCTGCTGATTATTATTATTAATAATTAAATCTTAAAATAATTATTAGTGGTCACAAAACTTAATTCTATAAAATAAAATAAATATGCACTACCAGATCAAAGTTTCTTGCTAACATTTTAAGAGTATGTGCTATAATTTTTAAACAAGTGAACAATAATCAAGGTTAGTTATATGATTATTAAAATAAAAATCTCAGACAAGTAATTATGTTCCTTCAAATATACTTATAAAGTTTAGTTATTAGCATATACTCCAGACTTGGCTGAGTGGGTAGTTCCCATGTCTGCTTAACGGACACTACCCAGAGTAATGTGCTTGAGCTTGAGTCATTTAGATAACAAAAATGAACATTACCCATATCAAGATGTAAATAATACACACTATTTATATTTATCATTACAAAATATTGAGGACACACTATTTCTCATCACATTCTGCAAAACATTACACTAATATAATTCATGATTTTCAGGTCACTCATATGATAACTAGAATTTCATAATTATAAAAATTTGTCCCAAATAATGTCTATATCTATAACTAGTTAACTTTGAATCAAATCTTTCACAAAATTCTTGCAGTGTGAAAAATGATATAAATAAAATTTTACTTTCCTTGTACACAAAATACACAGTTTAACCCTGGAAATAGTCACCAAATTCTTGTATTATATTCTTCATACTGTTGTATGATGGGAAAATATTCCCACATATATATTTTATATAAATTTTCATTTGTGGAATGAGTGCGTATTGCGTCCTGTTTACAGAGAAGGGAAGCCCTGAAATGAATGAGAGACATGTGTGGAGGATTTAGAGACTGGCGTTTGATGTCCGCGGTGTTTGAAGTCTGCGAGCGAGGCGGTCAGCGTGTGGTCAGTGTGTACGCTTAGCGGGTGGTTAGAGTTGTTAGAGGGACATAATCATCTTAGAGCTAATGACTTGAACAGGTCAGAAGCTGGTCTAAGCAGGGTAATAAAAACCACAGTGAAAATGTTATCTTCACTACTTCCTGAAAAATCGTCTGAGGGTGACGACTGAAAGGGTAGTCCGCCCAAAACAACACTGGGTCGTATATGAGAGAAGAAAACCCTGGCTATATAGGTAAAAGCGTCTTTGTATTTGTGTGAATGGTTAAGTTTTATTAGGATGTTATATACTATGTTTTATTTATGAATATATTAATATTCTTCCTTTCAGAGGCCTATGCCAAACTTAGTAATTATTAATCGAGCACTGGACTGGACACTTAGGCTTTGCAATTGTTTGTGTTGCAGGGTATTTTCTTGTTATTGTGTATTCTCGGCTGCTCGTTTATAGCTGCCTGTTGTTTGCCTGTGTGGCTGTGCCTGTGTGGCCGTTTTACTTGTCCCGGCTGAATTGGGACGGGCCGATCTATTGACTGGAAAATTCAAGTCAACAAGACTGACGTCATTTCTGTGCTTAAGCTAAGTGCCTATTCGGACAGTGACTTCAGTATAGATGAACTGGCTAAGGATGAACTTAATTTTCTAAATCTTGTTAACTTTCTTTTATTAAATTTCTTGTTATTATTTTAAAACGCGTGTTTGTTAGTTCTATCGTTATTTTCGTAGTTCAAATGATAATGTAATGATTACGTCTTGTCCTCTGTTCGTTTAATTATAATCGTTTCTATATATATATAATTATTCATAAACATTAAATCTCAGCTGATT